>OZ012740.1:646596558-647102709 GCA_963859935.3 Lathyrus sativus
GTTAACATGGTACCTTCAACTTAAATATCTAATAGTAGTCGCAAAGAACAATGCTATGTTGGCCATCAGACTTGGTAATATAATGCCTACGTCAAATCATCAATGTTATGGTGCCTCTAGACTTAGTAAAGTATTGTACATGTAACAAATCATCAATGTCATGCGAATAATAATGTTTAATCATTAATGTATACCTTTTCCATGCATTGTATAGAGATTCGGTATCTCTAGTTCCTCTCAAGTCTAGTTATGTTAGTCATCTGATCCACAAAATTATATATAGAAATGTTGTTTCACAATTTTGAAAATTAGTCAGAGAAGAAATTACCGGTTCGAGTCATGGATCAGGTCACTCTCTTTAAAATGTTTTGCGACATTGTCCAAAGTTATGCAAAGCAGTCGAACTACTGCACCGTCTTCAGGATAAAACAACTAAGTTCTATAATGTACGATTACTACTTGCACGGTAGATAATCGGTCTAGAAATGCATCCTCTGAGGGTATAAAGATCATTCGAATATGGTATAAATATCATTCGTAGTACCTGATAATAATTTCTCAAACCAAGAGAAATTTCAATGTTCTAATAATTCTTCAAAGTGAATTTAATAATGGTCATTTAACCACTAAAAATGATTTCTCAAATAAAGAGAAGTTCAAATACTTCTTCAAAAAGAATCAAAAAATTAATAGTTATAATTTATCAACTCAAACAAGGAGAAATTAATATAATTCTCTAAAGTGAACTCAAGAAAATATTCAAAAAAATCAACAAGTAGAAAGAAAGGGGGAGAAGTTGGTGCTTCAACAATTCGAAAAATTCGGAGTTATGAGAGTGAGAAAGGAAAAACTCAAGATAAGTTTAGGAATAAAATAGAGAATTCTCTTATATAATAAAGTGAGAAATGAAATATGTATCACCAAAGCAATGATTAAGGAGTTTTTTCAACTAACACACAATGTGAGACTTGACTTAAGGAATTTTTTCAAATTCATCTCCATATATTAAAATATTAACAATAATGTTCTAACAATAAAATCTTGCTAATTTTTTTTTTTAATTTTACCTGTAGGAGATCAAAGACGCTATGATTTTTGCAAATGCCCTACTCAGAGGTAAATAGATGGTTTTTTTAAGAAAATTAGTAAAGGACCCGTGCGTTCACACGGGTTACCAAATATCGTTTAAAATTAAAAACAAATAAAACATAATGATGGATAAAAATTCTTAATAAAAAATTATATAAATTAAAAGGTGTTGTTCTATCAAAAATATGTAGAAAAAATTATTAATTAAAAAAATTAAGTGTTGTTATCACGGTCAGATTTGGACTTTGGCAGGACTAAAATCCAGTGCCTTTAAAGAATAAGAGACTTAAAATAATTTTTTTTATAAATTATTAAAGTAAATATAAAAAATATTAATTGTTGAATTATATTTGTAATATACATTTTTACTACTAAAGACATGATTTTACCGGGAAAAAAAAATCTTTTTTATTGTGTTTTATTTATAAAATCTTTTTTATCGTAATTTATTTATAAAATTGGATCAGAGCATTCAAATTCTTGGTTCTGTTTTTTGATCGTTATAACTATAGATAAAACAAATATGAATATTTAACTGACTTATTTTTTTCAAACATGTCAGTTAACATAAATTATATTTATTAAAAATTAAAAAAAATTTAAAGACCACAAATAATTTAATAATTTTTTAAATCTACATATTAAAAATGTTTTATTATTATAAGTTTCTAAATCAAAATAATATAGTTTAGAATTTTTTTTTTAATAATTTAGTTGTTGAAGAACATTATACAAAAAAAGGTTTATTAAACAAATTTGGATTTTCTAAAACATTTTTTTGCGAGGTGATCGTAAAACAAAATCATTTTGTGCATGTATATCTAGAAGATTACTGTCTATTGTCTCCTGCCACTCCAATATGGCTAAACCTCTACAATAAAATAAATAAATAAAATAAAATAAATAAATAAATTTATTTTAAAAAAAAAGTAGAAACATAAAAGTTATCATGTTTTAAAAGAATATGCATAAACAGTGAAGTTAATGTAGAACCTCAGAAATTATGTGTGATAAAATTCATATCGATATGGAGGATGTCGGCAAGGCTTAAAGAAAATATATAAGGACTATTAAACTATATAGTAAGAGTGACAAAATGGATGGATTGAATGGATATGGATTGTTAATGGATGGATTAAAACGATTCATTAGTCTATTAACAATCCACTAAATTTTTTTTAAAATTATTCAACTCAATCCATCCATTAAGAATAAAATTTATCAAATACATCCATTAACATATTTTTAATGGATGAATATCCATCCATCCAACTTTTTTTTTTATTTCGTAAAAGTTTATTTTTTAATATATACATTAAAAAAACTGAATTTTTTGTATTTTCGATAAAAAATTGATATTTTAATTTTTGAAAAATATCTATTTTTTTCGGAAAAAAAAAAATCAGTTTTTTATTCTGAAAAAAAAATAGATTTTTTTTTCAGAATTTTTTTTTTTTAAATTAAACTTTTTTTTCAGAAAAAAAATTATAGTTTTTTAATTATCTTAAAAAAAAAATTAACGAAAATAAAAATAATTCATTGGATCCTTAAAATATGTTGGATGGATTGAATCCATCCATGAATATAAATGGATGGATTTAATCCAATCCATTAACTTATTTTTTTTGTGGTGGATGGATTGGATGGATTTTGTCTTAATGGATTCAATTGCCACATCTACTATATAGTATAGATTTGTACAATTACTGTTTGATTGCAAAAATAAGTTTTTCATCATGTTAAAATTCAGCTCTTTGTTTTCCCTTATTAATTAGGATTAATTATGTTTAGTAATCCAATTAGTTTGTGGATGAGAAGTTAGTGGCTATAGTTTGTTAGGTAGTTACAACTACCTCTTGTATATATACACTTTCTTCTGTGTATTTTGGTTAAGCTTTCACAAATACAGAAATACAAAAGAGCTTCACATTCTTCTCTCTCCATCTTTTTTCTATTCTCTGTTTTCATTTTTTGTTTGCTATGCAAAGCTTCATCAATGGAGATTATTGGTTCATACATGAAGTATGTTAAGATTTCTTAACATGGTATCAGAGTCTGGTTTAAGATCCGGTGGGCCACCTTCTATGGTTTCCGCTATCGGGCCATCCACCATTTATTTCCACGCTTCAGTTGTGCAGTCCTGAGCGTGAGGTTGTGTCTTAAGAGTCCCACATCGGACAATATACGACATGAGCATGTGTTTATAAGTGGGGGCAATCCTCACTCTACCAACCGGTTTTGTAGGGTTGAGTTAGGCTCAACCACATTTCTTAACATGGTAACATCGGACACCGGTTTTGTAGGGTTGGTATCACAAGCCTTCATCGATCTACCTTTTTTCTCTCATCTTCTTTGATCGTTTCTCCTTTGAAGCCTTCATCGATCTACCTTTTTTCTCTCATCTTCTTTGATCGTTTCTCCTTCGATTTGTTTCTTGGTTGCAGAATACGGTGTTCATGTGAAGCAATGAGGCAAGCTCGTAAAAATCACACTTTACTCCATGCTATTCGTTTTCTTACTGGGTTAAATGAAAATTTTGTTGTTGTTAGATCTCAAATTTTACTGATGGATCCTCTTCCCAGCATGAATCGAATCTTTTCTATGGTACTTCAACATGAATCGAATCTTTTCTATGGTACTTCAACATGAATCGAATCTTTTATATGGTACTTCAACATGAGCGACAAGGCAATTTTGCTCCTACCGAAGACTCTCAGGCCCTTATCAACGCAGTAGGATCCAAGAAACCTTACTCAAAGTACCACAACTCTACAAATCCTACAGCTGCTTCAAAATCCAGAGTTTGTACTCATTGTGGCAGAAATGAACACACCATTGAAGTCTGCTATAGGAAACATGGATTTCCTCCTCACTTTGGCAAATCTTCCATGACAATTAATGATGCCGCAACTAAAGGGGAAGAAAATGGTTCAGCTGTCTCAGGCCATAATGCTGCCAATGCCTCTCCAGCTATCACTCAGGAGCAATATGAAACTCTCTTAAACCTTCTTCAAAATTCATCCATTGGTCAAGGTAACACCACTAATGCAGTCTCTAACCAGGTGGGCACCTCCACAAGCCTCATCCACTAGTCAAGGTAACACCACTAATGCAGTCTCTAACCGGTGGGCACCTCCACAAGCCATATGGCATGTACACCTCATATTTTTGCTTATAAGTGTTCTTCCTTAAATACTTGGATTATTGATTCTGGAGCAAGTGATCATATATGCTCCTCCATTTCATAGTTCAAGTCATATAGGTCTATTTCCCCTATTAGTGTGAAACTTCCTAATGGTCATATTGCTCTAGCTAAACATGTTGGTTCAGTCATGTTTTCCTCTGATTTTATCATTGACAATGTCTTTCACTTTTGATAAATGTTTAATCCAGGATCCTACAACTCTGCAGATGATTGGTTTGGCTGATAGCTCTGAAGGATTGTACCACTTGATTCTCAAAAATAAGCATGGTGGTGTTCCTACAACCAACAACATTTCAACATGTCAGTTACCTGATAGTGCCCTTTGGCATTTTAGACTAGGGCACCTTTCATATAATAGAAAGTAGTCTCTTCATAGCATTTTTCCCTTTATTGTTGTAGATAAAAATTCTGCATGTGATGTATGCCATTTTGCCAAACATAAGAGAAATTCCTATCAGTCCAGCTTTAATAAATCCTCTATTCCTTTTGAAATAGTTCATTTTGATATTTGGGGCTCTCATTTTGATATTTGGGGCCCTATTGCTATCAAATCAAATCAAGACCACTCATATTTTCTAACTGCTGTAGATGATTTTAGCAGATACACCTGGATTATTTTGATGAGATCAAAATCTGAAACCAGACAAAATATTGTGAATTTTGTTAATATGATTGAGACATAACATAATACCAAACTCAAAATCCTTAGGAGTGACAATGGTCCAGAATTTTTCATGCCTCAATTTTATGCCTCAAAAGGCATCTCTCACCAAACAAGTTGTGTTGAGTCACCCCAACAAAATGGGAGAGTGGAGAGAAAACATAAACATATACTTAACATTGCTCGAGCGCTTCTATTTCAAGCCAACATACCTAAAACCTTTTGGTCATATGCTGTAATTCATGCAGTATTTCTCATAAACAGAATTCTCAACCCTGTTATAAACAACAAATCCCCATATTTCTTGATGTTTAAGACTGAACCTGATCTTCATGAATTAAGAGTCTTTGGCTCCTTAGTGTATGTTGCTACTTTACAGTCTTGTAGAACTAAGCTTGACCCTCGAGGTAGGAAATGTATATTCCTAGGGTACAAGCAAGGAACCAAAGGAGCTGTCTTATTAGACATTCAAAACCATGACATTTTTATTTCCAGAAATATAACTCACCCTGAACATATATTCCCTTTTAACCCAAACTGGAAATATTACTCTGACCATCAATCCCAGTTCTGACACAACCTCAATACCTTTACCTATTAACCAATACCCTTACCTATTAACCATGAACCTTACCTATTAACCAATACCCTTACCTATCCTAACCCTCTTTTACAACCTGATTCTTCTCATCCAGACAGTTCCACCACCATTAAAAGACACAGACACTCACCTGCTTATCTAAAGGATTATGTGTGCAACTCTTCAAGCAGTCAGGCCCTACCAGCATCTTCAGGTATTCATTATCCCATTTCTGATTTTCATTCATTCAAGTCTTTGTCTCCTAGTCATAAAGCTTTCTCTTTATCTGTTACACTTGACCATGAGCCAAGTACATATGAGGAAGCTTGCACAGATCAGAACTGGGTGAATGCCATGAAGCATGAATTAGAAGCCTTAGTTGTCAATGGCACCTGGAAATTGATTGATCTTCCACCTCATATCAAACCCATTGGGAGCAGGTGGGTATATAAGATCAAACATAAGGCTGATGGCACCATTGAAAGATACAAAGCAAGGCTTGTTGCAAAAGGATACAGTCAAGTAAAAGGCCTGGATTTCTTTGATACATTCTCACCTGTAGAAAAATTATCCACTATCAGAGTTCTTCTTGCAGTTGCAGCCATCAAGAATTGGCATTTGCATCAACTTGATGTTAATAATGCATTCTTGCATGGTGACTTAGAGGAAGATGTCTACATGAGTGTCCCACAAGGCATCACTTCTAACAAGCCCAATCAAGTGTGTAAATTTGTCAAAAGTTTGTATGGACTTAAACAAGCAAGCAGAAAGTGGTATGAAAAACTTACATCCCTGTTGTTGAACCTTGGGTATAGCCAATCAAATTCTGATTATTACATGTTTACCTTGGTTAGAAATGGGCACATCACAATCCTTTTGATATATGTTGATGATGTTATTCTAGCAGGTATTTCACTTGCTGAGTTTGAGCACATCAAGCATATTTTACATACTGCCTTCAAAATCAAGGACTTAGGGTCTTTGAAATATTTCCTTGGGCTTGAGGTGGCTCACTCAAAGGAAGGGATCACAATATCCCAAAGGAAATATTGCCTATCACAATATCCCAAAGGAAATATTGCCTGGATTTGCTAACCGATACAGGATTGCTAGCCTCTAAACCAGTTGATACTCCTCTCAATCCTTCGATAAAACTGCATCAAGACAGCAGTAAACCTTTTGGTGACATTACTGCATATAGAAGATTGATTGGGAGATTGTTGTATTTGAACAATACCAGGCCTGACATAACTCTTGCCACGCAAGAATTGAGTCAGTTTTTGCATTGCCCTACTGAAGTTCACTATCATGCTGCATGCAGAGTTATTAGATATTTAAAAGGTAATCCTGGTAAAGGACTTCTCTTCCCTAGAAAGTCATCCTTGCAAATTCTAGGATACACTGATGCAGACTGGGCAGGATATAGTGATTCCAGAAGATCTACCTCAGGATATTGTTTTTTTATAACACCAGTTTTGTACTGTGATAATCAGAGTGTTATTCATATAGCATCCAACCCTGTTTTTCATGAGAGAACGACACCTTGAGATTGATTGTCATCTTGTTAGAGAGAAGATCAAACAAGGCATTTTAAAGTAGCTTGGCATGATAGACATATATCATGCTTGAGCTTGAGGGAGGATGTTAAAATTCAATTAGTTTTGGAGCAATGATAGAATAGTTATGTTTTCCCTTATTAATTAGGATTAGTTATGTTTAGTAATCCAATTAGTTTGTAGATGAGAAGTTAGTGGTTATAGTTTGTTAGGTAGTTACAACTACCTCTTGTATATGTACCCTTGTATTTTGGTTAAGCTTTCACAAATACAGAAATACAAAAGAGCTTCACATTCTTCTCTCTCCATCTTTTTTCTATTCTCTGTTTTTATTTTTTGTTTGCTATGCAAAGCTTCATCAATAGAGATTATTGGTTTTCATTTTTTGTTTGCTATGCAAAGCTTCATCAATGGAGATTATTGGTTCATACATGAAATATGTTAAGATTTTTTAACACATTATATTATTTTCTGTATCTATTTTTCCTTGTTTCCAATGCATCCGGGTTTGCCAATTTAAAATCATCAAATCCATACTTCAAATTTGTAACATGTTTTTTATCATCCAAATTATACAAAAGATATAAAATTGAATTTGGAGGCTTTTGAAAACGTAAGGGAAACAAGAAATTTTATATTTTGATGTTGTTTAATGCCCACACGTTGAAAACATCCCAATATCCACAACATTGTTTATTCTTGCAACAATGATGACTCAACATGAATGACCAAGTGAAATTTAGTCATCTCGTAGTCCACTTAGTTATTATTTTATCAACAAGATGAAAAAATTATATTAATTATTCATTTTACTTTGTCACACTTTTCTTTCCATCCATTTTGTATCCACCCAAATCTTATCTTCATTTTCGCTCTATACTCATTTTCTTCCCACTTTCGGACAAGTAACTAGCCTCATAAAATTTTCTTTGTTGGAAGGAAAAAATGCTGAATTGACAATGAAAATTGATTACAATGATTTTTCGTATTCATCTGAACAAATTCTATTTAATGACTGTAAAAGATACACTGACTACTCTGACTTACTACAGTTCAACTTCGATTTATAGTAGAAGGCCTAAAATGATGCATTGCCGGGTACTGCACTCGTCTAACAAACAACCAAACATTCATTAAAGCTTCTCTCATTTTGTAGTCTCCATTACTTATAATCTCAACATGACACAGACTGGTCAAAAGTTTTAACTGGAATGATCATATTTGCCGGCTGAAGTATATGTTCATAAAGTATCTAGAAGGATTGAAGCCACTCAAAATCACTGGAAACAAGAAATTGTGTTTAGACTTTGGATGCAATATTAACATATTGTGTAGAACAGAAAGGAATGCACAATAATTAAATACTTACATATGGGAGAAAGAACAATCACTACACCAATTGGATACAGAAAAAAGGTGGTCCTCTCCAAAAAGGGCAGAACTACAGCAGAAGATGTCAATCAATTAATTTAATATTATTCAAACAGTACATACTAAATAATAGATGGATAAATGAAATTCAAATAATATGTTGGGGTGTCGGTATCCTATGTTTTTGACATTATCAGTGTCTGAGTGTCATGTAAGGTCTTAGTGTTCGTGTCGGATTATGTTCTTTACGAGACAGCAGACACACTCCAGGATACAACAATAAGAAAATATTTGAAGATTAATGAGAGAGTCAGCGAGAGTCTTACCATCATAACCTAAGAAATTTAGATAATGGTAGTACGAAGCTCCCACCATGAATAATAGATTTGACAGCAGTTCTGGAATGAAGCCATGAGCCACCAATAGAGGAGATAGAAAATAATGGATCACTGCCAAAAGATCAGATATCAGTACCTTTTAATTCAAGATACTTTAGCTGCCAGCATCATAACAATTCATACTGAGGAGTCAGAAATTACCATATAGCAAAACAAACATCGGGAAGAAAGAGTTGCAGTGAACATCAAATGCATACATCCTTCCATGGAAAACCAAAAATATAATCAGTTTGGAAATTAATCATTAAAATTTTAAGAAAATGGTGATCAAGTAATATCCATGCTTATTAACAGAATCAAACATATAAAAGAAGCCTTGCCTGAATAATATTTAGCAAATAGTAGTGCATGCTCTGAAAATTGAACATGCAAACAACTAAATTGAGTCAACATAATGAAAACTGGCAAGAACATTCTTGATCTTACCATTCAACACGCTGTTCAACCACATAACTGTTTGGAGCCTCTTCTCGAAGATAAGAATTAGTTAGAAACCTGAAGAATATATAGATAAAAAATATACATTAGCTTTAGTATCAAATCTAATGATTTGAAGAAAGGGGGAATAATTTGCAGTAGAAAGTAGCCTTACCAACAAAAAGTTGCCAGAAATATGCCAGTCAATAGAAAATGGAAAAGCAACACTGAGAAGACAACAAAAAGTGCATGGCCAGAACTATGGTCATACCTGAAAATGATCAAGAAAATACAACAATGTAAAAAAGTTAGCAGATGCCTAGAGGCACTTAATGAACTAAAGAGGGCATCAAAAAACAAAGTAACAATCTAAACAAAATGTAAATGATCATTCAATTTACACTAAAATCACAGTTAATGATTCACGGTTAAATAAAATTCACACATTCCAGAGTATAAATTATAAGCCTGTTTTTATAAGGGAAATTTTCAAAATCAAAACAACCTTACGGCCAAATAGATGAAATACAAAGAATCACATTAGTGATGAGTTGTTTTCTTTGTTGTTCTACAAATGTCAAGTATTTTTAGCTAGTCGTCTAATCATGAGGAGCCACAATGCAAGAGAAACTTACGCTCCACAATAAGCCAAAGTTGCAACAGCCAAAAGAAGGCTGCAGATCACAACAAATGCAGGGTCATCGCGTGCCCATTGGTTCTTGGTTTCTAATATCAAATAAGAAAATCAGTTAAAAAATATGTTGAAACTGTCAAATGTATCAATCATATAATGATAAAACTTGCAGCTTTTTTCTTCTTGAAACAATGCATTGTTACATATTGCCAAATTAAGCTCATGTACAAGTCTAAAAAGCCAAATCTCCTTAGAGCTCATTATGAAAAGCATTAACCGCAACATTTAAATGGATTTTTTCTTCAAAGAAAAGTGAACCGTATCATTGAAACGCATTCCATCATTTTTCCCCTCTATCCATGTTTCCTTTGATATGTAAAAAATATTTCTCTCACTAACCAACTACTCTAACTAATCTTATAGCTCCCTTTTATTTCGTATACTAAACAAGGTAATAAAAATCAGAGCAGATGGTTCAACCGGTTGGACTGAGAACTGGACATTCATCTGGTCCAAAACTACTTGAAATCCACTATGCAGTCTATGCTTCAAAACCGGGGAACGAACCGGTCAAAAACAGCATAGCTGACGGTTTAGGCAGGTCCAGGGTTTGGACTGTATTTCTGCTTTTACTTGTTTCTAAAACTAAAATATACTTCTATTTTATAGCCAAAGCCTACGCTACTTTTCTCAATAGCGACTGATGTAGGACTAAAATAATAAAGGGGTACTTTATGGTGATTGAGAAGTTCCATAAGCAATCATTTCTTTTTCTCTAACTTTACCATGCAAATATGATTTATGCATTCACTTTTGTCCCACAGCAAAGAAATGTTCCATCCAGTATTAAAACTCTTCCATTTTTCATTATAATGACCGTGTCTTAGCTATGATATCAACACAGACTAACTCAAACAATTACAAGCTTCAACTACAAAGGAGGAACCAATATCATCCAGTTCCACAAATTAAACAAAATGCCTCTCGTTTCTCACGCAATAACATCCAATCGTCTCTCAAATGGGTCATGTTGTAGGAAGAAGGCACAATGGTTTTATCATTTTAACTAACTTTCGTCTCTGGTAGTTCATGCTTTTAGCTTACTTAAATAATACAGTTTCTTTTCCCAATATCAATTGCACACCTTGTATCAATGAGCACACCGGTTCAATATCCAATCCGGTCTTTATTACCTTGATGCTAACATGTATGGGATAAATATAGCCAAGTGCACTGGGAATAACTAATTGCGGTTAAAGGCTACATAAGTAACATGACTTAGTAAAACAGAACCTTCTCAACAAACATCACTCAAACAAATGCTCTTCAAAACACGTAATAATTAAACAAAACAAGACAGTTATACATGGGAAGTGGACTTACGTTTGTGGTATTTTGTATGCTGGTAGCTGCATCCATTGCACAGTTCCATATCAAATGTATCAAAAACACAATCAGAGAACCAAACGCGTACACAAGCAACGGGGTGAGTAAAAACTAAAAACTCAACCATGAACTATCAGTTTATGCCTATATGTTTGGCAATACAGTTTATCAAATAAAATAGGCCTCATATTATTGTTGCATCAGATCATGGTAACAATGTGATTTTATTTTGTTAAGAGGAGGACAGAACAGAAGATGATTTTTATATACTTACACAACTTTTGGTGACGTACATAGATGAAGCATTTGCCAAAAAGTGTATTCAACATCCATTTGTTGCCACTACAACGAATAACAAAATTACAGAGAGAAAAAGGGTAAATGAAGCAATCACCTGACTCAAAAAATACAGTAAATAAATGGTAATAAAAACTAAATTTCCAAGTGCAATGTCAACACTCTAGTGTATCTATCTATGACTATGACAGCCTATGTAGTAGCAGTATCAGCACTAGATCAGCATCCACCATACCAAATTCAGGGGGAAAATTGACTTATGTGGGAAATCTTGACTTGAAAAATTGACACTAGCTAGTAATAAGGGCTTTGTTTGGATTGATGGAATCGGATGGAGCGGAGCGGTATGGCATAGAATAGAGTGATATTTCATTGTTTGGATCATTTAAAATCGGATGGAGTGGAGCGGAAAGAAGTGGTATGGATTCCACTACACTCCATCACTTACCACCATATTTCTCCCCCTCCGATTTTGGCGGAATGAAGAATTTGTCTTGTTACGTTCTAAAATTTCCAAACGATGGAATGAAATCTTCATTCTGCTCCACTACATTCGACTCCGCTCCATTCCATTCTACTCCATTCATTTTATGATATCTAGACATAGCCTACTATTACATTTTTCACCTCTACATTATGTTTTTTTCTTCATTTTCCATGTATCTCCCACTTTCTATTTCCAAGTTCTCTCTTCTCTTTATATTTTTAGCTCTTCACCTCAACATTATATTTTTCTCTACTCTTCAATATCTTTCACTTTCAGTATCATACAAAGCACATCATCCACCACAAACACATGCACAAACCAATCCGAGCAATATAATCCAAAACATTAAAATTTCAACCGAAACAGCAAAAAGAAAATCAAGTAATCATGAATTTCGCCTAATCTAAAAACTTGATTTACTTCTTAACATTCCAGTTTCAAACTTTTCCAGTAATAATTAGGGGTTAATCAAATCCTATGGTTTATAATCACACACTATATCAAAGTCATTGCATTGCCCCAAAGTTCAACGGCATTGGATCTTAGCGAAATAAAGGAAGAAGATGCGGAAATGAAGAGATCGGTACCTTGATAATTCTTCGGAGGTAAGGAAGAAGAGTTGAATTAGGTCTAGAAGAGGATGAAGATAAAGAGGAAGAAGAACGTCCTTTGATTACGGTTGGTAACATCTTTGCTCGTTTGATTCGATTCGTTTCAGCTATGGAAACGATCGAAGGATTTTTCTATTTTGATTTCTTCGTTTTGGTGTGATGTGATGAATTGCGATCTCTCTCGCTCCTCTCTCTCTCTCTCTCTGTCCTTCTCCGGTAGCTTGCTTCGAACTCAGATGAGAGATGAGAAATGGCGAAGGACTGAAAAGTAAAAACAGTTATGTTAAATTGGGCCGCATATAAACTAATTTCAGAACTGGACTAATGGCTTATCAGAAATCTACCGTGCACCCTCTATTTGGACCTAGCATCCCCCACATAACCTTTAATCTCACCATAACAATCTCATAACTAAAAATATATATATATATTTTTCACATTCGCAATCTTGTTTTTTGGATTTTTTCAAAAAATATATTTTTTTTATTGAAGATTTGTAGTTTATATCGGATATTTAATAATGAGTGACGGTTTTCATTAAATTTATGAATTTGATAATGAATATTTTGATAGAATATTGGATATTTAGTGAAAAACATGCACTTTTACTGGTTTTTAAAAATTATCGATACTAAATTTATGATTTTATATCCATTATTTAGAAATATCCAGTATAATATCATATATTTGTTTGCATTTTTATCAATTTTTTCTAAAAATTTGGTATGATGTTTTTTTATCGACAATTTTAAATAGTCAATAAAAATGAATATGGTCATACTAAATATTTACAAATTGACGTTAAAAATACATACATTTATATCAAATCTTTAAAAAATATCGATATATGTAGGGGTGTGGTTAGATATTTTAAAAAAATTTGATAAGGCAGATTTTTGGGTTTTAGTGAGGAGAAGAGGATGAGATGACAAGATTATTCCAGTATTGAGCGAAAAAGTGGTTGTGGAGAGCTCTAGTGGAGGCGGTGGAGATGAATGAGAAAGTAATTTGGAGATTAGATTGGGTATAGTAGTCTCAATCAGTTATCATCATAGAAGGATTAAATAGTCTTGTGAGTCGCATACTATATAGTGTATAGGAAGTAAAGTTAGTCGGGATAGAGATCATGATGTTGAGTAAAATGTTGTCGTTATTGATGATGTTGAGGTTGATGCATATGTGAAAATTCACGATGATACATAGGTTGCTACTCATGCAGATAAGGGGGTTCCCATTTTGGGTGATACATAAGTGCCAACTTAAACTGATACAAAGGCGTCTTTTTAGGCTAACACGTATGGAGGGTTCCCTGGAGGGCCTAGTGACCTTATCTTACTCATTGGTATGTTAATCATGTGGCATTTAGATTGTGTCAAGGAGATGTATAAATATTTGAATTTAAGTTGTTTTTATTTATTATATGTTAAATGAATATAACTGATAATTTATGCTTTATTTGTTCCAAGGAGGCAAGAATTTTCACATGGAAGTTTAGTGCTTTCAAATAGCCTTTTAAGGCAATAAAGATCTTCGTGTGGAAGTCTAGCATGTTCAATAGCGTTCTAAGGTGGCAAGGATCTTCGCATGGAATCCAACATGTTCAAATCACCTTTTAAGGTGGAAAGGATCTTCGTGTGAAAGTCTAGCATGTGTTAAATAGCCTTTCAAGGCGGCAAGGATCTTGGCATGAAAATATCACATGTTAAAATAGTCTTTTTAGCAGCAAAGATCTTCGCGTGGAAGTCTAACATGTTTAAATAGCCTTTATAGGCGGCAAGGATCTTCACATAGAAGTCAAGCATGTGTAATTAGCCTTTTAATGCAACAAGGATCTTCACGTGAAATTTCAGCATGTTCAAATAACCAAGGCAAGAAGAATCTTTACATAGAAGTCCAACGCTTTCAAATAGCCTTTTAAGGCGGCAAAGATCTTTGCATGTAAGTCTAACACTGTCAAATAGCCTTTTAATGCGGAAAATATCTTCACGTGGAAGTCCAACATGTTCTAATAACCTTACAAGGCATCAAAGATCTTCACTTGGAAGTTCAACATGTTAAAATAGCCTTTTAAGGCAGCAAGGATCATAATGTGGAAGTCTAACATGTTTAAATAGCCTTTTAAGGTGACAAGGATCTTTACGTGGAAGTCCAACATGTTCAAATAGCCTTTCATGGCGACAAGGATCTTCACATTGAAGTTTGACATGACCAAATAGCCTTTATAACTGGTAATGATCTTTGCATGGAAGTCCAGTATGTTCAAATAGCCTTTTTAGGCATCAAGGATCTTCACATGGAAGTTCAGCATATTCAAATAGCCTTTTAAAGTCGCAAAGATCTTCACGTGGAAGTCCAACATGTTTAAATAGCCTTTTAAGTGGCAAGGATCTTTTCATGAAAATCTGGCATATATATAATCTTTTCATCAAAAACATTCAAAGGTTCATACACTTGTGGGCGATCTGACCCATAAAATTACAAATAGTCTAACTACAATAATATTTAAAATGGATAGAGTTCCAGGTCCTAGGTATAACTCTTCCATCCAATTCCTATAGCTTGTATGCCCCCACGAGGGAGCTTCTAGGATATGTGATATGGGCCCTCTCATTTGGGTTGCAGCTTTCCTTGTTGTCCAGGTATAATAATTTTCCTTAAGACTATGTCACCTTCTTGTATATCCCTCGGAATGACTTTGGAGTTGTATCTTTTGGAAGCTCTATGCTTGGCAGAAAATTCTCGGATGTGAGCGACTTCTCTTAACGCATCGACCAGATCTGCAGCACATTTTAACCCTGTCTTGTTTACCTCTTAGTTGAATTGGGAATGTTGCAATTAGGGTGTGTTAATCTCTATGAGCAGCATAACATTTTCCCCCGTATACCATGGTGAATGAGGTTTCCATGGTAGTGGAGTGGTGGTGGTATGATATGACCACAATATCTCATAGAGCATTTACACCCATAAACCATTAGCGTCGTCGAGATCCCATCTAGGACCACCCTGTTTGCCGACTCCGTTTGGGCATTGGCCTATGGATGGACAACAGATATGAACTTTGTTTAAACTTCTAATTCCTAGAAAGATTCAATGACTGTAGTGATGACAAACTATGTTCTGTTGTTGGAGATGATGATTTCAGGTAGCTCGAATCTGCACATAATCTTCTTCCAGTAGAAGCGGCAAACCCTTTTAGCTGTGATTTTGGTGATACCATCCGCCTCATCCACTTTGTAAAGTAATATACTCCCACGATTAAGAATTTTTATTGACCCGACACTATGGAGAACGGGCCTAAAATGTCCACCCCTCACTGGTAGAAAAGCCAAGGCAACATCATTGAATGAAAGAGTTATGGCATAGCGTGATGAAGGTTAGCGCGTCTCTAACACTACTCACACTTCTTTACATAAGAGATGTTATCCTTTAGCAAGGTAGGTCAATAGTATCCTACCCTAAGTGATTTGTGGGCGAGAGCCCTACCGCCAACATGACTATTGCAAGCCCATTTATGTACTTTTATAAGGACCATGGAATTTTCCTGCTCCCCCTTTAAGACTATTTTATAATGCTTTTCAGTGAGGAAGGTGTACTTTGCGACCTATTTTTCAATCCTTTCTTAGCTACCCTTCTTTTTGTGGGAGTTTATCCTCCTATAGATATCGTAGTATGGGCGACGTTCAACTTGACTCGGGGGTGATTTCCAGGGAGAAAGTTTCATTCACTTCAATATTGGGTACAACGAGAGTCTTCTAAATCATTGTCTGGTTAAAACCTTTCAATTTCGAGCTTGCAAGCTTGTACAGGAGGTATACTCTAAAGTTTTTCTCTCGGGGAACATGTTCTATTTCAAAAGACGTGAAGTGTGTCGATAGACTTTGTACCTTATGTAGATACTTTATCAACTTAGATTATTTAACCTGGTACTTTTTTGCGACTTAGTTGGCAACTAATTCAGAGTCGCTATTGACTTTCAATTTTGAGTCTCCAATCTCTAGGGTGAGAACCATGATGGAAAAAGGGTTTCGTGTTATGCCTGATTATTGCTAGCTTTGAATTAAAACTTCAGTGCTTGCTTAATTAGTATGTCGCAGGGTCCTTCTAAAATAATTTTTGCACTGCTTCCCTTCATATTCTAGGCATCATCAACCGATAGTGTCCACTATGGGGGTGTTTCCTCCTCCATGGGCGAGCTAAATTCTGCCAAAAAATTTGTAAAATCCTAGGATTTAATACTTTTTCTCAAGCCGTATTGGATGTCGTATTCGAATAGTTCCACCGTTCAAGAAACCATTCTTCTTGCAAAAACTACTTTTTTCAGGACTTATTGAACATTGTAGTTAGTTTTAACAATGATTTTATGATCCTTAAAATAAGGCTGATCTTTTGATAGTGTGTTTCAGCACCTTTGAACATTGTTTACAAAATACACATGCCTTTCTATTTTATCTATCTTCTGGACGAGTACTAAGCTCATTTCCCAATTTGTAATTGAAAGGTAAATGAGCATCAATAATCTTTCTCACGGGCGAGTAAGAATGGACGGAGATGTGAGAAAGGTTTTTACCTTCAAGAAGGCCTCCTCGCACTCTGTAGTCCATTCAAATCTCTCTTCCTTCTTTAAGGAAGCGAAAAAGAGGAAAACCTTGTTGACAACACAAGAGAGGAAACAAGATATGACAGCAAGGCAACCAATCAAATGTTATGCCTCTTTAACATTAACAAAGATTCTCATATCGATAATTTCTTGACACTTATTCAGGTTAGCTTTAATGCATCTCTTTATTAGTGTGAATCCAAGGACTTCCCAGCCTAAACCCCGAAAGAGCACTTGGAGGGATTCGAACGCATGTTGTATTTCTTGATGGACTACAAGACATCCTCAAAGTCTGCAGTATGGTTGCACCCTTTGATGATTTTCACTATTATATCGTCAACATAGACCTCCAAGCTCTACCATATATGATGGGAGAACACATCGTCTATGATGAACAATGATAATTAGGGCATGAAGAAAAAAATCATAGCATGATAAAAATGACAGAGAAGAGGCTTATAAATAAAATTAATTGCAAAAATTTAAAAATAATTAAATTAAATAGCATTTTTAATTTTAAATAATAATAAATTTAAGTTAAATCAATAAGCTAGTAACAATGATTTCACATTTATTTGAACCAATTTAAAATTTTTCAAAAATTAAAAGACCAAATTTGCAAAATAAAAAAATATAGAAATAGAAATAAAAAAATTGATAACATGTTGAAAATCAAGTCCTCCGTGAAAAACCGCGTCCCCATTTCAAAGAGCTCGAATTCGGATATTACCATCAGAAGATACCGACCCGATTAATGCCGCAATTACTCTGAACAATAACAATTTTGAATAGCTTTTGATAGGAAATTTTGGGTTTCGTTTTGAATCAAAAAAAGTTAGGGTTTTGGTAAATCCCTAAAATGTCTACTGGTAAACCTAAAGACAACGATTTTCAGCTTTCTGTAGTGCCGGGAATGTCGAAACCGCCGCTACCGCCATCGTCAAATGCGATTGTAGAATATACTCCTCCTGTTTTTAAGGAGGAAGAAGAGGATTTGGAAATTAAGCTCCGACGGATTATCGACAATGTTCCGGTTCGTGTTAGCAATACCTCCGGTAGTTCTGCTGGTTCTGGCTCCGGCGATTTCCACCAGGTAAAACTGATGTTTAGTTTGTATCAAGAAGAATAATTGTTATTATTAGGGTGATTATCATTTGCCAATAATTATGAGTGTGCTTGTGAAGTGTTTGATAGATTGTCTCAATGAAGTCTCTTGTGGTGCCTGTAGGTTTTGTACTAAAATTACATTTTAATGACCTATTAAATGGAAATAGTAATTGAAAAAGGAACATTAGGTGTAGTGTTGCACTTCTGTGTGGATATAGTTGTTGCCTGTTTATCATACATAGTTTTGTATTCATGCAGAATAACATTTAATGACCGATAGTTGGTCCAGTAGTGATTGGCGCTGGACTTGGTAGAGATAACCACGGTTTGATTCCAACAACTGCAATCGGGATGGGGTTGAAACTGATGTCAGAACTGACCCTCAAACTGGATTAGTTAGTCCATTGAACTGGACCGGATACTGGTGGTGAAAACCAAAAAAAAAAAGTGAAGTGATACTGCAATTGTGTTGCTCTTAGATCAATGTGGTGGTAATGAGGGGTGTCTTGTTAGTTTTGTTATTTATTTTTTGGTTGTAAATAGGGTGTCTTGTTAGTTTAACTAAGTGCTTATTCATTAAGCTATCACAAGGAGTTCAATTGAGTGTTTCTTTATTGGTTATTATAGAGTTTTTTTAAAATGATCTGAAAATAACTCATGTTCATATACGATATTTACTATAGTCTTTATTATTATGTAAGGTGCATGTGGAAGTTCTATTAGTATTAACTTAGCTCTATTGGCCTCCCAGACCTAAAAAATCGTACAGATGTTAATTGTTGGATGTAAACTGATGGGCTATAAGCCAGTAACGTTACACTCCAATGTAGCTATGTCTACCTCCATTTACTGGTTCTCAATCATAATTTTTAACCAATTGTTTGATTCATAGTGCAACTGTCTAATGCATAAACTTGTTGGAATGATGAAGGGATTATCCTTGTTTTATTTATTTTTAAGTGGCATGTTTACGACCCTCATTAGGGCTAAGGTATCCTTTCATGTACTTAAGATGACCCGTCATGAATTGTATGATTAGGATTAGGATGTCTATTCATGGAAACCCTTATCAATTGGGTGACATTTAATAACTTGAACATGCATACTGATGTGTTTTCTCCTGAATTCTGTGATTAGGATTAGGATATCTATTCATGGAATCTCTTATCAATTGAGTGACATTTAATAACCTGAACATGCATACTAATGTGTTTTCTTGCCCACTTAACTAAGGTTTTTGAATTGATAATGGAACACATTGGAATAGGATTGCTCACAATTTGTTATTTTCTTGTGTCTTTGGTTTTACTTTTTTCAAAGGAATCATAATGTATCACTATTTTTGTTTTATGGTGTGCTCAGTTCTACCAATCATCGTTATCACAGCACAACTACTTAACATGTGATGTTTGACGTTTTCACTTGTTCTGACGATTTTATTTTTGTTCTTTAAACAGTATCGGCAGATGAGGCGCAAGGAGCAAGATCGACTTGCTAGGATGGACGTTGATTATCAGAGAAGGAAAGAACTGGCGGAATTTAATATGAGAAGAGAGGAAAGGTTAAAAGCTGCTGAGGAACGCACAGCTAAGAAACGTGCAAAACGTCAAAAGAAAAAGCAAAAGAAAAAGGAGAAAAAAATCAAAACAAATGATGGAGAACAGCAGCAAAAGAAAGAAGAATCTTCAGATGATGGGGATTCTGATAACAATGAGGAGGCTTAGGACCTTGAAACAAGCTTCTGTTGTACCCCAAGTTTTTTAAATTTGGTTGAAGCTAAGTATGCTAAGTGGGTAAATCTGTTTTAAGGTAAAACACAGTCCTGACTCGGGTTTCTACTATTTTTATCCTATGAGTTGTGAGGTACTGTATGAGAGGCAATCCAATCAACCTATTCCAATGATATTTATCTTAAAGAGAACTAGCTGCTTGTTTGCATTCACCGCTGTGCAAAATTGATTTTGCCTCTAATTAATTTTAACTTGAAATTAGAAATTGTAGTTTCTTATTCTAATTTTGATTTTTTATAACTCAATTTGCTGTTCAATTCATCTATATAAAAGGCAAAATTTGATTTTGGTGTAGTCTATTTTTTTTTATCAATTTTACTCTTAGATAACCTATACAATAATTTCTATTGACAAAACTACTATTATCTTTTACATAACATCCTACTACTTTCTATTTAACTTTCATATAAAATTAACATTAAATTAAAAAATATACCAAATATATTTTCATGTCCATACATTAAAAAAGCATGCACGTCAGTTTTTAAATAATTTTGATTAGACCTATTTTTAGTCCACGTCAATTTTATTATATTAATTTACATCATTGAAACACATCTATGTGGTGGATCTTGCACCCAATTGATGTTCATACGAAAAATGGTTGAATGGGAAAAAGAATTATGCGCCAGCTGAGAAACTTCTCCCCAAAAAATTAGCTCGCATAAATACTTTGCGCCAGCTGAGAAACTTCTCCCCAAAAAATTAGCTCGCATACATACTTTGTTGCTTGTTTAGTGTTTTCAAATTTAAATAATGGAAAGTTTTTATAGAATCTCGTAAGAGAGAGGATGCTGGATTTGAATCAACGACATGTTGGTTATTGATAAGATACTTTAACATTGAGGCATTCTTTACTTTTTAATTAAGTTTATAAATTAAATATATGTTACTTCTTTTTTTTTTTATTTATTTATTATTATTTATTTTTTTTTAGTTTCTCAAGTGATAATTGATGTCGATGTTTATCCCTCACCCTTTAGAGTCTGTTTGGTTGGGATAAATGAAGGGGAGGAGAAGATAGAGAATATTTAATAATTTATGTGTTTGGTTCAAATTTTAAGAGGAGAAAGAGAGGTAGATGGAGGGGACAAAAATCTCTCCTGAGCCACTCTTTGCTTCCCCTGATTTGGAGGAATTTGGAGGGGAGAGAAGATGTTTGATTTTAATTATAATTATATTTACATATTTATCCTTATTATTTATTTAAATATAAATTTAACTTATAACAATGTTAAAAGTTTTATTTTAAACAAATTTAATCTTTCTTTTTATATTTGTTGTATTTTTATATCTTCATCTTACCATCATTATATCTGTTTAAATTTTTTATTTTATTTTTCATATTTTTATGTTAATTTTAGTTATCGTAATATTTTTGTTTATAATAATAATAAGGGGAACAAAACTGTAATTTAGCCAATTATATATTATAATCATTGTGTTTTTATAAAGTATTTCATGATGATCTCTGATTGAATATTTATATTTCGTCAATAAATTTGTATTTGAATTATAAACGGTAAATATCACAAGTCTTATGATAAAAGTAGAAGGATAAAAAAGTAAATTAGTTTTAAATTACCTCCCTTCCCCTTGTGAACCAAACATATTTATAAATAAAATGTCTCCCCTCCCCTTTCATATTTTAAACCAAACATATATGTAATTAAAATCTCTCTCTTCCCCTCCCCTCCATTTGATAACAATTCCTCCCCTCCTCTCCCCTCGATTGAACCAAACAGACCCTTAGTTATGGTGGATTTTTAAAAGTGTATGCACATCAGTTAATGAGTAAATCGCAGATTCATACTCGAAACTCAGATTCATAAATCACATATGAACCCTAACCCCTAATTTGAAACCAATTCTCTTTAATTTCTCGAAACTCATATTCATTTCTTTTGTTCATGCATTTTATGATTGGTATATACTAGAAACTAGAAATTAGAATGATTTATGATTGGTATGTCCTCAACTCATATTCATTTTATGATTGTTCCATTTGCAGTTTGGGAAAAAGAAAAATCATTTAGAGAAAACAAAGATTTAAGAAAAAAATGAAATGTAAATATATATTTCATTTGTAAACTAATTATCAAAATGTGAAGTGGTCTAGTGGTAAATTGTGTTCCATAGCAGACAAGGGGTCTTTGGTTTGAAACTTAGCTCAAAGAAAAGTTTTGAATTTTTTATTGAAACTTTGATTTCTCTTAATGATGAATAAATGTCACGCGTATGTACGTTTGTAAAAATTAGATGAAAATGACTTAAATGACTCAGTTTGAACAATTAAAGGATAACCCATTTAAATAATTACTACAATTACTACAACTCAAGCATAATATGAAGTTCGTCATCCACTCGAGGAAAGGGAAAGAAACAAATATAGTTTTATCTTGAGAAAGGGAAAGAAACAAATATAATTTTATCAAGATACAATTTTCAAAACTAAAAAATAACTTTATTTGCCAAATTCTCTGCAGTAGATGTCAAATTCGAGAACCACAAAGTGTCAATTAAGGATGCCAATAGCCATGGAATGTAAGGAGAATGTTTCTCCGTTCGCAACCCTTAATTTTTTTCCGCCTCCGTTTTTGATATGCGTCATGAGAGAATATTTTTTCTCATTTCCACAAATCCTCGTGATACCAATGGAGATCTACAAACATTGAATACTAAGAATTTTTTTATACTTTTCGATCTGTGAGATATTGGATCAAACTCTAGTATGCCCGAAGTCTATTCGCGAGTAACGCGTGTTGTAGCCGAAGTTTGTTATAACATGTATTAGTCGATATTGTTAGATTTGTTAGCATGTTGAGTTGGATCTTGCTTGTAAGTCCAATTATTTAAGTTAGCTTGTACCTTAAGTTAGCTTGTAATGGGTAATTGTTAAAAAAACTCATTAGGTTAGTGTGCAAATTTTCTTATAAATAACATGTTAGTCTCTCATCTTGCCATAAGGAAAAATAAAAAGATAAAATCCTAATTTCAAGAGAGAGAGGTTATTTTGTTATTCTTGTATACTTGTAATCTTGTTCCTAAGAGAAGGAAAATAATAGCAGTTTATAAACAATCCTTGTTGTTTTACCTTGTTTTCTTTATTAACCATAACCCTTGTGTGTTTCTTGATCATAAAGAAACCGTTTATATTTTATTTCAAGACATCCGATTCACAACAAATTGGTGCACTGAGCATGGAGAAGACACCTTCAATAAAGTATGAGATTGAAAAGTTCACCGGAGTGAATGACTTTGGTCTGTGGCGCTTGAAGATGAAAGCCCTACTGGTTCAACAGGATTGTTTGGAAGCGTTGAAGGAAGAGGCGGTCATGAACGATGCGTTAACGGAAAAAGAAAAGACGACCATGATTGAGAAAACCCACAACACAATATTATTGAGCCTTGGTGATAAGGTTCTACGACATGTATCAAAGGAGACTACAACATCGGGATTATGGGTGAAACTTGAAAGTTTGTACATGACCAAATCTCTGGTGAATCGGCTCTACCTGAAGCAAGCTTTGTATTCATTCAAGATGAGTGAAGACAAAGTATTGGCTAAGCAGTTGGATATGTTCAACAAGCTGATTCTTGATTTTGAAAATATTGATGTGAAGATTGACGATGAAGATCAAACACTGTTGTTGTTGTGTGTTTTGCCCATAACACATGCTCACTTCAAAGAAACTCTCCCGTATGGAAGGGAGTCCCTGAGCTTTGAAGAAGTTCAATCAACCTTGTATTCTAAGGACTTGAATGAACAAAACGAGCATAATCCTTCGACGGTGGGTGAAGGTTTGGCCGTTAAGAGAAAATTCTTGCGAAAGGATGGTAAGTTCGCCAAGAAGAAAGGTAAAAATCAACAGAAGTCTAATAGTGGAGAAACATCTGGTATTCGATGTTATCACTGTAAGAAGAAGGGTCATACAAGAAAGGTGTGCCCTGAACGCATGAAAAATCATGGAGGTAATGGCAACACAACCATTGTTCAAGATGACTTTGACTCATCTGATGTTCTTGTGGATTCAAGTGGCGACTCAAGAAAAAAGTGGATTATGGATTCAGGTTGCACTTGACACATGACTCTAAACAGAGAATTGTTAGAGGAGCTATGTGATCAAGATGGTGGATCGGTACTGCTGGGAAACAACAAATCTTGCAAAATTGCAAGTATTTTAATTGTGGGATTCAAGCTCCATGGTGAGTCCATAAGATTATTGAATGAAGTCAGATATGTACCGGACTTGAAGAGAAGTTTGATTTCTCTTGGTGAATTCGACAAAAAGGGATACGTTTTTCAAGGAGAGAAAAGTATCCAAGAGTCATGAAGGGGTCGAAGGAAGTTATGAGAGGCGTGAAGAAACAAGGCTTGTATACCCTTGAGGTTGGGGTTGTAAGTGGTTTGACAAATGTTACATCCACAAAATCTGTGTCGAAGACAAAATTATGGCACATGAGATTGGGCCATGATCGGTGGATTTCAGTTGTGTTTTCAAACGCTGTTTGTGGTTAATTTCGCAATGTTTTTATCTAATTTTCGAAGCTTTAGTTGTGATTATCTGCATTACTCGTAGTTGTGTGTCTTCGAGTCTTATTTTTAAGTTTATGTTGTTTTTGCCGCTGGTGCGTTTGATTTGGTTTCTTTCAGTGTGTTTTTGGCAGGAGTGGAGAGCACGACAATCGCACCGTATTCGGAGGAAAAGAAAAGGCGAAAAAGGGAACTCAGAGCTGCAACACGGGTACCCGTGTTGCACAACACGGCCCGTGTCATGAAGGACACGACTGGCAGACACGGGTGGACCAAAGCTGATGAAAAAAGAAGACTCATACTTGCAACACGGGTGCCCGTGTCATGTAACACGGCCCGTGTTGCAGCCCTTGGAGAGGAACACGCCCCAAAAGAAGCCAGCAGCCTGACACGGCCACCCGTGTTGCACAACACGGCTCGTGTCAGGGCCACTGAACGTGAAATTTCTCTATTTTCTATTTTTTTGCTGTCAGACCTATTTCGAAGGGCATTTGAGACATTTCGCAATGTAATTTGAATTTAAATATAAGAGGCACATTTTAGAAAGGAAAAGAAAACTTTTTGAACAGGGATTAGGATTGGCAACTAAGTGGAGATTTTCGGCTGGAACAGAGGATCAATCAAAAGCGGAAGCAATTGATGATCCAAGGATTCCAACGTGCATTGTAATGATCTTCTCCTTTTTAATTCTAATTACTTTTATGTTGACCAAGAACATGAGTAGCTAAACCCCCAAGTTGTTAGGGGGTGGTCCTTGATGCGATGTAATGACATTTATTTAATTATTCTACGAGAACTATGTTTTTACCTTAATATATTTGATTTTGCATTAATCTTATTCGTATTCATATTGGAAAGTAGAATTCGAATAGTGCTTAGGATTAGTCTGGAAAGTCAACCTAACACTTTTGCAAAATAGTATCACGGTCGATATTGCTTAGGAATGAGGATATCCCGTATCATGTATTTTATGGTCGGAACTATTGCTTGATGTTTTTCAGGGACACTGAGGAATTAGTGAACAGGAAAATCATCAAAGGGTTTCCATTAAGGAATTAAGGCAACTAAAGTGGCCAACTGATAAATTAAGGTTAATAACTAGTAGAGTAGAATAATCATACAGGGTCTTTACTCGTATAGTCTCCACTCCCCTAACACTGTTCTTAGATTAATTAATTAAGTCCGTATTTACTATGATATTACTCTGCTACCAAACAAACCACTAGACCTTTTGTTCAATTGAATTCTAAAAATTCCGTTAATTACTACGCAGTCCTCGAGATCGATACTTGGGACGTTTCCCTTATTACTACAATTGGTAAAAATAGTACACTTGCTATTTTCCCGATCAAGTTTTTGGCGCCGTTGCCGGGGACTGCCAAATTAACATTATTTTTAGAATCCAAAAGAAATTTTGTTGCTCTGCGACTAAAATTGTATTGTTTACTGCATTACTTTTATCCGTTTATTATCTAACGCGTGTCTAATTGTGTATGCGAGGTCAGGCCTCAGCTAAATATTCTTTTGATACAGAACCAGAACGAGCATTACACGAAAGACGGAGATTAGCTAAAGTTAAAAGACTGGAAGAAATAGAGGAAATTATATCCGTGCAGAGCGACTCCGAAGAGAGAGAGACACCACCTGAGACTGTTCAAATGGCTGGAAATCCACCTCAGCCTGAAAGACTGCTAGGAGACTATGGAGGGACCAATGCTCAACCGAACCGGATGACCATTGTGAATCAACCGGTGAATGCTGCGCATTTTCAGTTACACCCTTCCACCATCCGTCAGTTGGAGAGCAAGCCGTTCGCCGGAAGAATCAACGAAGATGCAAATAAACATCTTCAAAGATTCCTCACAACCACCACCTCGCTGAAAATAGAAGGACATTCCGAAGAGGCCAAGAGATTAGTTATGTTCCCGTTCACACTCACTGATGATGCGGAAGAATGGTTTTACTCGCTTCCCGCTGGGAGCATCACAACATGGCAAGAGATGGAAACTGCGTTCGTGAATGAGTATTTCCCTGCCTCAGTGTTCATCCAAAAAAGATACGACATTGTCAACTTCAAGCAAAAAAGAAGGAGAATCTCTAGGGGATGCATATAAGCGGTTTAAGAGGTGTCTTACAGCATGTCCTACTCATAACCTGGACGCCACGGAGCAGATGCAAAACTTTGTGAATGGATTACGACTCAAAACAAAACAGCTCATAGATACTGCTGCCGGTGGCTCAACCAACTTCTCAACAGCCACAGGTATCAGAAGGATCATAGAAGCAATCGCCGCGAACGAGCACCTTGAGTTGTATGATCGCACGGTAAACCAACCGGAAGGCAAGATTGATCTGAAGCTGGCAGACCAGGTTGTTAAAATGGAGGATCAGATCACCGCTGAGGTAGAGAGAAGGTTAAAGAAAATGAATGTTGAAACTCAGGTAGTGGCACAGGCTGAGCCAGTTCAAGCAGCACCTTGTGAAATATGCGGTGGGCCACACTTTACAATGCATTGTGTAGCAACCCAAGAGCAAGTGGAACAGATTAATATGTTGAGGCAGAACAATCCTTACGCCAACACATATAATCCTGGTTGGAAGAATCACCCAAACTTTTCATGGAAAGATCAACAAGGTAATGTGCAAAAACCTATTCAAGGCCAACAACCGTATCAACCTCAGCCACAGCAATACCAGCAGACACCGTACCAACCTCAATATCAACCACAAGCGCCTCAAAAAGCTGATTGGGAAGTGGCCATTGAGAAAATGGCCGCCCAAAGTTCTCAATTTCAAGAAGAGACAAGGAGTAACTTCAGGAATGCTGGAGCATCCATAAAGAATCTTGAAGTACAAATGAGTCAAATTGCCCAACAGCTAGCAAGTTCACAAGCGCCGGGTACACTTCCAAGTGCCACAGTACCAAATCCGAAGGATCACCACCAAATTAAGGCGGTAGTAACAAGAAGTGGAAAAGCCAAGGAAGTAGGAGAAGAGGAAACAGAACTAAATGATCAGATGATTGAAGTGGAGCTGGAAATTAAAGAGAATGAAACAGTCGAGGAAGAAGTGGTGACACCGGTACCGGTAACTAAAGAAAAAGTGGTAGAGCCGAAACCGGTGATCAAGCTACCATACCCCTCAAGAAATAAAAAGAAAGGACAGCAAGAGAAGAATTTCGAGAAGTTCCTGGAGCTGTTTAAAAAGCTGGAGCTGAACATTCCGTTGTTGGAGGCACTAGAACAAATGCCTACCTATGCAAAATTCATGAAGGATATCATTACTAAGAAGCGGACTAGTGAGTCTGAACCTGTTATTCTAACGGAAACTTGTAGTGCTATTTTGCAGGGTCTGAAGATTCCGGTCAAGAAGAAAGACAGTGGAGCTGTTACTATCCCATGCACTATTGGCGATAGGTCATTCAACAGAGCTTTAATTGATTTGGGAGAAAGTATTAGCCTCATGCCCTTGTCCATCTACAAAAAGTTGGATATCGGTGCAGTTCAAGACACTCGGATGACCCTCCAGTTTGCTGATCATTCAGTTAAGCGGCCATATGGAGTGGTTCAAGATGTACTAGTTAAGGTAGATAAGTTTGTGTTTCCGGTTGATTTTGTGATCCTAGAGATGCCGGAAGATGAAGAAATGTCGTTAATTTTGGGCCGACCATTCTTGGAAACTGGGAGAGTCATGATAGATATGGAAGGCGGCACCCTGACCTTGAAAGTATATGACGAGGAGTTAAAAATTGATGTTAGTAATACCATGAAGCATAAACAGGATCGGGGCACCAGGAGCAACATACAAGTGCTAGAACAGGTCGTAGAGAGCGAACATTTGGAGAGTGTGACCCAACTGCCCCTGGAGAGAGTGCTAAGCATGTTGATCTTTAAGGAAGACAAAGAAGTATATGAGAATGACAGAGAGGTAGTCGAAATGTTGGACACTCGACCATTCCAAAGGGGATCCCGACCACATCGATGGGAGGACTTACGGCAACCTATAGAGCTTGAGGATAATGACGAAAAGCCTAAAGGTTCGGAATTGAAACAACTGCCGGAAAATCTCAAATATGTGTTTCTAGACACTGAGAAAAAGTGTCCCGCCATTATCAGCTCTAGTTTGAAAAGTGTCCAAGAGAAACAACTGATTGGGGTTCTAAAAAAATTTAAGAGTGCTATTGGTTGGAAAATAGAAGACTTAAAGGGTATAAGTCCTACAGTTTGCATGCACAAAATCCTTATGGAGCTGGACCATAAACCGGTTGTGCAGCCCCAGCAAAGACTGAACCCCGTTATGAAGGAAGTCGTAAGAAAGGAAGTGGTGAAATTGTTGGATGCTGGACTTATCTATCCTATATCCGACAGTTCATGGGTGAGCCCTGTTCACGTGGTGCCTAAGAAAGGAGGTACAACTGTGGTGACTAATGACAAGAATGAGTTGATTCCTACGCGTACCGTCACTGGTTGGAGGGTATGCATTGATTATAGGAGACTTAATTTAGCCACCAGAAAGGATCACTTCCCATTGCCCTTTATTGATCAGATGTTAGAAAAATTGGCTGGTCACGATTACTACTGCTTTCTAGATGGATACTCCGGATACAACCAAATCGCGGTTGCGCCGGAGGATCAAGAGAAGACAGCTTTCACATGCCCGTACGGAGTTTTTGCTTATAGGAGAATGCCATTCGGGTTATGTAATGCTCCAGCCACATTTCAAAGATGCATGACTTCCATTTTTGCGGATATGCTCGAGAAACATATGGAAGTCTTCATGGATGATTTTTCGGTTTTCGGGTCATCATTTGATGATTGTTTAACTAACCTGTCACTTGTTTTGCAGAGATGTCAGGAAAGTAACTTGATCCTGAATTGGGAAAAATGTCATTTCATGGTGAGAGAGGGCATCGTCCTTGGTCACAAAATCTCACACAAAGGGATCGAAGTTGATCAAGCAAAAGTGGAAGTAATATCCAAGTTACCACCACCCGTGAACGAGAAAGGTATCCGAAGCTTCTTGGGTCACGCAGGGTTCTACCGCAGGTTCATAAGAGACTTCTCCAAGATAGCTAAACCGTTGACGTCCTTGTTAGTCAAGGAAACGGCGTTTGTGTTCAATAAGGAATGTGCTGATGCATTCGAGAACCTGAAAAATAAGTTGGTGTCAGCACCAATTGTGATAGCCCCCGACTGGTCGCTGCCGTTTGAGATCATGTGTGACGCCAGTGACATCGCAGTAGGGGTTGTATTGGGGCAGCGGAAAGAGAAGCTTCTGCATGTTATTTACTATGCGAGTCACGTTTTGAACCCAGCACAGATGAATTATGCAACTACTGAGAAGGAGTTGCTAGCGGTGGTGTATGCCTTTGACAAATTTAGGCAATATCTGTTAGGTTCTAAAGTGATTGTTTATACTGACCATGCTGCGTTAAAATATCTTTTTGCTAAACAGGAGTCAAAGCCCAGGCTGCTGAGATGGATCCTTCTTCTCCAAGAATTCGATGTGGAGATTCGGGATAAGAGAGGATGTGAAAATACTGTAGCTGATCACCTCTCGCGAATGTCACCGATTGAAGAAAACAAGGAAAAGCGACCGATAAAGGACGAGTTTGCTGATGAACACATCCTGGTTGTTCATGGTGTTCCTTGGTTTGCGGATTACGCCAACTATTTGGTCGGTGGTCTCATACCCGACGATTTTGATTCTAACAGACGGAAAAAGTTTGTTCATGACTGCAGGTTCTACTTATGGGATGATCCGTTTCTTTACAAGAAAGGGGTGGATGGACTGATCAGACGATGCGTTCCGGAAAACGAGCAAAGAAAGGTGCTCGAAGCATGTCATAATTCAGATTATGGAGGGCATTTCAGTGGCGACCGCACCGCAGCCAAAGTCCTCCAATCAGGGTTGTATTGGCCGTCTTTGTTCAAGGATGCCCAGAACGTGGTTAAGGAATGCGACAGATGTCAACGGATTGGGAATATCTCGAAAAGAAACCAGATGCCGCAGAATTCCATGTTAGAAGTAGAGTTGTTTGATGTTTGGGGGATTGATTTTATGGGACCATTCCCACCATCAGTTGGAAAACACTACATACTGGTAGCAGTTGACTATGTTTCGAAATGGGTAGAAGCAGTGGCACTACCAACCAATGATGCTAAGGTAGTGGTCAGATTTCTGAAGGAGAACATATTTTCGCGGTTTGGAGTACCAAGGGCCCTTATAAGTGATGAAGGAACTCATTTCCTAAACCATCTCATGGAAAAGCTACTCCTTAAGTATAATGTGAAGCACAAAATATCCACTCCGTACCATCCTCAAACCAACGGGCAAGCCGAAGTGTCAAATCGACAACTCAAACAGATATTAGAGAAAACAATGCGTGCATCCCGTAAGGACTGGGCAGTAAAGCTGGACGACGCTCTCTGGGCATATCGCACTGCATACAAAACACCCATTGGTATGTCCCCGTACCAACTGGTCTATGGTAAAGCTTGTCATCTGCCTCTAGAGTTAGAACACAAGGCATTATGGGCATCAAAAGTTCTGAACCTAGACCTCACCAGAGCAGGAGCGTCCAGAACCCTCCAACTCCATGAGCTAGAGGAATTCAGGAATCAGGCATATGAGAATGCAAAAATGTACAAGGACCAAGCAAAGAAATGGCATGATCGACGTATTCAGAAGAAAGAATTTCAGGAAGGACAATTAGTACTATTGTACAACTCCCGACTGAAACTATTTCCGGGAAAGCTTAAATCAAAATGGTATGGACCATTTGTAGTATATAAGATATTTCCGCACGGAGCAGTTGAGCTGAAAAATCCAGCAAATGGGGACATTTTTAAAGTAAATGGTCAGCGTCTGAAACCTTACTACGAGGGACAACAGAAGGATCGCAATGATGTCGTTCATCTCACGTGATACAATGACGGACCGTCGAGCCAGGCGACGTTAAACGAAGCGCTACGTGGGAGGCAACCCACATATTTCATTTACACGTTTTCATTTTGTTTTTGTTTTAACAGGTTTTGCTAAACTCGCAGTTCATCGGTGAAAGAAAATGTCGGAGACCAGAGGAGAAGAAAAATATGAGAAACAGCACCCTGACACGGGTGGCCGTGTTGTACAACACGGGCCGTGTCAGGTTCACCAGACAGAAAAAGGAAGTGGGAAAAACAGGTGGATCAGTGGAGCAACACGGGTGCCCGTGTTGTGCAACACGGCCCGTGTTGCAGAGGCGTAATTTGAAAAAAAAATTTAGTCTACAGGGGGAGCAACACGGCCCGTGTTGCAAGGCGCGGTCAGAATTTTAAATTTTTACCCCGTGGGGCCCACCACTTAAACCCCCACTTATCACTACCCATCACACAATTCCTATCATTTTTTCATCTTCCTCCTTCTTCTCCCTCACAAAACCCCTAACCTCCATAACCATCTCTACACAAAAGCTTCCTTATCTACCACACCCACTCACCGGAACCACTTCCGTCCTTCACAAAAAACACTCTACTCATCATTGTGCTTAATTCTACGGTTTCGTTTTTCACTAACAGGGATTTCGAAATTTTTCGAACCATCTGTGTTGTTTTGTGTTTTGCAGGTTCAGAATGCCTCCTCGTAGAGATACCGGAAAAGCAGTGGCGGAAACTTCACGCCCCAGAAAGAGAGCACACCGTATGGCGAACCCTCACGGCATACTCTTTGAAGACCCGGATCATCAGAAAAAGTACTCTAACATCATCAAGCGTAAGCTCACGCCCACAAGGTATATCTGCAACACTACGCTTGATAGTCTAGGGCTCAGAATAGAGGTCCATAGGATGTTTCACACTCTGGGGATGTTAGAATTTATGCAATTAGAAGCGCCAACTTATGAGCGCATAACTGTTGAATTTTTGAGCACTTTAGAGTTTCAGTTGAAGCATAGGTGGACGGGGGTGGAGGAAGAATATTATAGTACACTGAGGTTCAGGTTATTTGATACTGACCATAACCTGACCATAGCCGAGTTGGGAGATATACTGAAGCTCCCCAATTTTGGTCCCGGAGCCCCTCCGGGAAATTTTAGTGCAGGGGACTTTTGGAAGGCTATTACAGGCAGAACTGATTATGTCGCTAAAGCGGCAAAAGCTTCTTGTATCCATAACCCTTGTTTCAGGTACGCTCAAAAGGGATTGACATACACACTGTTCGGCAGGGGTGACAGCACAGGGGTAGCGACTCAGAGGGAGTTGTACTTCATGTACGGCATGGCCAATCACGAGCTCATTAATGTAGCTGCCTTTGCAGCTGATCACCTGAAGAGGGTTGCGAATGCACCTTCAGGCGAAATAAGTGTAGGCGGTATGATTACTCAAATCGCGAATCACTTTGGCCATGGTGCTCTCTTGAGAGAGGAACCCACTGTTACAGGTAAGACAAAAATAGATCTTGCCACACTGACGGCCCAAGGTATGATTCGTGTCTTTGATAATTACTATTCCTTGGTAAGCCGAAACAGTCATCTCCTTGCTTTACCTGCCCCTGACTTTATTAATATTCAAAATGTGAATAACTGGCTATATGAGAGCCCCCTGCAGGATGAAGAAGACCAATTTTATGATGGTACAGGTGCAGAATTCTTTGAGGATGAAGGCGATCAGGTGGAAGAAGCGTCTATACCGCCTACTCGATTTTCACCCCATCAGGAATCAGGCTCAGGCTCGTGGAGCTTATCTAAAAAGGAATGAGACTGGATGGAGAATGAGATGTGCCATCTCCGAAGTGAGCAAACGAGGCAAGGCGAGGAGCAGACAAGACAAGGGAACGAGAAAATCCGACAAGGCAGGTTGATCGGTGAGATGCATGAATGGATGCGGCAGATGATGCTGCGCGACCAACCTCCGCAACCATGAACTCTGTGAGTCCCCTGCTACTAGTGTTCCAACAGTGAGGACACTGTTGAATTCTAGTGTGGGGGTATTTTATTTGTGTTTTATTTTATTTTGTGTTTTTATGTTATTTGTGTGTTTTAAATTCTGTTGCAGTTATTTGTCTATTTAATTTTCAGTCCAGTGTTAGTTTGAGAACATGATAGCAATCCACAGGAAGACCCTCCTGATAGTGAGCTAAAAAAATTGTTGGTTGGGGAACTGTTGAGTGAAGATGTTGAGTGAGGTGATGAGAAAGTATATAGAATACTCAGAAAAGAACCGTGAGGATGAAATTGGGTTAATCTTAAGAGATAGGTAAAAGGCCAACACCCTGGGTTTCCCAAAGAGGAACGAGTTCGACGTGTAGATTTGTACCATAGTGCTTTGATCTGAGAAGTACCCCTGAGTAATTTATTTTGACAATCAGGCTCCATCAAAAATAATCGTGTGTGCAAGGATAATGAAAAATATAGAGTCAAGGCACAGAAAAAAAACAAACAAATAGGGGCAAGTAGGCGACTAATCCTTCTAAGTTGGGTAACCCTCACCCGGTTATTCAGCCCAACGACGGTCGAACCTGAAAGCCATGCAAAAAAGAATAACAGTGCCAGAAAAAGATTGATAAATCTTGTGCACACGAGGAAAATCATAAAAGCCATATATTGATTGTCCGAATGAAAGGGAGGAAAATCGAAAAAGAAGACTTAAGTACAAAGCATAGTCGGAGAGGTTACCCATAGGGAGACTGAGGTCTGTGGTTTGCCGCAGTCTAGTGTTTGCAGGTTACCTGTTTTGAGGGAAAAGCCGAGATAAATCCTAGGGGACTTGGAATGAGAAGTCAAGTATGATTATTATCACCGTAGCTCACAATTCTATGGACGATTCCGTTATAAAAAAAAGAGATATTAAGTTCGGGTTGGTGAGCTTGTTGCTTGAGGACAAGCAAAAGTTCAAGTTCGGGGGAGTTTGATCGGTGGATTTCAGTTGTGTTTTCAAATGCTGTTTGTGGTTAATTTCGCAATGTTTTTATCTAATTTTCGAAGCTTTAGTTGTGATTATCTGCATTACTCGTAGTTGTGTGTCTTCGAGTCTTACTTTTAAGTTTATGTTGTTTTTGCCGCTGGTGCGTTTGATTTGGTTTCTTTCAGTGTGTTTTTGGCAGGAGTGGAGAGCACGACAATCGCACCGCATTCGGAGGAAAAGAAAAGGCGAAAAAGGGAACTCAGAGCTGCAACACGGGTACCCGTGTTGCACAACACAGCCCGTGTCATGAAGGACACGACTGGCAGACACGGGTGGACCAAAGCTGATGAAAAAAGAAGACTCATACTTGCAACACGGGTGCCCGTGTCATGTAACACGGCCCGTGTTGCAGCCCTTGGAGAGGAACACGCCCCAAAAGAAGCCAGCAGCCTGACACGGCCACCCGTGTTGCACAACACGGCCCGTGTCAGGGCCACTGAACGTGAAATTTCTCTGTTTTCTATTTTTTTGCTGTCAGACCTATTTCGAAGGGCATTTGAGACATTTCGCAATGTAATTTGAATTTAGATATAAGAGGCACATTTTAGAAAGGAAAAGAAAACTTTTTGAACACGGATTAGGATTGACAACTAAGTGGAGATTTTCGGCTGGAACAGAGGATCGATCAAAAGCGGAAGCAATTGATGATCCAAGGATTCCAACGTGCATTGTAATGATCTTCTCCTTTTTAATTCTAATTACTTTTATGTTGACCAAGAACATGAGTAGCTAAACCCCCAAGTTGTTAGGGGGTGGTCCTTGATGCGATGTAATGACATTTATTTAATTATTCTACGAGAACTATGTTTTTACCTTAATATATTTGATTTTGCATTAATCTTATTCGTATTCATATTGGAAAGTAGAATTCAAATAGTGCTTAGGATTAGTCTGGAAAGTCAACCTAACACTTTTGCAAAATAGTATCACGGTCGATATTGCTTAGGAATGAGGATATCCCGTATCACGTATTTTATGGTCGGAACTATTGCTTGATGTTTTTCAGGGACACTGAGGAATTAGTGAACAGGAAAATCATCAAAGGGTTTCCATTAAGGAATTAAGGCAACTAAAGTGGCCAACTGATAAATTAAGGTTAATAACTAGTAGAGTAGAATAATCATACAGGGTCTTTACTCGTATAGTCTCCACTCCCCTAACACTGTTCTTAGATTAATTAATTAAGTCCGTATTTACTGTGATATTACTCTGCTACCAAACAAACCACTAGACCTTTTGTTCAATTGAATTCTAAAAATTCCGTTAATTACTACGCAGTCCTCGAGATCGATACTTGGGACGTTTCCCTTATTACTACAATTGGTAAAAATAGTACACTTGCTATTTTCCCGATCAGGCCATGTCAGCGAAAGAGGCTTGGTCAAATTGGGGAAGCAGAACCTTCTAGGAGGTGACAAAGTAGAAAAGTTGGAGTTTTGTGAATCTTGTGTATTTGGTAAATCATGTAGGAGAAGTTTAACAAAGGCAAGCAAAGAACACATGAATCCCTGGATTATATTCATGCTGATCTTTGAGGCCCTGCAACGAATCCTTCACACTCAGGTGCAAGGTATTTTCTATCCATCATTGATGACTATTCCAGAAAGCTATGGGTATTTATCCAGAAGACAAAGGATGAAGCTTTTGAGAATTTCAAAAGTTGGAAGGTTCTGATCTAAACTAAAACTGGCAGAAAGGTTAAGAGGGTGAGAACCGACAATGGTCTTGAGTTCTACAACGAAGCGTTCGAGAGTTACTGTGTTGAGTCTGGGATTGCAAGGCATAAGAATGTAGCAGGTACTCCTTAACAAATGGCTTAGCTGAGAGATTCAATCGAACAATCCTTGAAAGGGTTAGATGCATGTTGGTTAGTGCTGGATTGAAGAAGGTGTATTGGGCGGAGGTTGTTTTGTTAGCAGCTTATCTAATAAATATATGTCCCTCGACTGCCTTGGGAATGAAGATACCTAAAGAAGTTTGGTTGGGACATCCACCTAGTCTCGACAAACTGAGAGTATTTGGTTGCATGGCCTATGCTCATATTAGGCAAGACAAGGTCGAACCTAGAGCTCTAAAATGCATGTTCATGGGATACTCTGGAGGAGTCAAATCTTATAGAATATGATGCCTAGAGCTAGATCACAGGAGGTGTATCACCAGTCGAGATGTAGTTTTTAATGAAGCAGGGATGACTTTTAAGAAAACTGATGATGCTGGCGAAGAGTTGGTACAAGGAGAGATTCCTGTTAAGGTGAAGCATGTTGATATTGAATTGCGTATCCCAGATGAAGTCAAAGAAGACGCAGAAGATGTTGTCGAAGATAAGGAGACTATTAATGACTACCTGCTAGCAAGAGATAGGTCGATGAGAGTCATTAAGTCACCTCAGAAACTTGGGTATGCATACCTTATAGCCTATGCATATCTTATAGCTTATGCCTTAATCTTTGCAAGTGAGGTTCTAGACGAAGAACCTAGAAACTATAAGAAAGTTATGAGGAGTCGAAAGAAGACTGGATGGCTGAAGGCCATGGATGATGAGATGAAATCTATTCATGATAACAATACCTAGGAGCTGATCAAGAAACCTGCTGGAGCCTGGTTAGTCAGATGTAAATGGATTTTCAAGGAAGGAACCGAAGGAGTGGTGTCGAAGAGATACGAGGCAAGATTAGTCGTTAGGGGGTTCACTCAGAAAGAAGGTGTCAACTTCAATGATGTGTTTTCTTCTGTTGTGAAGCACATATGCATTCGAGTGTTGCTTGCCACAGTGGCACAGTTCGACCTTGAATTGGAACAGATGGATGTGAAGACTGCATTCTTGTATGGTGATTTAGATGAAACAATCCTGATGAGGCAACCTGAAGGGTATGCTGAAAGAGGGAAGGAAGATTATGTGTGCAAACTGAAGAGATCTTTATATGGACTGAAACAATGTCCTCGACAGTGGGATTGGAGACTTGACAAGTTCATGGTATGCATAAGTTTCATTAGAAGTCAATTCGACCAATGTGTTTACTTCAGATTTCGACCTGGTAATTCATTTGTTATTTTGTTGCTCTATATGGATGATATTTTAATAGCAAGCAACAATGCCGAAGATGTAATGAGGGTGAAGGATGAACTCAATAAGGAGTTCGATATGAAGGATCTGGAGCTCCGTCTAAGATTCTTGGGATTGACATCCGAAGTGAAAGAAAACAATCGAAATTATGCTTATATCAAGAGGCATACCTACGAAAGATTCTCGAAAAGTATGGTATGTCGAATTTAAAGCCTGTTGTGACTCCGACAAACCCTGAATCTAAGCTGAGTATAGATCAGTATCCCAACACTGATATTGAAAGAACTTATATGAATAACATTCATATGATAATATAGTGGGTTCTTTGATGTATGTTATGGTTTGTACTATACCTGACATAACATATGCAATAAGTCTTGTAAGCAGGTACATAGTGAATCCTGAAAAGGCTCACTGGCAAACATTGAAGTGGATTCTAAGGTACATAAATGGGTCTCCGAATAGAGTCCTAATTTATGGTGGAGCCTTGTGTGAATATAGTAAAGCAGCAATCAAAGGATATGTTGATTCTGATTATGCAGGTTGTATGGATTCCAGAAAATTTATTTTTAGTTACATGTTCACTATGTTTGGGACAATAATCAGTTGGAAAGCAACACTTCAGAAGGTCGTTGCCTTATTAACCACTGAAGTGGAATATATCGCCCTAACTGAAGCTGTGAAGGAAGCATTGTGGCTTGAAGGTTTTACAAAGGAGATGAAACTTCAAGGTCGAGTTATCATTGTTAAATTTGATAGTCAAAGTGCAATACACTTGTCAAAGAATTAAGCCTATCATGAGTGAACCAAACACATTGATGTGAGGCTGCATTTTGTCAGAGGGGTAATCGAGCATGGAGAAGTCCAAGTGCTGAAGGTTTCAATATATCATAATGCTGCTGATATGATCACTAAGATGTTGACCAATTGTAAGTTTTTCCACTGTATGCATTTGATAAAGCTGCATGAAGAAAGCTAGTTTCTTAATGTTATAGAGTTAGATCCAAGGTGGAGATTTGTGAGATATTGGATCGAACTCTAGTACGGTCGAAGTTTATTCGCGAGTAATGTGTGTGATAGTCGAAGTTTGTTCTAACATGCATTAGTCAATATTGCAAGGTTTGTTAGCATATTGAAATAAGCCTTGTTTGTAAGCCCAATTATTTAAGTTATCTTGTACCCTAAGTTAGCTTGTAATGGGTAATTGTCAAAAGGCCCATTAGGTTAGTGTGCAAATTTTCTTATAAATAGCATGCTAGTCTCTCATATTGGCACAAGGAAAAATAGGAAGATAAAATCCTAATTTCAAGAGAGAGAGAGAGAGGTTATTTTGTTATCCTTGTATACTTGTAATCTTGTTTCTAAGAGAATGGAAATAATAACAGTTTCTAACCAATTGTTGTTCCTTGTTGTTTTACCTTGTTTTCTTTGTTAACCCTAACCCTTGTGTGTTTCTTGATCATAAAAAATCGTTTATATTTTGTTCCAAGACATCCAATTCACAACACGATCAAAACTATGATACTAGAATTTCGTTATTTTTTCCCTTTCAAAAAATACATATGTTTAGCATTTTTTAAAAATAAAAAGACATCTTGCATCAATAACAAAACAAATTACAAAAACACTTGCAGTTGCTAATTTTTTTTTAGTCAAAAAATAATTATCCAATAAAACTTGTTGTTACATTGCATATTCGTACAAAAACGCATAACCAAAAATATCTCATAGTGCATAGAAAAATAGCAAACTATAATTGTCAAATCAACTATGTTATTCATACACCTTCTCTTACACCTATATTGTATTCACTGTCACTACAAGAAAATGTTGATTTTGCCTAGTGATTTAGTGACGTGGTAACCACGTGGGAAAAAAATGCGTTGCCAAGTGAATCCCACGTCACTAACATATTTAATTAATAAATTATGTAAACCTAAAATCTACAACGAAATATTTGAATTTTAAGAGAGAGGGAAGTTTGAATTTTTCAAAAATTCAGTTGTGGCGTGTCAAACACATGGGAACTAAAAATTCAAAAAAGTCTTTTTATTTGCACGTGAGGAGCATGTCACAAAATACCCACATGCCATTCACGTCGCAAACTTGTAAATAGTAAAGGTTGTCGCAACTGTGAAAAACCACCGGCGGAAAAACCGAAGAGTCGCCACTTTCGTTATTTATCCCAAAGAGAGGGAAAGGAAACGATTGGAAAAACCTAAAGAAAAAGGGAAAGACAAGGTCATCGCAACCATGTCTAGATTCGGGAGTCGGTTACGCAAGGGGAAGGTATTAGCACCCCTCACGTCCGTCGTACTCGACGGGATCCATGCATTGTTGTCTATCTAAAAGGGTGTGTTGAAACTATCTAGCTAAAGGCTTAAGGAGAAAAGAAAAAGAAAAAGAGAACTGACTCGGCAGAGCACCTCCGCTCTGTGCCTACGTACTCCCTCGTGCAATGGGAAAGTCAACGTCAACGTAGTTCGCCTAACTACGGCTAAAGAAAGGGGGAAGGTTGCTCGCTGAGACATCGCGTCTCATGCCTACGTACTTTCGTCTGGTACGAAAGATCAGAGCAAACGTAGTTTGGGCTAAAAGGACTACAGGTTGGTTCAACAGTTTTTAGGCCCGAGTAGGGTTAACAAATAGTTCTAGCAGTTGGTGTATGCAGCTCGACCATTAGAGACTTAGGCGTTACCGTTTGCAGTGGAACTAAAAGTTAACGACACTCTTTTTATGAAAAGATTTTCCTGATTAAGAACCCCAAAGGGCAAAAAAGGTTTGCAATATTTTTGTATTTTTTAGAGAAGAAGTGTTTTGAATTTGATTTGCAACCCATGTCGCACTATAGACTATGACCTAAGAATGAATGCATCGTATATCACCCAAAGAGTGTACACTAAACACTCTAGGTCCTTGAGAGGAGGCCCCTAAATTACCATTTCTCAAGTAGCTTAAGGCTCGTAGTGTGCTACACTTGTCATTATGTATTAAGTGTTTTATGAATGTTTGAAGATGAGAAGAGAAGAAAGGGCACTAATGGGAGATTAAACAATCCTAAAAGTTATCATGCAAAGTGGACTTAGAGTTGGGATTCAAAAGGGAACTACCTAATGTTATCATGCATGGGTTCAAGCCTAATGTCTATCATAACCTCAAGAGGTTAGAGAACTTATGGGGAACATGGCAAAGAAAAGCAAAAGGAGAAGAAAAAGAAGAAGAAATGCATATGCAAATGAAAGAATGCACACATAGAATGCACAAATAGAATGATAATGAGAGGAAAATAGTGTGGGGAAGTAGCCACCACAAGCTCATCTCAACCAAGCATGCATATGGAAATGCAAGAAAAGAGAAGAAGAAATGCACAAGAAGAACATAAACAAACCACACAAAGATGCACTAAAAAGTGGGATGAAATGACCTAAGTCAAACAACATCAACCACACCAATAAAATCAAACCAAAAGAAAGGTAAAACAAACCTCAAAGCCAAGTGAAGATGGGAGACCAAATGAGGGCAGCAAGGACCCCATAATAGGTACTCAACCATAAGCATCACTTATCAAAAGCAAGGAAACACCAAAAGTGTCCTCAAGGATTCATCATTCTAGGTATGCTTCAAATACCTCCAAAGGAGGGACCAAACCACCTTTAATGACACTCCAAGGTCATTGGAAAGAAGGTAGATGAAGAGAAGAAAGCTCAAAAGCAATATCAAAACAAAACAAGAAGCAATGCAAGCAAAAGCACAAAGGAAGCAAGCACACACCACTTAGGAGTTCAAGTTGAAAGCACAAAAAGAAAAGCATCAATCAACAAGCAATGAACATAATTTTGACCTAAAAATGAACATACATCAAGCTCAACATATCTAAAATGTGAAACAAGAAGAGTTGAGAGCTTATTGGATCCACAAAGGTCATTTCCAATCCAAACTAGGTCAAGCACTTGTGTGAGTTGTCATATGAAATGACCTAACTTGCAAGTCACTTCAAAAATAGGAAAAAGGCTAAAAAAAATATCAAATAAAATACACAAGGAATCTAAACATGTTGGCAACCAGAGGCCAAGAGATCAAGATCAATATCCCCTCAAAGCACCATCAAAAGAAACAATTCATTTAGATGTACCACTTTGAAATGGGATAAACAAAAGTCAACCCAAAAGTCAACAACCAGGGGAAAAATGGTCCTCCAAAATTGATTAACTCATCATTGAGATGAGGATCAATTTTTAATCATTGGATCAAAAAGGAATGGGAGAAACAAATGCAAAAGTAAACCATGTTACAATTTAATTCAATTAAAACAACTCCAATATTTAATTCATTTTTTAATTGAAAATAAAATTGAAAAATAAAATAAAAATACCCAAAAAAAAGTAGACATCTCAAAATTGATAAAAAATATTTTTGGTGAATTTTTAACATATTGGAGTTATTTTTAATGATTTAAATTCTAAACAGAAAATAAAATAAAAAACAAAAGAAATAAAATGAAAATAGGAAAATAGTTGTGGCAAATAGCAAACAAATCAAGTTCAGAAACAAGTTGGGCCCAGTCTGGGGGTGTAATTAGCGCATGCGTGCAAGGCCCACTCAGAAAACTCAAACAAAACCAAATAAATCTGGTAATCCCACGTGACAAGTCGAACACAGTGTACCATGGACATTCAATCTGAAGCGCTTGATTGACTAGTAAGCAAATCACGAGGTTATAAACTTGCCAGCACATTAACGAAAGTTTAAATGAGATTCCATGGTTTCAGTCAAACACAGACCACCGTAGGTCTTAATCTCCATCGTTGGAATCAAAAGTATTCACATTATGCGTACCATAAGAGGACATGTAATCATCTTCTTCACCAAAACAAAAAGGAAAAACGAGTCACCGGCCGGAGACACTATTCATTGTATTCTCTGGCCATCCGCCGCCGTGAACAGAGCCACAACAACATGTACCATCAAATCTCAACTGTTTTAGATGAATTATATATCAAACTTCATCTAGAGATCACGAGGATCTCATATCTGGCCTCAAAAACCACTTATCATGCGTAAAACTCTCAAACCGAAACCAACAAGATTGTGTACCAAAATCAAAAGTTCATCAAAACATCTCCAATTTGGTTTAAAACTCATCTAGAAGTCACATAGGTTATAAATCAAGCATCAAACAAGAAAGAACACGCATGAACAAGCCAAAACAAATCCAAACATTTTTGAGCATCCACCACCAATCATCACAAATGCCAGTTCGTTTTACATATTAATGATCTACATTGTTTCTACGTCTCAAATATGCAAAAATAGCAGTGAATTGATGCTTAACAAGAGTGTAAAGTTGATTTTCAATTACCTAGTGGAGAACTTCCACTGAGCCTTCAAATGGAGCTTAAGCTTGAAGAAAATTGTCCAGAATCATTCAATGATCTTCGATAGAGCTTTTGCAATTCACAATTTATCTTGAAAATGCCTCTTTCTTCAAATTCGAAATTTGAATTTCCACCACTTTTTCAAAACTGTTCTTGATCAATTTGGCTCCAATTCTCACTTCTGATGATTTGTTCATGGCCAAAACTTTATATATGATGGATCTTGATAATAATTGAGCCCAAACTCAGCCTCTAACAACCCAATTGAAAATCCAAGGAATTGAATTTGAAGCATTTTCATGTACACGAAATTCACACCAAATTGACTCCAAAATGGTTGAAAATGCTTGCTGGTACCACATGGGATGTGAATGGCTAGGATTAAAGCCTTGTCTAATCTCAATGGTTGAGATTTGTTGTGTAACTTCATAATGAAGAAACCTTGAAAATGGCTCACTTAAACACCTCACATTAAAAATCTAAAATTGCCAATGTGTTTAAAATGTTGTTTACACTCAAAAAATATACTCATTTGCACCAAAATGATCAATAATGAATTAATTCCCATTTTGCCCTTTTAAGCTTCCTTTCATGAAAATTCACATATCCATTCTTCATTCCAAGCATAAACCATGACTTCTCAATGCTTAGCTAAACAGATAACACCACTTGGAGCAAGTTTAATGTTGGAAAAATCTTCATTTGAAGTGTGCAAGTTGGTGAAATGGACCTATAATTTTATGACCTATAATCTCACTTTCCCAAAATACCCCTGACTTGCAACCCTCATAACTTGAGTTCTACAAATCAGATGAAAGACTTCTAGTACATTTTGGAAAGCTAAGACCAAGATCTACAACTTTCATGTTGGTCAAAAGTTGAGGAGAAATATCCTTCTAAGTCAAAAATGGCTTGGAAGTTGGTTGACTTTTGTTGACCAAAATCACATCCCTCTGATGACCTGTAACTTGTCTGGAGTATAACTTGAGTTCTATAAATCCAATCAAGGACTTCTAGTACTCAAAAGAAATCTAGGAACATGCTCTACAAGTTTCATGTTGGTCAAAAGTTGAGATGAAACTTGTATCTTGAGATAGGTGGTCTTGAAGTTAGGCACTAAATAGGGGATTTTACCTTGAGAACCCTAATTTAGTAACTTCTTCTCCTCTTGATCCTTGATGAATTGAACTTGAAATGATATATCATATGTATTAACACAACATCCCATGACCATAGAGACTTTGAATTGAGTTTTAATCTACTTCAGTTGCACAGTTGACTGAGGATTAGCCAGATGAAAACCCTAGATGCATCAACTTCAACTGTAACCTTTCATACTTAGCACAAACACTTGGATGAGCTCCCCAATGACCCTCAAGGAACTCAATGAGCTCTCTCAACATCCTATATTCATAATCATGATTCACAATCCTCTGATGATCTTGAATTGGCCTCCAAGTTAGGAGTTGATCCACATATATCCATCCTTTCTTTCACAAGACCCATGCCCACTTCCTGATGACTTGATTATCATCCAAACTTGAGTAACACCCCTTTCTTAGGCTCAAACCTCTGAATAAACTCCTCTAGATATGTACAATCTCTTGATCCCCTGTTCAATGCAACATGTTATGTAATGCAAATGCTAGAAAGAAATGAAATGAAACATAAACCAAGTTAAGTAAAGGTTGGGCAAATTTTGGGGTGCAACAAAGGTCTTCAGCTTTTTCATTAACTTTTCAAACACATTAGTCGGGAAATTGAATGTGACAAGTTTGCGAGGTTAATCCCACGTCGCAAATCACTTACATAAATGAATTAAAATTTCTTTGTTACCGTTGCATTGACATTTAGTAATGCAACAGTTAAATTTTTATTGCTGGGAAAGTTCCGATGTGGGGTGCACGTGGCAACTTTTCCAAGTAGATATCACGTCGCAAATGGGTAATAGTGTAGTTGGTTTCGACGTGGTTTTCACGTGGGTACCTTCCCACGTGTCCACCACGTCGCAAGTCTTCTTATATATACCAAACCCAGAATTTTCTTCACACGCATCTCATTTCTTCTTCTTTTCCTTCTGTCTCTCCTTTCTTCCTTCTTCCCCTTCTCTTCATTCTTCCCATTCTGCCTCCCTTACACCTTCATTTTTTAACGAAAATTTCACAAAAAATGTAAGGTGATTGATATGTATGTTGTTTTTGTGGCTGTTTTACCGTTTATTTTATGTTTTTCTTATTATTAATTGTTGATTTTTTTTCCAGATCTAAGATTAACTAAGAAGTTCCATTGGAAGCTTTGAGAGTTAGCTCTATATTGAGATATTTATGCTTTTCAATTTGTTTATTTTTCATATTTTTGGTGATATATGAAATATTATTGTAGAATATTGATTATAAAATTTTAGATTTGTTGTTGTTAGATGTAAGTATATATATGTATTGTGTTGTTGTTGTTGAAAACTAAAAATAAAAATAATTTGTTACAGAATATATATATTTAGAATTAAAAACATAATATATATATATATATATATATATATATATATATATATATATATATATATATATATATATATATATATATATATATATATATATATATATATATATATATATTAGAAAAATATATAATAGAATATATATTAGAAACAAATTAAATATGTAATGTATTTTTAATTTTTAAAAACAGAATATTTATTATGTTAGAAAAAGTAGAATTTTTAAAAATATTTTTAGTAAACAATATTGTAAATAGAAAAAATTAAAATATATTTTTTAAAAAACATAATGAATATGTATTATATTTTAAATGTGTTATTTTTAAATGTATTATTTTTTGAAAAAGTATTTTTATTAAAAAATAATGAATATGTATTATATATATTTTAAATGTGTTATTTTTAGTAAACCAATTATATATATTATAGAATATTATATTATTGAATACGTATTATATTTTAGTAAACATAATATATATTATTTTAGAAAAACGGATTTTTAAAAATAATGATAAAATAGATTTAAACATAATTTATATTATTTTAAACATAATTTATAGTATTTTAGAAAAAATAGATTTAAACATAATATATAGTATATTTTGAAAATATGTAGTATATTTTAGTAAATATAATTTATATTATTTTAGAAAAAATAGATTTAAATTTGTGTCTAAATAGATTTAAAATAGATTTTAGTGAACATTTATTATTTCATGTGACTAAATATTTATATTTTTTAAATGTATATTATTTTAATTAAAAATTATTTGAATTTTTTAAAATTTTATAGTTAATATTTAATATTTATTTTAATTTTATAGTTGCTTTCCGTTAATATTTATTAATTTTTATTATTATTAAATTTCATAGTGAAGTGCAACCCATGTCACTAATATAAAACATATTTTCATTGTGGCATGCAAATCACGTCACTAATTAGTGACGTGAGAATCACATGGAAAACAATTTAATTAGTATCAGTGAAAAGCAAATCACAAATTAGTGACGTGAGAATCACATGAGAAACAATTTAATTGGTGTCAGATATAACGTGCAGAGCCATATTGGTAAAGGTGGGTTCCCACGTGAAAACCAAGTCACTAATTAGTGACGTAATATTCATGTGGGAACGTTTTCTCTTTTTTTTTTGTTATTTGCGACGTGAGATCTATGTCACAACTTTGTGACCTGTTTTCCACGTGGGAAAATGTTTCCACCATTGCATTTTCGACGTGTTTTATCCACGTCGCAAATGTTGATTAGTGAAGTGATTTTTGGGTTAGTGACGTGAAAATCATTTGGGAAAATACAATGTTTCTTGTAGTGTGTAATGACATGAATAGTGAATAGTGATATGGACAATTACGTAAATAGTACATGAATAATAATTGTGAATAGTTCCTGTGAACGATGTATGAAAAATGCCTTTTAATAGTAAAACAAAGTTGGTTAATGAAATATAAAAAAGTTGGTTAATAATGTGATGACGTTGGTTAATAAATATTCAGATATTAAAAATATTTTTTAGGAGTAAAATAAAGTAGGTTAATGAAAAGTAAAAAATTGGTTAACGATGTCATGAAGTTGATTAATAAATGCTCATATATTAAAAATAATTTTTAATAATACAACAAAATTGGTTAATGAATTGTAAAATGTTGATTAATGAAGTTGGTTAATCATACAATTTTATATTAATACTCATTAATCTAAAAAAATAATTAAAAATTATATATATATATATATATATATATATATATATATATATATATATATATATATATATATATATATATATATATATATATATATATATATATATATATATATATATATATATATATATATATATATATATATATATAATATTGGGTTAAATATACGATACCCCTATAATATTAGCGAATTTCAATGAAAATTAAACTCATTACCTAAGCTTATTAGGCGGGATTCTTTATAATGTTCCTTTTGTTTATAATGTTTACATGTTAAATATATATTCCATGCAAATTTAATTAATATCTTTTTCATTTGCTGTAATTTAAGAACTAATAATGTTTTTTGCATGCAACATGAGTTATATCTTAAATTCACTATTTGTTGCACAAGTGATGTTCATTCATGTCCAAACATGATATATAGTCTTATAATATAGTTTTGTAAGTGGTTTTGTTTATACCAAAGTTTATTTTCTGTTATCCATTACTTTGCTTATGATCTTAATCTCAAAGAATATACAAATTAAAATCGAAATAAGACGAGAGGATCTTGTTTGGAACAAAACATGATACATCTATTTCATCACAAGTATTTTCTAGTTAGTTTACCATTATAGCGTAGTATTTGGGGATAAAGATACTTGTTTTGTGATTGTCAGGTCTGATTTTGATATTTAAATTCTTAATCGTGTCACTTGCCACTTGGATTCTAACAAGTCTACGTCACAAGCATCATTGTTTTTGTCTCTTGGTTCAGTGGATAGAAGAATTGGTAGCAAAAACTTAGTTGGCCGGTGTTTTCCTCTGTAGATGCAAACACTTATAATAGGATCTTTTTCTTAGATTGCACAAGAAAAAGTTGTATTGATATTTGATCACTCAACTGACTATTCTGGTATTGTATCTGCAGGCTTAGTTTGTTGGTTGTAAGCACGGGCATTGGTTCCTAGTTGAGGCTTGTGTAGTTTTGTGTCTATGTTGCACTTAATGGTTTTAATTTTTCTACGATACCTGAGAAACAATTTAAGTGAAGATGAGTGCTGCCATATTTTTGGAGGATGGTACAGGACTAATTGTGTGAGATGGTTGGGACAACCCGAACATGCATGTTATTAGTTATATAGGAAGGAATAAGGGTGATTTGCTTGTTGTATATGTGGTGAACTATTCAATTTCAAAGTAGTGTAGAATCCACTAGGATGCCTTGAAATCTTCATTAAAAATTGTTAAAAATTCTGGAAATGCTACAGATTTGTCTTGGCCAAGTTTTGTGGTAACTTTTTTGCACTAGAATATTGTATGATGTAAATGGTTGTACTAGGATAGTAACTATTTTTATGCTACAGTCATGCGTTTATAAATTCGTGGTGAATGCTACAATTTGAGTTCTAAATTCTTGGGCATGTTTGTAGTATTTTGGAGTGATTGGAAAATCAATTTATTATATTATAAAGATATGAGATCTTTATTGTATTCCGGAGAGATTGAACACTAAATATTCTTTGAGGTCACAACTTCATAACTGAGCACTAAGAAAGTAATGTTGTAAGTGTGTGTGAATACCATAACTACTGTATCAAGCTAGTTTGTAATATATTTTTAACATGTAAATATTATAAACAAAAGAAACATATTAGATCGGTGGTTAAAAATCTTGCCTAATAAATTTAGATATTTTTACTATTCAAAACAGCAAAATCAAAACAGCAAAATTATATTTTAACCTATAATGTGAGTGAATTTTGATTTACTCCTTCATCATAAAAACATTTAAACAAAAAATCCTAATAAATTTAGGTATTTTTACTATTCAAAACAGCAAAATTATATTTTAATCTATAATGTGAGTGAATTTTGATTTACCCCTTCGTCATAAAAACATTTAAACAAAAAATAAATTAATTTTTTTTAAAAAATGTCACGTGGAATTAAAAAACAAAAAATCACGTGGACAACCACATAAGATTTAAAAAATATTCTGGGTTGAAATAGTCTACCAAAGGCTGAACACACAAAATCTAGACATTACAAGGGAGAATCCAGAAGAAGAAAAATTACATGTGTAAACTGAAACTCGCTAACATTGTAGGGAGTATCATATATTTAACCCTGTAATATTTTACCGTTCACTATATTGGTGAATAGTGAAATACAGTGTAATGTATAACTGTGGTGTAAGAATATCATTTTTCTTATCAATATCCCAAAAAAAAAACATGTTGATAAATATTCCACAATGCATAAAAAAATATAATTTTTTTATTTAATAAAGTTTTGTTTCTAAGAAAATTGCAATTGCATAAGAGACTCGCAACAACACAAGCATAAGACAACAAGAGTTATAAAGCTCACATAACGATCTCACATGCAACACTTCGTATAATATAAATCTAAAAAATACATTATACGGGATATTAATTTGGAACTGATACAACACAAGTGCCTAGCGACATCATTATATACATGTCCATAGAGGTAAAATACAAAGTATGTCATACTCCAATTTTGCCTCTCATTCAATAAATGAATACATTCGTCAATACATTCACATCATCTGCATAACATAACATGCATTTTATCATGCAAAATGTCTGAAATGTCAACCAGAATAATTTTCGATTTTATGGACAGACTGGTCGAACTGATCATCGACTGTGCGCAAAATTAACAGGTAAAAAGAATTCAAAATCGAGGTTGCAGATGTAAATTTTATTGATCTATGTTGCACGTAGTTCAATCCTGCATGCTCATTTTATTTTTTCAGCTCTTTTTTCAGTCGCATTTTGATCAGTTTGAGCATTTTAACTGGTCATTTTTTATTTTAAAATTTGATTAAAATCTGTATTTCCCAAAAGTTTATTTTGCGGTGGTCATTTTAGTGCATTCATTTTAATTTTTCGAGCACTTTTTGCACTTGATTTTTATTCATATTAAGTTATTTTATTTTTATTCTTTTGTCAAGTTATTAAAGAAAATTAAATAGAACTATGCATGTAGTTATTTTGTTTTATCATGTTTATTTTAAAATATGTAAATTTTATTTGATTTAATACATTTAATTTCATTTTAATCTTTTAAGGCATTTAGAAAGGGCAACTTTGACCACTACAAGAAAACATTGAATTAGCTAGGGGCATGGGCTAGGGGGAAAATCCCTCACTAAAATAAAATCATTTGTTTGGGGTTAAACCCCTCGCAAACTGCAAAATAGGGGAGAAAAAAAATATAAACATTTAGCTAGGGGATACCCCTCGCAATGAAGGAGGGAAAATTTTTTGAATTTTGAAATGCACTTTTACTAGGGTTAACGCAGTTTTTGGTGGAAAAGCTGAACAATTTGCAAGGGGGTAGCCCCTCACCACGTCACGTTCACAATTTGCGAGGGGCAGCCCCTCACCAATTGTCCTACTTTAGTCACATCTCACTGAAAAAGCATTTATTCCTCTGCATTACTCTGCAAAACGGTCTGCCACACGCAAAAGGTGGCTAGGGGATGCCCCTCGCAAATTGCATACTAATATCCTGCGTGGAGTGGCCCCTCGCAAATGATACCACGTCATGTGACCGCTGAGCATTGCGTGGAGTAGCCCCTCGCAAAATAAAATATTAAATGCGAAATTTATTTCACAGCCCAACACATTTATGCGTTATTCCTTCTTTCTTCTCCATTTCTCCCACAATCTTCTTTTTTCCCATTTCATTCTCAAAGTTTTTCTTCCCTGTTCTTCTTCTTCCTCCTTCATGTTCCAACATTTTTATTCTATTTGATAAAAGTAAGTTATTTTATTTATGTATATTATTTTCGTATTTATAGTTTATTTTATTATTTAAATTTATTAATTAATTTTATTTATTTATTTGTGTTGCATGTACTGTGGATAATATAAGCTATCAAATTTTTGTCAAGAGGAACTAGAAATTTGGAAGAAGATCAAAAGGTACACAATTTTGTTTTTTCTTAAAATTTTAGATGAATATTTATTTCGAAAATTATGTGTGTTGGTGGCTGTTGATAAAACAAATTTTAACATAACATATTTATGTATATTTTTATGAAATAAATTATGTGTTGGTGGCTGTTGAAAATTATGTATATTTTTATGAATATAACATATATATATATATATATATATATATATATATATATATATATATATATATATATATATATATATATATATATATATATATATATATATATATATATATATATATATATATATATATATATATATATATATATATATATATATATATATATATATATATATATATATATATATATATATATATATATATATATATATATATATATATATATATATATATATATATATATATATATATAAAATTATAAAACAGATTTTAATATTAATATTATAAAATAGATTTTAATTAAAATATTAGTATTATATATATATTATAAAACATATTTATCAAACAGATTTTAATTAAGATATTAGAACAGATAATATAAAACATATTCAGATTTATATTATAAACAGATTTAAAACATATATTATAAACATATATTATAAACATATTTATAAACATATTATAAACAGAATATTATAAAACAGATTTGTATTATATATTATTTATTTAAAACATAATATTTATTTATTATTTATTTAAAACAGAATATTTATTATTCAAAACTGAATATTTATTTAAAGCATAATATTATATATTATTTATTATTTATTTATATAAAACAGAATGTTTATTTATTAAATATTAAATAGATTATATAATTAAACAGAATATATTATTTATATTATATAAAACAGAATATTTATATTATATTATATTAAAACAGAATATTATTTATTTATATTATATTAAATATTAAACAGAATATAAAACAGATTTATATTATATATTATTTATTTAAAACAGAATATTTATTTAAAACAGAATATTATTTATTTATAAACATATTTAAAACATATTATATATTATTTTTAAAAACAGAATATTTATTTATTTAAATTTAAAAATACATTATATATTTTTTTATAAAAGAATAGATTATATATATTAATATACACTTTTATTTAAAAAGTATGAGTTAAATCATAAAAATATATAATTTATAATATATTTAAGTTACATATACAAACTTTTTATATAAAGTATATAATTTGTAATATATACATTTTCTAAAATATTAATATAATTTGTAATACATTTTCTAAAATATAATATATACATTTTCATAAAAATATTTTTTTTTAAATATTAATATAATTTAGTAATATATTTATAAGAAACATAATATTCTTGTAAAAACTATGTAAATTTGTAAAAATATGTTATAATTTTATTTTAAAGTTGTAAAATATGTAATTATAATAATATAATTATAAAATATAATAAAAATTTATTATATATAATATTATTATTCTAATATAATTATTTCAATATAATTATTAATTTAAAAAAAATGATTATTGGCTAGGGGTTAACCCCTCGCAAATCCCAAAATGTGGGACATCTGGCTAGGGGCTTAACCCCTCGCAAATGCATTACACAGCTGGCTAGGGGATTCGCCCCTCACTAATTTAAGGAATCACGTGACTTAGCTAGGGGCTTAACCCCTCGCAATCTGTTGTGACAGGTCTGAACCCCTCTCTGCCTCTAGTTTGTGGCTACGTCTGTGGTGCAGGAGGAGGATTTTTTTATTACATTTTGCGAGGGGCTTATCCCCTAGCCATTTTTGCGAGGGGCTTATCCCTTCACCAATGATTTGTGATGCCCTGATTAGCTAGGGGCTCTGTCCCCTCGCAAATTTTGGTTTTGTGATGGGTTTTTTGATTTAGTGAGTGGTTTAATCCCTAGCTAATTCCGGTTTTTCTTGTAGTGGACATTTAATTTAAATTATATAATAATTTATGCTTCTTTATTTTAATTGCGACCATCAGATCCAATCAATCAATGATTCATGCTTACAATCCATGTGATTTCTTACTAACCAATTAATAATATAGAAAGAAAATAAAAAAAAAAGAATTTAGAGAAGAGAGGGAAGATTGCGATCAGCAAGGTGAAAATATCCCCTCTATCCATTCAGGAAGCTACACGTGGGGGGACCAATTGAAATTCACTCCGCTGAAAAATGTGACAGCCTGCTATCTTAATATTCACCAACTTATATGGGACATTGATTGATTAAAAAAATCACATGCTCTCTCCCACTTCACTTGGCCAAACATCCTTCTGACTTTTGAAAAAAAAAACGTATACTACTATCTCTTATTGTTCAGCAAGAAAAGAAAATATATACTCCTTATTCCTCATGACTACACACAAAAAACCACCATTCTGCAAATTCTTCTCCCTCACACACCAAGAATAACACAACTTATCTTCATAACTTTCCTCAACTCCGAGCACATACTCTTCTATTTTCCCTCACAACCCCACTATTCATCTTCTCCCATCTCCATCTCCATCAAAGCAACAATTATCATCCATTAAACCTCAAAACCGAGCAACCTTCCACCATAACCTTGTGAACCACAACACATAACCTCTTCCACCATTCTCTCTACAGAAAGGAGGAACTGTTAGTTTCATGACTCTATGATTGGCTAAATTTTGGTAAAACATGATTCTACACTGATGTTAAGTAAGATGTTATAACATCTTCATCAACTGTTATGACAGTACTACTGTCATGTGTTTCAGACAAATGTCACGACATCTTGGTCTGGTATAGCAGGCGCTGCTATTTTGTATCTCTTGACATATGTGTTTTAATTTGATGAGATCCTCTTGGATATACCTCATCATTATGCGCAGGTCATGGAGATTTATTAGGAACAAAGTGCATATTTAATTGGATTTCATAAAAAGGATCTTTGAGATTTTTTTTAGGAAACTATAAAATATTTGTTCCTATTTTTGTGGAGAAGATTCTGCAGAAGATTTGCAATGTGAAGATTTGGAGTTTGATTTGATTTGATTTGATCAAATCTGAGTTGGTTTTAATTATGAGAAGATTTGGAGTTTGATTTGATTTGATTTAATCAAATCTGAATTGGTGTTAATTATGAAAAGATATAAAGAATTATTTTATGAAAAGATTTGAAGAATTATCTAATTTGATTTTATCAAATCTGAGGTAGTTTTTGCTAAAGTCCAAGCCCATACTAGATGAAATTCTGGCAAGCACACGATGGATGTTATCACGGATGTTATAACATCCACTGTAACACAGACTCTTGGAATAATTAAAAAGTTATTGTCGCTACTCGAAAAATACATCGTGCAACGACGGGGAGGCGAAAAAGAAAGGACAAAAGAGTCGCCACCGAACTTTATTTATCCCATGAGGGGAAAGGAAAATATCGAGAAAACCTTAAGAAAGAAAAGGATAAGATGGTCTCACGACCAAGAACGGGTTCGGAAGCTGGTTATGCGAGGGGAAGGTATTAGCACCCCTCGCATCCATCGTACTCGACGGGAACCATTTGTTCGTCGACGTGTGAATTTATTTGCTTAAAGATTATGCTATAAAAGAGTGTCCCACGGGGTAAAAGAAGGGTTAGAAACAGGGAAAAAGGAGATAACGGGGATGAAAGGAGAAAGAACAGACTCGGTAGGACTTTGTGGTCCTAGGCCTACGTATTCTCAGTAGACATGAGAAAATCAGAGTCGACGTAGTTCGGGGAACTACCGATATAGGGGAAATGTGCTCGGCAAGAATTGTGGCCCTTGTGCCTATGTATCTTTACTTGAAGAAGTAAAGAATTAGAGCAGTCGTAGTTCGGCCTACGGTTTGCAGATGAGTTTTGGTAGACGCTGCTATCATGCGCATTCTAGCAATTTAGGTGTTTTGCTGCTCGCATGTGAGGAGACTTAAGCGTTACCTGTTTGCGGTAGAACGGACGTAGCATGCCTTTCTGGGAAAGGGTGGAAAAGAGAAAAGGGTGCTCGCTAGGATATCGCAATCCTATGCCTACGTATTCTCAACATGCAAGAGAAATCAGAGCAACGTAGTTCGTGCTACTACGGGTAACTGGTGTGTTTTTATGGATGATGTTATCGTGCGCGTTCTAGCAGTTTAGGTGTATTGCTGCTCGTATGTGAGGAGACTTATCCGTTACCTGTTTGCGATAGAACGAATGTAACATATCCGTTTTGAAGAGATTAATTTTCGCCATGCGGGGTAAGAAGTCACGTTTGATTTTTGGGTTGTTTTTAGGGGCGAGATAGGTCCTCGGATAGTAACCCCTTGCGGGTAGTACCCAATTCTTTATCTCAAAATTTTTGTTATGAAATGGTGTGGTGAACGTAGCGTCTTCTTATTGAAAGACGAGTATCAAGACCACACACACTACAGTGAGTATCCTGATACTCGGAGAGGAAGAAATCTACACTCAATCCTCTCTTTTTAACTCAACACAAAGAGAACTTCGTTCTCTTATTAAAGTGTTTTTGGTTTTGAATGGTAAGTGCTTTGCGACAGAGAACCCTATGGTAAACGTCAAACACTCGAGATAAGGGAAGGCCTACGCCTGACCACTCCACGACCATTCAAGTTTTTGTTGTAAAAATAAGTTTGAAAATGCACTCGGTGCGGGACCGATGTTTTAGGAGAAATGGTTACGAAAGGAAGTTATGGGAAGAGGCGTAGAAAGATATAGGTGATGGATAAAGTTGCGTCTTCGTATCGAAAGACGAGTATCGAGACCACCCACACTACAGTGAATATCCTGATACTCGGAGAGGAAGAAGTCTACACTCAATCCTCTCTCTTTAGTTCGATACAAAGAGAAATCGATTTATTTATGAAAAGTGCACTCGATACGAGACCGAGATTTGAAAATGTACTCGATACGGGGCCGAGGTTTTTAGGTGGAAAGGTTTGAAAATAGACTCGGTGTAGAGACCGAGGTTTTGAAAATGTACTTGGTGCGGAGCCGAGATTTTAGGAGGAAAGTGGATGGAAAGCGTCTTCGTATTGAAAGACGAGTATCAAGACCACCCACACTACAGTGAGTATCTTGACACTCAGAGAGGAAGAAGTCTACACTTAATCCTCTCTTTTTAATTCAATACAAAGAGAAATCAAAATTCTTATTGAAAGTGTTTGAAAATGGACTCGGTACGGGACCGAGGTTTCGAAAATGGACTCGGTACGGGGGACGAGGTTTTAGGAGAGAAAGTGGAAGCGTCTTCGTATTGAAAGACGAGTATCAAGACCACCCACACTACAATGAGCATCTCAACACTCGGAGAGGAAGAAGTCTACACTTAATCCTCTCTTTTTAATTCAATACCAAGAGAATTTTATTTACAAGATGGTTCGAGAATGTTTTTAAATTGAATCGGGACAATGTAACACTAAACCGTCTTAGCTCGACTTGTAAGGGAAGCCAACCTATAAGAGGTCGCGTATTGATATCCATGCTAAGGATAAGATAGAGAAACGATATTGAGGATCGTTCTCCAATTGAATCATATCGCACGGACCAAATACAGTGGGATCTTGTCTTACGGATACAAGACTTCATCGATCACAGAAAGTCAAAATAAAATCGAAAGATGAAGGGAAATGAGGAGAGAAAGAGGTGGTCTCGGATCCAACATTATTCATCAATAATTTGACTGATAATGGATTACGGAAGTCTCTTCATAGACCAAAACAAATGAAATGAAATAAAGTCGGAAGTGAGAAAGAAGAGAAAGTCAAGAAAACTCAAACCTCGTCTTAATCGCAAACTTTAAGTTAATTTAATCGGAGGGAACCTCTCGCGATCCCAAAGTAAAGAAAATGACGCAAATGGTCATTCTCCTTAGATTTGAAATAACGAAGGTTTTAACATCCTCGAGAATTAACGTTTGACGAATCAGAGACTTCATCGGTTCGAAAATAAAATCGTGACAGAATACGAGGTAAAAAAGAGGTGGGTCTCGGATCTAACGATACTTATCAATATATTGACTTAGTAATCGATTTATGGAACTTTCGTCATCGACCGAAAAAACGACAAATGAAATAAAGTCGGAAAGTGAGAAAGAAGAGAAAAAATCGGTCTCGGATCCTTCATTTTTCATCAATAATTTGACGGAGAATCGAAGGAAATGTCGTCATCGACCCAAAAGGCAAAAAATGCCCAATAATAAAGGAGAAATAAGATCCAACTTCTAATAACAAATTAATCCCAAAACTCTAATATAAAATAGTTCTAAAGTTCTAAAAGAATATGAATATGAAATAAAACTTAGAAAATAATATATATATATATATATATATATATATATATATATATATATATATATATATATATATATATATATATATATATATATATATATATATATATATATATATATATATATATATATATATATATATATATATATATATATATATATATATATATATACACACACACACACACACACATAATATATACATAATAATAATGTTTTTAAAACTAAAATAAAATTATATACAAATAAGAAAATGAAAAAATTATTTACAATTTATTTTAAAACAAAACAAAGGGGGGTTAGAATGAAAACAGGGGGCATGAGAAGCCGAAACGGGTTTTGAAAAAGCCCACAGTTCTCAAAAGAAAATCTGATGGTCAACTCAAAAACACAACCGCAGCATGTTCACTCTTGGAATGAAAACACACAATCAAACCCTCTACACCTCCATTGCATTGAGAAAGAAAAACTAGATCTAAAACGCTAATAGAATGAGTAAAACACGGCGCGTCTCACGATTCGGATTTTAGCTCGCGGTTAGGGTCGCATCCCTCATTTCGATCTCTTTCTTCCATTTCCATTACATTTCGTTTCTGACTCGCAGAACAACAACAAGCTTTAAAAATGGCGGAACCAGAACGAATTCACTGCTGCCGTGTAACCTTAACGCGAATCAAACTCTTTCTTTCTTGGTTTCTTTTATGATGTTTAAGCTTGATTTTGGTTATCCCTCATCTTCATCTTTGATTTTTCAGTTTCTAGTTGATTTGGGATTTTGAGGGTTTCGAAGGAGGAAGTGGTTGTATGGGTTTCAGAAGTGGAGGAAAGAACGAAGGTTGTTGAGAATATGAAAGCGAGTTTTGGAAGTGGAAGAAAGTGGAAGATGGAGGTAAAGGGGTTATGGGTTTGAGTTAGGTGAAGAAGAACACGGTGAAGGAGTTTTCTGGTTTGAAGCTTTGTTCGTTTGAAAATGGTGGCTGGGTTGTTTGAATCCAAGGTAAAAATGGGTTATGGTGTAAAACGGATTGAGTTTGAAACAGAGTTTGAATATTTTGATGATGATTTGAAGGAGGGTAAAAGGTTAGTGTGTGAAGGTTTGAGAGTTGTAGTCAAAGTGATGGTAGTTTGGTTTCTGGGTTGTGAACTTGAATGGTGTTGAGAAGTTTTGATTGAAGGTAATGGAAGTGATCGTAGGGGTTCGATGGAAGTTTGTTTGGCTGAGAAGGAGAATGGAAAGGGTTGTTGGAAGTTGTTTGTTGTGTTAATGGTGAGTTGAAGCTGAGGTGAAAGAAGATAGGAGTGTGGTAAGAGGTGGGCGGCTCCTTTTTGTTCTAGGGTTCATTGGTCTCTTTATGTGCAAAAGGAGGTAATTGCATTTTCCCTTTTTTTTCTTCTCGTTGCTTTTTCGTACCCTCTAGTAGCTGACTGTACAGAATTCTGAACTTGTCTTGTGTGATGGGTCATTTTCAATGCATGTATTGTCTGATGTGCTACGAAGTAGTAGCAGGCATGGTACGATTTTGTAAGGTGGTAGTAATATGCATCGTGCAATGACGGGGAGACAAAAAAGAAAGGACAGAAGAGTCGCCACCAAACTTTATTTATCCCATGAGGGGAAAGGAAAATATCGAGAAAACCTTAAGAAAGAAAAGGATAAGATGGTCTCGCGACCAATAACGGGTTCAGAAGCCGGTTATGCGAGGGGAAGGTATTAACACCCCTCGCATCCATCGTACTCGACGGGAACCATTTGTTCGTCGACGTGTGAATTTATTTTCTTAAATATTATGCTATAAAAGAGTGTCCCACGGGGTAAAATAAGAGTTAGAAACAGGGAAAAAAGAGATAACAGGGATGAAAGGAGAAAGAACAGACTCGGTAGGACTTCGTGGTCCTAGGCCAAAGTATTCTCAATAGACATGAGAAAGTCAGAGTCGACGTAGTTCGGGGAACTACAGATATAGGGGGGAATGTGCTCGGCAATGATTGTGGCCCTTGTGCCTACGTATCTTTACTTGAAGAAGTAAAGAATCAGAGCAATCGTAGTTTGGCCTACGGTTTGCGGATGAGTTTTGGTAGACGCTGCTATCGTGTGCATTCTAGCGGTTTAGGTGTTTTGCTGCTCGCATGTGAGGTGACTTAAGCATTACCTGTTTGTGGTAGAACGGATGTAGCATGCCTTTCTGGGAAAGGGTGGAAAAGAGAAAAGGGTGCTTGATAGGATATCGCAATCCTATGCCTACGTATTCTCAACATGCAAGAGAAATCAGAGCAACGTAGTTCGTACTACTACGGGTAACTGGTGTGTTTTTGTGGATGATGTTATCGTGCGCGTTCTAGCAGTTTAGGTGTATTGCTGCTCGCATGTGAGGAGACTTATGCATTACCTGTTTGCGATAGAACGAACGTAACATATCCGTTTTGAAGAGATTAGTTTTCGCCATGCGGGGTAAGAAGTCACGTTTGACTTGTGGGTTGTTTTTAGGGGCGAGATAGGTCCTCGGATAGTAACCCCTTGCGGGTAGTACCCAATTCTTTATCTCAAAATTTTTGTTATGAAATGGTATGGTGAACGTAGGGTCTTCGTATTGAAAGATGAGTATCAAGACCACACACACTATAGTGAGTATCCTGATACTCGGAGAGGAAGAAGTCTACACTCAATCCTCTCTTTTTAATTCAACACAAAGAGAACTCCATTCTCTTATTAAAGTGTTTTTGGTTTTGAATGATAAGTGCTTTGCGACAGAGAACCCTACGGTAAACGTCAAGCACTCGGGATAGAAGAAGGCCTATGCCTAACCACTCCACGACCATTCAAGTTTTTGTTGTAAAAATAAGTTTGAAAATGCACTCGGTGCGGGGCCGAGGTTTTAAGAGAAATGGTTGCGAAAGGAAGTTGTGGGAAGAGGCGTGGAAAGAGATAAGTGATGGATAAAGTTGCGTCTTCGTATCGAAAGACGAGTATCGAGACCACCCACACTACAGTGAATATCCTGATACTCGGAGAGGAAGAAGTCTACACTCAATCCTCTCTCTTTAGTTCAATACAAAGAGAAATCGATTTATTTATGAAAAGTGCACTCGATACGGGACCGAGATTTGAAAATGTACTCGGTACAGGGCCGAGGTTTGAAAATGTACTTGGTACGGGGCTGAGGTTTTTAGGTGGAAAGGTTTGAAAATAGACTCGGTGCGGAGACCGAGGTTTTTAAAATGTACTCGGTGCAGAGCCGAGGTTTTATGAGGAAAGTGGATGGAAAGCGTCTTCGTATTTAAAGACGAGTATTAAGACCACCCACACTACAGTGAGTATCTTGACACTCAGAGAGGAAGAAGTCTACACTTAATACTCTCTTTTTAATTTAATACCAAGAGAATTTTATTTACAAGATGGTTCGAGAATGTTTTCAAATTAAATCGGGACAATGTAACGCTAAACCGTCTTAGCTCGACTTATAAGGGAAACCATCCTATAAGAGGTCGCGTATTAATTTCCGTGCTAAGGACAAGATAGAGAAACAATATTGAGGATTGCCCTCCAATTGAATCATGTCGCACGGACCAAATACAATGGGTTCTCGTCTTACGGATACAAGACTTCATCGATCACAGAAAGTCAAAATAAAATCGAAAGATGAAGGGAAATGAGGAGAAAAAGAGGTGGTCTCGGATCCAACATTATTCATCAATAATTTGACTGATAATGGATTACGGAAGTCTCTTCATAGACCAAAACAAATGAAATGAAATAAAGTCGGAAGTGAGAAAGAAGAGAAAGTCAAGAAAACTCAAACCTCGTCTTAATCGCAAACTTTAAGTTAATTTAATCGAATGGAACCTCTCGCGATCCCAAAGTAAAGAAAATGACCCGGTCATTCTCCTTAGATTTGAAATAACGAAGGTTTCAACATCCTCGAGAATTAACGTTTGACGAATCAGAGACTTCATCGGTTCGAAAATAAAATCGTGACAGAATACGAGGTAAAAAAGAGGTGGGTCTCGGATCCAATGATACTTATCAATATATTGACTTAGTAATCGATTTATGAAACTTTCTTCATCGACCGAAAAAACGACAAATGAAATAAAGTCGGAAAGTGAGAAAGACGAGAAAATATCGGTCTCGGATCCTTCATTTCTCATCAATAATTTGACGGAGAATCGAAGGAAATGTCGTCATCGACCCAAAAGGCAAAAAATGCCCCATAATAAAGGAGAAATAAGATCCAACTTCTAATAAGAAAGTAATCCCAAAACTCTAATATAAAATAGTTCTAAAGTTCTAAAAGAATATGAATATGAAATAAAACATAGAAAATAATATATATATATATATATATATATATATATATATATATATATATATATATATATATATATATATATATATATATATATATATATATATATATATATATATATATATATATATATATATATATATATATATATATATATATATATATATATATATATATATATATATATAAAATAATGTTTTTAAAACTAAAATAAAATTATATACCAATAAGAAAATGAAAAAATTATTTAGAATTTATTTTAAAACAAAACAAAGGGGGGTTAGAATGAAAACAGGGGGCATGAGAAGCCCAAACGGGTTTTGAAAAAGCCCACAATTCTCAAAAGAAAATCTGATGGTCAACTCAAAAACACAACCGCATCATGTTCACTCTTGGAATGAAAACACACAATTAAACCCTCTACACCTCCATTGCATTGAGAGAAAAAAACTAGATCTAAAATGCTAATAGAATGAGTAAAACACGGCGCGTCTCACGATTCGGATTTTAGCTCACGGTTAGGGCCGCATCCCTCATTTCGGTCTCTTTCTTCCATTTCCATTACATTTCGTTTCTGACTCGCAGAACAACAACAAGCTTTAAAAATGGCGAAACCAGAACGACTTCACTGTTGCCGTGTAACCTTAACGTGAATTAAACTATTTCTTTCTTGGTTTATTTTATGATGTTTAAGCTTGATTTTGGTTATCCCTCATCTTCATCTTTGATTTTTCAGTTTCTGGTTGATTTGGGATTTTGAGGGTTTCGAAGGAGGAAGTGGTTGTATGGGTTTCAGAAATGGAGGAAAGAACGAAGGTTGTTGAGAATCTGAAAGCGAGTTTTGGAAGTGGAAGATGGAGGTAAAGGGGTTATGGGTTTGAGTTGGGTGAAGAAGAACACGGTGAAGGAGTTTTCTGGTTCGAAGCTTCATTCGTTTGAAAATGGTGGCTGGGTTGTTTGAATCGAAGGTAAAAACGGGTTATGGTGTAAAACGGATTGAGTTTGAAGCAGAGTTTGAATATTTTGATGATGAGTTAAAGGAGGGTAAAAGGTTAGTGTGTGAAGGTTTGAGAGTTGTAGTTGAAGTGATGGTAGTTTGGTTTCTGGGTTGTGAACTTGAATGGTGTTGAGATGTTTTGATTGACGGTAATGGAAGTGGTCGTAGGGGTTCGATGGAAGTTTGTTTGGCTGAGAAGGAGAATGGAAAGGGTTGTTGGAAGTTGTTTGTTGTGTTAATGGTGAGTTGATGCTGAAGTGAAAGAAGATAGGAGTGTGGTAAGAGGTGGGCGACTCCTTTTCGTTCTAGGGTTCATTGGTCTCTTTATGTGCAAAAGGAGGTAATTGCATTTTCCCTTTTTTTTCTTCCCGTTGCTTTTTCGTACCCTCTAGTGGCTGGCTGTACAGAATTCTGACCTTGTCTTGTGTGATGGGTCATTTTCAATGCAGGTATTGTCTGATGTGTTATGAAGTAGTAGCAGACATGGAACGATTTTGTAAGGTGGTAGCAAAATGGTTTGGTTTGTGCTGGCGTACATCAGCTGGATGTGTGCTTTTGGAATCAAATTTGTGAGCTAATTGTGACCGTTTGATGGTGATTTTTCAGGTTTTAACAAAACTATCCACGTGATGTACAATCTCCCTTATTTTTGCGGGACTTTTGATCAAGGTGATAATTTTAAAACTTACTGTAGTACATCTTTAATTTTTACCGCTGTGAACCTTGTTGTCATGCTCACCTTATTACACATACTGTCTTGTCATGTATCTGTACATCCTTTTTCTTCAGGTTCATAGCCTTGCGGAGCAGCAACAAAGGGTTGTGAAATTCGTGATGAATCGGCCTCTCCATAATTCTACTCCCAAGTTCTTTTCTTCTGCCCTTTCTCGTTGTCCTGATTTCATCTGCTGTAGGTGTAGCAGATTATTGGTATTTCAAAGCGCATGACCTGGCTATGGGTGGTATGAAAGCTTCAAAGTTGGAACGGTATAACTTGTGTCTTTTGTGAGTTGGTGAAGCTCAAATACTCAAGGTCTCGGTTGCTGGCTGGTTTGATTTCCGTAAAATATGCATCAGGTAGTCACTTGTTACTAGCATGCTAACAACGTTGTTCTTTGCTTGAAATGATGCAGATCTAGCTCAAGTATGGCGATGTTGGGGTGCGGTAAGAAGGAACATGTAAGTTGCGGCGGAAACTGTACTATATCATTTTCATGGTCTGCTATGAGTTCTAATTATTCTCTGCATTGCATTTTTCTGTTTTTTTATCGTTGCAGGTACACGACTGCAAGTGTAGGTTGATGCTAGAAAACCACAGACTACGCACGACATCATGGTCATTTGGTGTGGGGTCTACGTACCTCATTGCTGATAAAGTCGTTGTTATGGTGCAGATAATGACACTGTCTTGGAAGATTACTCCATTTTGTCAAACTTTGGTATTCTTTTAAACAGGAGTTGAGAGCTTGGCAAAAACCACCATAATTTGATCGAGCAAATTCCGAAATCAACCATGATGAATTAAAATTGATTCTTCACAACATGAGTATTTCCTTCCATCAATTTGCATCCAATTCTTCTAATATTCTATCTGTAGTTAAAATGGTATGGTGTTTGATTTGAAAAGTTGTGGGTAACTTGTTGTTGTAGGGTATTATGGATGTTGTGAAACAGCAAAAACGGGAGTGTTCGGTTGTAGGATGACACAGGTCGGAGGCTGCAGAATTTGTTACATCATGATGGTTGTGGTCGTTTTTTTTACAGCTGGTGAGTTGTTCTACCTTTTTGCTTTTTCGTATCTGTGAATCATGTGCACAAAGTTTGTGACAACGGTGGATGTACGGTTTTGAATTATGTTATGTAGCAGGTGATAACATGTCGTGGTTTTGGATGAGCTGTGGGGTCTGTCGGTGCAGGTTTGGCACAAGATAGCTGCTGCGTTTTATCGCAATTTATGTGTCCCCAAAACAGAATGTTTGTAGCGTGGTATGGGGAATCGTACAACTCATGGTCGGACTCAAGGTGTTGTTGTGTATTGTGGGTGTGCTGCTGCGGGTATCAACCCAGCCATATGGGAATATTGAACATGTTTGGAAGCCACTTGTCTCTTGGAATCATCAACTCATACGTGAATGCATCGTCCTGTAGCAAATTAAGGCTACGCTACAGCTGGCTGGCTTTGCTTTTGGTTCACATATAATTTGAACAGATTGTGTATTTGCTCACAAATGGACCTTATCTCTCTTTGTGTAAAAAGAAACATTTATGTCTTCTTCTTTATACTGAATTTGTGTGACAAATAAAAGTTTAATGAACCTACTCTTGTTAATTAATTTGAACCCCCCCCCCCCCCACACACACACACACACACACTTTTGTGCATGATAATGGATCTCCACTTAGTAACATGGGCTTTGAGAGTAAACATGGCCTTTTGTAATAAAAATTATGATTTAAACTTGAATTTCCACATTAATTTCAAATTCCCACCTTAAATCAACTCGAGTTAAACGCGAACCAATTGCTTTTGTTTTTTTTCCCCCGTAAAATGAGATAACACAATGAATTGGTCTATGAGAAGAAGTTATCATGAACCAATTTCAGACTTAACATAGAACTCTTGAAATGACAAATGAAGCTTGATCTTGTCACTTAAATTACGAAAATCCCAAAACATTCAAACATGAATTTCTCTGGCCAAAAATATTCTGAGATAAAAGGAACATGACTTGTGATATGTGAGCTTTGATGCACTATAGAGAAATTGGATTGAAAATGGACAGGACCATGATGATTTTCAAACACAAAGCTCTACGAAGTATGCACATCTTAACCAACAAATTATGCCAACACCAATGAACTTCAATCCTTTACACACACCTAACCTGACTTCTTGAGCTCAACCTTGCACGAATAGGAGCAACACATATTTTTGATAAATTCCTAGTGGCTGGGCATACAGGTGAATGGTAATTTACAAGTAGGACAAATTTAGGGTATGATAGCTGTAAAAGAAAGCAGTAAATAACACATTAATTGTTCACCCAGTTCAGTGTCAACAACACTTACATCTGGGGGCTACCAAGTCAGGGAGGAAATTCACTATTAGCAGAATTAATTCAGAGTCAAACAACTCAGTTTGCACTCCTAACTTAAAAACTACCCAATGACACTTCAACCTAGAGACCTCTAGATCAGAGTTTACCCACTCACTCCCTCTCAATCACCTCAGTTATATAAACCAATTACACAGTAGATATGAAGACACACTTTAAACACACCTTGATCTTGCTTCACAGTTTTGATCAAGAAACACACACTCTTGCTTAACAACTTTGAGTGAGACAATGAACACACATGTTCATACATAATAACCAAAGCAATTATACAACATACAATTGCTTGGCACACAAGGAATCCTAAGATTCCTAGACACATGTGAAGAGAAACCTCTTCACTCATAAATTACACCCTTTAATATCTCTGCTAGCTGTGTTATCAATTGAGGTTCATCCTCTTGTTATTTATAGCAGATATTCTTTGGGCCTTTGTGCAGAATTTAGGTTTACCCAACCCTTTCTTCAAGAATCTGCACTTACCTGTTAGGTCTAAGACATTTTATTTCGCCAGGGCTTCTAAAATGTTTCTTGACTTCCAACTTGAGCTTCCACAAAGTTTCCTGAATTCTAGCCTGAGCTTCCTCAACCTAAATACCAGAAAACTAATCCTGCGCACCTGATGTCATACGATCAGTGTCATGACATTCAGCATGACATCCAACTCAGCTTACTGTTAGCTGACTCTACTTACCCTGCATAGTGTGTGTCATAACATCAGTCATGACATCCATACACACTCTATTGTTTTTTCACAAAATGCAGCTAACCAGAAGCACTTACAAACTCCCCCTTTGGCAATTTTTTGGCTAAAACACTCTGTCACTATATCAGAGTTTACAAGCAGCAGAAGCCTAATAACCTATCCATGCAGGTAAGCTACCAACACACTAGTAGAGTTGTCTATACTCACACAGTTATCTCTCAGCTTCTCAGGATCAACCTGTCACACGTACAACTTTGAGTAACATTCTGGGTTACTCCCCCCTCAACTGATGTACCCTACATCAGCTGGGCACAACCTGCACAGCTTGCAGTCACACATAACTCATCCAGGCTGTTCTGGATGTCATGACATTCAGAATAACATCCTGAAGTCACACACGCATGTGCTACTCCCCCTGAAGAGATGCACAATACTCACATTCTGCTTAATATCTTGCAGACACACACATACACTCCTAAGCATCAACTAGAAGCTCATAGAAATTACTAACAGCATCAGCTGTTATCACACATACACAACAACAAGACTGGTTCTTCAACCATGCACATTTGCAGCAACACCTGTACCACACCTGCAACATACTTGTAGCAGCAATTCACACCTGCAACATACTTGTAGCAACAATTCACACAAGAGTCTTCCACCTATTTTTTCGTGTATACATAACCACCCTGATGCTATTGTTACATGCTGTTTACCGAACACTCTCTCCCCCTTTTTAGCCACAAATTAAGATCAAACTAATAAAATAATATAGATCATAAGGTGTAACATTACATATGTTTGGGGTCATTACAACAAAAACTGCTCATGAAGAGCATCACAAAGTGTCATGTTGTCACAAAACAAAAGTTTAAGCAAGAAAAGAAAACTTAGCAGCAACATACATAATCAGCTCAACAACCAACAACCTGAGCTCCACAGCAGCCTATCATCTCAACACTTTTCCTCCTCAGAGGAAAAACTGGAACCAATGTCATTAGTACCGATTGAGACATTCTTCTCAGAATCTTCACCTGACATACCCATACCATCAATATCAGCTTTACTTCGTTCAAGGCTTTGAATAAAAGACTCTAGCTTGATGTTTCTTGCAGTTGTTGTACTAATGGTTTCTTCCAATCCCCTACATGTTTCCTTTAATTCAGCAATTAACATTTCTTTAGAAATGTTGGCCTTCTCATCAGAAGTGAGCACCATATCAGGGACATGTCTCCCTGCAAAGAGTTTGAAGTGCAGAGACAGTGTTGACTCCCTTTTGCTGACAGCATCACTTGAGTTCAGGATCCTAGGATATTTATTTAGGATGATTTCACAAATGAGGGAAGGGAAGGCAATGGGCAGCTTGATAGCACTGGTTGTGGAAATGCACTAGGTAACATGATAACACTGGTTGTGGAGTGCTTAACAGTCTGATCAAAGATTTATAGACCAAAATCAAAGTTAACTTTGGTACCTATGGCATGAATGATCTTGCCCAGTCCAACAACAATGGAGGATGTATGGTTGGTAGGCACCCAATTTGTAGCTCCAATTCTATGAAGAATGGCATACTTTACATTGAGTAGTGCTGCAAATAGCTTCCCTTTGGATGGCCATGTTTTGACTTGATTAGCAGTGATGATCTTGCAAACCTGGTTGTCTGAAGCAACCAATTCAGTCTCACCATCATTTGCTCTCCCTAGATACCTGTTGATCACAGCAGGAGAGAATTGCACACACTTTCCTCTGACAAACACCTTCATGAACTCCTTGTTGTTTCTATTTGAGATTGAGTCAGGTATGTTTACAATGAACTCTTTTACCAGTCCTTTGTAGCATTTTGAAAATCCAGAGTCTGTCTTAAGCAGTCCAGCCTTGTTGATGAGTTCCATTACCTCCTTGATCTCCAAGGCATCCTTCCCCAATTCTCTCTCAAGGACTATTCTCCTTTGATAGACATATCTCCGTTTGGTTACACTGTGAATGGAGTGGAAGGGGATGTTGTCCAGAGGTGCAGTTGGCATAGGTACATCACTATCAGACTCAGTGTTACTATCAGTACCTTTCCTATTCTTGGATGCAGCTAATACCTTGCTCCAAAATTTGGAGGGGCCATCAAAAGTCCTTTTACTCTGACTTTTGGAAGGATTTTCTTCAAGTACAACTTTTCTTTTCTTGGTCACTAGTTTTCTGCCTATCCCAGGAGCAACATTCTTGATGAGTTCATCATCTGATGACACGTCTATAACATGTTCACCATTTCCAGGAGCTTCATTCATCTCTTCCTCCTTGGAAGTGCTCTTGGTTTCACCATTATTTTGGCCATCATCCTGACCTTCCTCCTGTACCTCATAGCTAGCAAGATTTTCAAGAGTCTTTGTGTTAGGGTTAGTCTTACCAGAGGAAAACTCAGACTTATCCTCATGATTCTCATTAGGGATTAGGGATGGATCAACCCTAGACAGAGGAATGGTGATTCCATGTACATTATGCCCTTCATGGAGGATTTTGGAAACTAGTTCATTGACAGAACTGTCATCATAGGTAGAGTCCACCATTCTATTATAGTTGTCCATGAAAGATTCATAAATCTTACCTTCTTGGTCTGCATGTAAAGAAGCTGAAGTTTGGGCTTCACTATCTCTTCCAAAGGCCATGCTTAGAGGAATGACATCAAGGATATCCTCCAGGGAGATGCTCTTGTTTTAATCACATTCATGCTTGGTAGGGATGGGAATTTGTTAAGACATTGTTGGTGACTTTGGCTGTAGAAGGGAGGGTTTTCTAGTGGTGGTTGAATGAGGTATGCAATGAAACGAATTGGTATGTGCACTCACAGAGCCAATCTGATATTGTAAGGGGGCTAGAAGGGTTTGCTTGCAACATAGGAGGGAGCTTGATATTTTGACCAATCAGAAATTGATTAATTTTCAAAATATAACTCCCTATTAATTGTTATAATCTCTTATTACACCACCTTCCCAAATTGCATCTTTCATTTTCTCTTAGAGTAGTTTTGTGATCCCCTGTGAAAGTGTTAGCCCTTGGTATATCAGAGTCCTCAAGCTCCACACTAACCTTTCCATACTGACCCTCATTACCACTATTCCTGGTTCTGTTAGACAAAATTGAGTTCATGTAGATGTTACTCTGAATGTCACAATATAATGTCATAACCTTCTGAGTGACATTGCTTTCTTTATGCTGGCCATCTTTCATGGACTCCATCAACTTCCAATATACCAGGTCCAGATTTCTGTGATGTCCCTTCTTTGAATATACTATATTGGCTTGCCTATCAGCCTGATATTTTCCTGTTCTATCATCTGGAGTTAGCCTTGAAGTTCCTCTTACTTCTTCCTTGAATATGGTCTTCTTTATCCTTTGAGGATGTCTACCTTTCTCCACCCATATTTGATCCTTCTTTTCTTCATTGATCAAGACAGTTAGGTTACTTCTGGGCCCCCATAAGTAACAGTTGGTCTTGGATCTAGATCCCCTCATGACTTCCTCACCTTCTTCATTGGTGACAACACATTTATCCTTAGTAAATGTGACACTAATACGTTGGTCACAGAGCTGACTGATACTGATAAGATTAATAGTCATACCTTTAACCAACATGACATCATCCAGTTCTGGAACACCAGGATAATCTAGTTTTCCAACTCCTTTGATTTCTCCTCTAGCACCATCTCTAAAAGTTACATGACTTGAGGAACGAGGTATAATGTTCACCACAAGGTTCTCTATCCCAGTCATATGCCTAGAGCAACCACTATCAAAATACCAATCTTCTTTGGTAGGCATCCTTAGAGAAGTGTGAGCGACTAGAGCCACATTCTTAGCAACCCATTGTCTTTGGAACACCAGGATAATCTAATTTTCCAACTCCTTTGATTTCTCCTCTAGCACCATCTCTAAAAGTTACATGACTTGAGGAACGAGGTCTGATGTTCACCACAAGGTTCTCTATCCCAGTCATATGCCTAGAGCAGCCACTATCAAAATACCAATCTTCTTTGGTAGGCATCCTTAGAGAAGTGTGAGCTACTAGAGCCACATTCTTAGCAACCCATTGTCTTTTCTTGATAGGAGCATCCTTCTTGGGTTTAACATGATGTTGCATCTTCACAGGAGCACCCTATTTGGATTTGCCTTGATGAGGATGACTAGGAAATCCATGTAGCCAGAAACAAACAGGTTTAATATGTCCAAGTTTCTCGCAATGGTAACACTTATACTTTTGGAATTTACTCTTGACTTGGTTCCAGTTTCTGTTTCTCTGATGTTATGACATTGGTCGTGACATCCCCTTTGACTTCTGAGTTTCAGGTTTTGGCCTCTTGAACTTCAAGATGGGATTCTGTTTACCAACAAATCCCAGTCCAGACCTATTTTCTGATGTCTGACCACTCTGAAGAATTTCTTCTAGAGTGTCAATCCCAGGGTTTAGCATCCTTATGGATTTTGTCATCTGCTCCAGTTTAGATTCCAACATATTGACCTCACTTCTGAGTGAGTCTATTGTTGCTAGATGTTCTATCTTCTCAGCCTCTAATCCTATTATGAGCTTCTTTTGTTGCTCTCCCTATTGATATAATTCTATACTTCTGATGTGAATCTTTTGATATGAGGCTGCAAGCTCATCAAAGGTCAACTCATCTTCACTTGATTCATCATCAGATATACACATACTGTTAAGAACAATGGCATGTTTGGCAGACTCTTCTTTTGATCCACTATCATAATCTCCATCAGACCAAGTGACTGCTAGGCCCTTTTTCTGCTTCTTGAGATATGTAGGACATTCAACTCTAACATGTCCATACCCTTCACATTCATGACATTGAACTCCTTTACTTTGGCTGGAATCTTCTTCAGGCTTATCCCTTCTGCTGCTTTCAGAAGAGTTGTTCTTGGTGTATGGTTTAGACTTATGATAAAATCTTTTGATCAGTTTGTTGAATTGTCTTCCAAGCAAGGCTATTGCTTCTGAAAAATTCTCCTAATTTCCACCACCTTCTTCTTCTGAATCATCTGCAGTATTTGAAACAAGAGCTATGCTTTTGTTCTTTTTCTCCACAGCCTGATCACATATGCCCATCTTAAATGTTTGGAGAGAACCTATGAGTTCATCCACCTTCATGTTGCATATGTCTTGGACTTCTTCAATGGCAGTGACCTTCATGGCAAACCTTTTAGGTAAAGACCTGAGAATTTTCCTCACAAGCTTTTCTTCAGACATCTTTTCTCCCAAAGCTCCTGAGGTGTTTGCAATTTCAAGAATATTCATGTAGTATTCATGAATACTCTCATCTTCCTTCATTCTCAAACTTTCAAACTTAGTGGTCAGCATTTGAAGTCTTGACATTTTGACTTTAGAGATTCCCTTATGAGTTATTTTTAGGGTGTCCCAAACCTCCTTAGCCAATTCACAATGGTGTACCATTCTGAAGATGTTTTTGTCTATACCATTGAAGAGTGCATTCAATACCTTAGAGTTCCTAAGGGCCAGAGCCTCTTGCTCTTTGTTCCATTCCTCTTCAGGAATTAACATAGATGCTCCATCCTTGTCAGTCTTCACTGGATGTTCCCAGTCAGATTTTGCAGCTCTCCATGCCTTGCTGTCTAAAGACTTTAAGAAGGCAATCATCCTAGGTTTCCAATAGTCATAATTAAAGCCATCCAGAATTGGTGGTCTATTAGTGAATCCTATGTCTTTATCCATAGTACCAGAATTTATCTTCCCTAGATCTCACCCAGAATAAACAGGCACGGTGCCTGCTCTGATGCCAATTGAAATTCTGGCAAGCACACGATGGATGTTATCACAGATGTTATAACATCCACTGTAACACAGACTCTTGGAATAATTAAAAAGCTGTAAAGGAAAGCAGTAAATAACACAGTAATTGTTCACCCAGTTCAGTGTCAACAACACTTACATCTGGGGGCTACCAAGCCAGGGAGGAAATTCACTATTAGCAGAATTAGTTCAAAGTCAAACAACCCAATTTGCACTCCTCACTTAAAACCTACCCAATGACATTTCAACCTAGAGACCTTTAAATCAGAGTTTACCCACTCACTCCCCCTCAATCACCTCAGTGATATAAACCAATTACACAGTAGATATGAAGACACACTTCAAGCACACCTTGATCTTGCTTCACAGCTTTGATCAAGAGACACACACTCTTGCTTAACAACTTTGAGTGAGACAATGAACACACCTGTTCATACACAATAACCAAAGTAACTATACAACATACAATTGCTTGACACACAAGGAATAGATTCCTAGACACACGTGAAGAGAAACCTCTTCACTCACAAATTACACCCTTTAATATCTCTGCTAGCTGTGTTATCAATTGAGGTTCATACTCTTGTTATTTATAGCAGATATTCTTTGGGCCTTTATGCTGAATTTAGGTTTACCCAACCCTTTCTTCAAGAATCTGCACTTACCTGTTAGGTCAGAGACATTTTATTTCGCCAGGGCTTCTAAAATGTTTCCTGACTTCCAGCTTGAGCTTCCACAAGGTTTCCTGAATTCTAGCCTGAGCTTTCTCAACCTAAATACCAGAAAACTAATCATGTGCGCCTGATGTCATACGATCAGTGTCATGACATTCAGCATGACATCCAACTCAGCTTACTGTTAGCTGACTCTACTTACCCTGCATAGTGTGTGTCATAACATCAGTCATGACATCCATACACACTCTATTATTTTGCCACAAAATTCAGCCAACCAGAAGCACTTACACTATAAGAGTCTATAAATAAGGACTAGTTAGACCTAAAGAATGGAGGCATTCATAACAAAAAAATCGTGGGTACAAAATAAGGGTTTAGGGTTTTGAGAGTCTCTTATCTGTGACTTTGTAAGTCACCCTTTGTATCTTTTGATGCATCGTGGTAGACATATTTAGGTTGTATATTGTTCTTGATTGAAGTTGTTAAGCAAGATCAAGTATTGTTCTTGAAGAGTGTCTTCTAGGTTTTATTAATCTGTTGTTATCACTGATGTGATTGAGGGGGAGTGAGAGGTGTCTCATATCTATGAGTGTCCTAGTAGAAGTTGCATTGGGTAGGGATTAAGTGAGGGTTTGTAAACGGGGGAGTTTAGCTCTAAATTGATACTACTGATAGTGGATTTCCTTCCTGGCTTGGTAGCCCCCAGATGTAGGTGATGTTGCGTCGAACTGGGTTAACAATTCATTGTGTTATTTATCTTTTTGCATTTAAAATTCTGCATAATTTAAATGGTTGGATAAATTGTTCTGTCAAACTGCAGATGTTACAACATCTATCATGATACTGTTAATTCTTAAAGTAAATCAAAATGTCCGTGTTCTGTCCTTGTTCTGTTTTTAGCAGAGATTAATGTCTCGATATCTCTTAGGACATCTGAGATCTGCATACCAGAATTTCAATTGGTATCAGGGCAGGCATCCTGTCTGTTCTGGATGAAATCTTGGGACATACTTTTTGGTGATTTAAACAAGGAGGAGTTGAAGAGATCAGATCATTCATTCTGATATACTCAAGGGTATTGATGGTTGAGATGAGTGTTCTGGATCAAGAGGAACAACTACTGATGGTTGTTCAAGGTTTCTGAGGAGTTTCTACAACAACTGCAGGAGGAGTGGCTACCTCTTCTGTATGGTGTCCTATAAGATGTTTTGACATCTTATTTAGGGTATGTTAAAGATGTTCTTTGGTGGTTCCGCTTCATATTTTTCTGATGGAAGAACTTTGGTAGTCCTGTTATTTTAGAGTTGTAATTGTAGAAAGATTATGGAAGATCTTGCTTATTGACTTTTGTTCTTGAAGATATCAGCATTTTTTTAAAAAGCTCTAGTTGTTCCAAAGTCAGGAGAAATAGAATGGAGAGAGTTATTTGTTGATGCCTGTCGTTGTTGAATTGGTACTAGGAATGTTAGTTCCATCATTAAAGATCCTTTAACTAAAGAATACTTTTGGTATTACTGAAGTGTAAATATCTGTTAGATGGTCTTCTCGACAAGTTGTGTGGATTTAAGGTCAATTTCTATCTGTGGAATGCACAAGTATTTAATTAGTTATCCATAATGTTCAACATTGTCGAATTTCAGATGGTTCATCAGGTGGATGATCCAAGTTAATCTTCTAGAAGAAGGATTCCTTATAAGGATTTAAGATTCATTGTTATTTTTGTTTTTCACAAATATTTAATGGATTATTCTTAGTCGATAATCAAGGTGTCTCATAACTATTGCTCAAGTATCTGGGCCTTGATTTGTTTGGTCTACTTCAAAGATATGATGTTCAACCAAATGTTAAGACATTCCATCAGTAGAGATTATGCAAAATCTTGTTGATTCAAAAAGTGATTCTCTGGAGCAAAAGAGATGTAGTTGATGATCTTGGTACCATTTACATGTGTGTTTGCATTCTTCCTCAGCTTGGACCTACAGAGGCACGCAATTTGTCTAGAAAGTTTCCTGGCAAGAAACCTGTCTAAAAAATGGGGCTAATGGAAGTAAAGATGAAGATTTCATCATCTTGATGAATTAACTTTGGATCAGTTTATTTCTAATCTAGGCGTAATGGAGTGCAATAGGTGTCAAGGATAAGTGACGATTATCTTTGACTTTCTGAAGAAGTCTCTACTTAAGGAAAGCGAGATTTCTTTTGTAAATATCTTTTGTGACTAATCTTCTCTGAAGAATCAAGCTTTGGCATATTTGGTTACTCTAAAGAGGAGTTCCTGAAGCAAATGCATTTCAAGGTATTTGTTGTGGTACAATAAAGCAGAATAGAGGTTTTCTACTCAAACTTGATATCATTAATCAAGTCTATGTGAACATGGAACTCTTGTTCTGGTAGAGTGATGAGGTTCTTCTAAGTGGCATAATGAAGGACTGAATTCACCAGCGGGATGTCTTATCAGATGTTCTGACATAAAGCTGAACTTCAGGGTCTTAGTTGATGTAATGATACATCATTTGAAGATAAGTTGATCTTCTCGGGTATGAATGGAATTAATGCTTCAAAAAGGTCTATCTCATGCAGTTTGCGGGAGCTGCAAGAAGGAGTAGATGTTACAGGTCCAAGTCTTGGTGTATCTAAGATGCCTTGCTATGGAGCAAGTAGGATATGTAACTTGAAGATCAAGTTTGCTTGGTGGATCAAAAGATTTTCTAGAGCTCTGAAAGAAGCTGAGTTAACCAAACAGTGGCATTTGGTTATTTAAGAAGTGTGCTTGGAGAAAATTACTCTTGTGCAGAAGAGTAGATGTTTGAAGACCAAAGGAGGTTCTGGTTCTGTTCATGTCTTGGAGCTTATGGTAGAAGCCCTAAGTTGATTAAGGATGAGTGCCTGCTTTTGGGAGAAGTATGAGAGTTTAATTCTCTCTATGTTATTTGGATTTCTCGTTGATCAAGCTGGTGGAACTATGCTCTTTGAAGATCTTTAGATTGGATTACTATACAGATGGTAAGTCCAAGTGGTTATTATATCAAGATGTATGGTGTCTGTGATATGATTAGGATGTCCTAACTGATTTAGGACATCATTTTGTTTGCTGAACTTAGGGTTCAGATTATGGAAGCTGATATTCATTAGTTGAATCAGAAGTCTTCTAACTTATCATATGAGAGAATAACGAGGTAAAGACTGTCTTGGATTATGGGGTGTCTATCTTGTTCTCTGACTCAGGCTGAGGTCAGAATACATGTGGAGAAGTGGTTTCTTCTGCTGCAAGTAACTCTAGAAAAAAGTGGATCAGTTTGGTGCCTATGAAGCAAGTAAGCTGGGGATTTCTTGAGCATGGATCTAATGTCCTTTAAATGTGAATGACATTTGGGATAACTAACAAATTAATAGGATTTGCATGTCTCTTTAAGGAATGTAAAGCATTCCATGTTCAATTGGATTTTTTCTCAAGGAACATGGATACCTATACCTGTAAGATTCAAGGTGGACTTGTACAGGGTCTAGATGGGTTCAGGACGAGAGGGATCAATGGTAATTTTAGTCTCAATCCAAGAGTTCGTTAGTTATAGTACAAGGATCGTAATCCTGGTACCTTCTCACTGTATGAGTATGAAGTTGGTCATGAGATATAATGTGGTGATCTTGGGTGTTTCTTGCTGAAAGGAGCATCTTTTATAAAAGATAGGGGGAGAGCTTTTGTCTGATGGGTGTACTATTGTGGTACACAGGTTGCTTGTGGTTCAAGTAGTGAGTGAATGTGTTCAGTAGGTGTGTTGAATAAGGAGTGAGCTCTTGAAGACATGAAGACGAGTCTTATGATTTCTATTCACGTTAAGGTGTTCTTCTGGAAAAGAGCACTGTTTATCCTTGATATAGGGAGTTATACTTCTATCTAGGATCTGTTGCTGCAATAGTACATTTATTTATCAATATTGTTTATGGTTTCAAGCAGTTTGTGATTGTATGTCTCTATGAAGGTGGAATGTCAGACAAGATGTTGTAACATTGTGTTACTGTTCTAACTCATGGTGAACTTGACAGTGTATTTTTTTGGTTCTGTCATTGGGTGTCAATGGATCGAAGCAGGTTTGTACAAGCTTATTGGGAGTAATATAAAGGAGATAGAATTATGAGCTGGCTTCCACTGAAGGGATTTTTGGTCAGCAGGTTTTTAGGCCTCCAGCAAGTATTTAATTGATTATCCTTTTAATTGGCGATGTCAAAAGTGTCACTCCTGAAGGTGCAGCTTTAGACAGGGCAAGAACTCAAGATTCAATGACTATGTTTATGGGGAAAAGCTATGTGGAGTTTATACTGTGGAGGTTGTTTCTCATCATGATGAAGCATGGTGTATGATTGCTTTTTATGAAAATGGTCATGGTGAAGAATCATTTTGTCCCGACTATTGATGGATGTATGCAAAAAGGTAGTAGATAGAAAGTAAAAGGAGAAGTAGTTTATGTCCATGACTTGGTGCTTGTAGTATGACTGATTGATGAAGGAATCATTTCTTAAGGTGCTTAAGAATAATTATTGTATTTGTAATGTCAGACAGGATGTCTGAACATTATGTCTCTGAGGAAGCTACATGAGAGTTTATTTCTCTCTATGATATTCTAGTGTTTGTGATAACCTGTTAAGCTGCTGCTGTTGTGTCCTTCTGAGACCTTCATGTGTATCTTAATGAAATGTATGGATTATTATGGAAATGATAAGTCATGTGGTTGGTGTCTTAAGAACCAAAGTGAGTGGTAAAGGAGTTGATGTCATACATGATGGCTTGGAATTAGGATTGTGATGCTTGATACTCACAATTTGATTCAAAGTGTTTTATCTAATCATGCTGGAGTATGATGTGGAGGTAGTGGTCAAGATTGATCTAGATCATGGTGTAAAGTAGTCAGTGTGCTAGTTTATATGCATAAGTTGGATATAAAACTTAGTGCTCTGATTTATGCTGGGATCAGAACGCTTGTAGGGGGTGGGTTCTTCTCCTGGAAGTAATCTGGAAAAGATTGAGAATTTTGTTCTAGAGCATGTTAGTAATGTCAAGCCGAGTGTGCATGACATCTTGCCTATCCAAGGATTTATGATAACTTGTGTGGTTGCGTAAGGCCATTTGTCATATATGTTCTGGGTGGGTGAATAGTTCAAGGTGTCAGGATGTATTCTCAATGAGCTATGGTATCTGGATCGGTACGAATCGAGATTGATTTTACAGTGTTTGAGTGAGTTCAGCAGGTATGTTGAACCATGAGTTTAAAGCTGCTTCTTTTTTCTGTGTAAATATATAGTTATTCAAGTGATTTCATCTGATGATCGAATGAGCACTGTCTATCTATGACAGGGTGGTTTAAGTCCTTGTCCATAGATTGTTGTTGTAGTGGTGCAGTCTTTATATTGATTTCTTGGGGATCAAGCAGTTTGTGTATCTCTTGGGAGGTTTTGAGATGTCAGACTGGATATTCGGACACCATGTGCAGTTTGTCAGCTGAGTATTACTTTGAAGCATGATGATTCTAATTCAGTTTTTGGGTTTGGCTCTGATTGTTGTGTTGTGTGCATCTGAGGTTATATGTATGTACATTTACTCCAATTTTTATCAATTTTTGGCTAAAAAGGGAGAGTAAAGTATTAATGTTATTTGTTGTCCTGATGGTATGTCACATGTATTGACATGAAGTATTAATGTTATCTGTTGTCCTGATGTTATGTCATATGTATTGACATGATGACCAATATTGTGATAGGACTTTGCTACTGCTAAGGAAAGAGTAGTGTTTTGTTGTTGCTTGTTGAATGCAACTATTAAGGGGGAGCATGATAGTTTGTGAGGCTGGATGTATTGGAGAAAACTTCTGCTCTAATAATTTTATATCTCAAGATTTATCATGGTTTGGTTGTTTTAGCCAAAATTTGTCAAATGGGGAGATTGTTAGTTCCATGATTCTATGATTGGCTAAATTTTGGTAAAACATGATTCTACACTGATGTTAAGTAAGATGTTATAACATCTTCATCAACTGTTATGAAAGTACTACTGTCATGTGTTTCAGACAAATGTCGAAGACAGATGTCATGACATCTTGGTCTGGTACAGCAGGCGCTGCTATTTTGTATCTCTTGACAAATGTGTTTTGATTTGATGAGGTCCTCTTGGATATACCTCATCATTATGCGCAGGTCAAGGAGATTTATTATGAACAAAGTGCATATTTAATTGGATTTCATAAAAAGGATCTTTGATATTTTTTTTAGGAAACTATAAAATATTTGTTCCTATTTTTGTGGAGAAGATTTTGCAGAAGATTTACAATGTGAAGATTTGGAGTTTGATTTGATTTGATCAAATCTGAGTTGGTTTTAATTATGAGAAATTTTGGAGTTTGATTTTATTTTATTTAATCAAATCTGAATTGGTGTTAATTATGAAAAGATTTGAAGAATTATTTTATGAAAAAATTTGAAGAATTATCTGATTTGATTTTATCAAATCTGAGGTAGTTTTTGCTAAAGTCCAAGCCCATACTAGAAGAGTCTATAAATAAGGACTAGCTAGACCTAAAGAAGGCAAGCATTCACAACAAGAAAATCGTGGGTGCAAAATAAGGGTTTAGGGTTTTGAGAGTCTCTTATCTGTGACTTTGTAAGTCACCCTTTGTATCTTTTGATGCATCGTGGTAGACATATTTAGGTTGTATATTGTTCTTGATTGAAGTTGTTAAGCAAGATCAAGTATTGTTCTTGAAGAGTGTCTTCTATGTTTTATTAATCTGTTGTTATCACTGTTGTGATTGAGGGGGAGTGAGAGGTGTCTCATATCTAGGAGTGTCCTAGGTAGAAGTTGCACTGGGTAGGGATTAAGTGAGGGGTTGTAAATGGGAGTTTAGCTCTGAATTGATACTACTGATAGTGGATTTCCTTCCTGACTTTGTAGCCCCCAGACGTAGGTGATGTTGCGTCGAACTGGGTTAACAATTCATTGTGTTATTTATCTTTTTGCATTTAAAATTCTGCACAATTTAAATGGTTGGATAAATTGTTTTGCCAGTCTGCAGATGTTACAACATCTATCATGACACTGTTAATTCTTAAAGTAAATCAAAATGCTCGTGTTCTGTCCTTGTTCTGTTTTTAGCAGAGATCAATGTCTCGACATCTCTTAGGACATCTGAGATCTGCTTACCAGAATTTTAGGAACTAACACCATAAGCACATAAACTTGTCGTTATCAATGATAAGCTTCCATATATTCACTCACCACAACCGCACTACAAAACTGACAACCATCTCATAGCCACCATAATCTTCACCAATCTAACTTCAACCCGAACCATTACCATAATAACAACTTGAAACTACAATGTAACCTCACCACAACCGCACTGTAAAATTGTGTCCAAGCTCTACCACATAACAGACAACATCACCTCCCTTCTAAAACCGCCTCATTCATTGACTTACCTTTCTTCCTTAAACCATCGACCACCAGCTCATTATCTCTCCCTCCTTCTAACACACTTCTCTCAATCATAAACCATGAATTTCTCTCATACAAGCCACTAACAACCTCTTCCACCTGAGCTTTCATCAAAATCTACACTCCATAAAACCTTTTCCTTTTGCGTCCACCATTTTAACCTCACAAGAATCGACTTGCTGCACTCTAAATGCAACAACAACCACTTGGTAAACCATGCAAGTCACCGCTGATAACCTTCCATATGTATAACCTTCACAACACTGTGTTGTACCTCGCTCAACCACAAACGTTGTTGTCGTCGTTCGCATTTCCGTTCTGGTACTCACATTTATAATTGGTTTTCGTTTGATTTTTGCTTATGTTGAATTTAATTTCTTGAAATTATTGTTGTTTGTTGATGTATCAATAGAGAAGAAAAACAAATTTAAATTATTTTGTTATGTAATTCGTTGAGCTTGAGAGAAAGTATGAGATTTGTTTATTCTACATATTTTGCTTCATCTGAATCATATTGCGTTCATTTCCTTATTTATTTTTGTTTTTAACTAATTTTAATAAAAGGGTGGCCACGTGGCGCCATCCTATTGGTGTTTATTGAATTTTTTAATCTGGTCAATATCTATTTTATTTGGTGAAATAGAAGACAAAAGGGGAGGTTCCCCATCCAATGTTATTTTGAATTTTTTTCTTGTTTTCTTTTAATTTTTATTATTGAAATTGGAAATATTTTTGGGTTCCTTTTAATTCTTATTTGGGTTTGGGCCTAACGCAACCATTTGGTTTAGACATCATTACCTCTTTAAAAATTATTTTAATTATTATTTCATTTTTTTATATGTTATTTATTATTATTATTATTATTAATTTAATTAATTAATTGATTAGTTAATTATAGATTAATTAATTAATTTTTCTTTCTTGTTTCTAAGTTGATTGATTATTGCATCGGTTTCATTATGTTAAATAATCGATTAAATAACTTCACACTAACTTCACTAACATTTTGCGCATGTAAATAATCGATTAATTAATTAATTGTTCTTTCTTGTTAGGTTATCTCTCTCCATGTCCACACAATTGCGCATGTAAATAATCGCACTCAATTTCACACTAACTTCACTAACATTTTATTCAATCTCACTAACATTTCACCATCGATTAAATAACTTAAAACTATATTCAAAACCATTTTTAACTAACTTCAAACTATTTTCAAAACCATTTTCAACTAACTTTAAACTATTTTCAAATTTCAATTTCAATTTTAAACCACGAACCAAACAACAATCATATCGAGTGGTTTTTTTCCTGAATCAAACGTAATATCAAATCCTTTTTCTTAAATAAACATGAAAGGAGAGGACCGTTGGAGTCTAGTATTTTGATGAGAATCCTTGAATGATTGGTCCTGAGACACACATTTTGGGTTAGCCGTTCATTCTTCTTTCATTCTTAAAACACTTAATAGGCTTGAACTAAAAAGGATCGTTGGAGTCTAGCATTCAAGTGGAACTTTTGAATAATTATTTTCGAGACACACATCTTGTTCTTATTAAGCGTTCATTGTCCATTCAACAATTTTCTTAAATACCTTAAATGGAAAAGGACCGTTAGAATCTAGCATTCTGGTGGAACCCCGAATGATTGATCCTGAGGCTTATGTCCTATTCTTATCAAACATTTGTCATTCACTTATAAAACATCCAACATATCCAACTCTTTTCTCTCTGTCGTGCGATTAATCTTAAAAACCTTTTCATAAATGAAAAGTATTTTATCCCGAGATGAGGCAAGACAATGCTTCATCCACAACCTTTGAGTTGAGATAAGTGACATTTTCCCGTGAATGTTGATATGTAGAAATCCATTCAATGTGATGCAAACGTTCGCTCCTCACATGTTTTGAGTAAAACAATGTTTTTTTGTCGATTGCGAAAAAATAGCTTTCGTTAAAATCGACTAACAAACAAACATTTTCTATCCAGAACTACGTAAGCCTTGTGTTCTCTATTTCACCCAGAGATATGTAGGAGTGAGATTCAAAGTATTTTTTAGTCCTTCTTGCATTAATAAAAAAAATCTTTTTAGTCCTTCTTGCATTAGTAAAAAAATTCAAAACATTTTTCTTTTCTCGCTAAAATAAGTAGAAGACTGTAAACTAACATCATACTAACATTCATTTCAAGAAACTAACTGAAATGACCCCGTTAGGTACAACGGACGTGAGAGGTGTTAATACCTTCCCCTTGCGTAATCGACTCTCGAACCCTGATTTGGTTGTGACGACCATAATCAAATTCGTTTGTTCTTGGGTTTTATCGATATTTCCCCTTTCCTTTTTGGGAATAAATAAAGTTTGATGGCGACTCTATTAAGTCCACTCTACGAGCGTGCGATTATGCTTCGCAAGGCTGTGTTCTCATTTTTCGAGGTGCGACATATGGCACATGACATACAATAGTGCCTAAATAAAAAAAACTAAGATTTATGTCCAATATCTTCATTGCACACAATTCATAATGGTAGATCACAATAGTCATAATCCTTCGAAACATCAATAGACAACTTCTCTTACATATAACTTGCATATAACCTGCAAATAACACCTAAAAACAATAATAATATTGAGGTGAGATGATAATCTTAGTGAGTTCTCATATTCTATGGGTCCACTCGACTTTACAAGGTTTCTAATTGATTTCTAACTCAAGTCTCCATCTTTCATTACTTGTATATCACTTACACAACGTATCTATGACTTTAGTATTTAAGGGATATTTACAATGTATGAAAACAAGTCACTTGAGTTCATATAACTCAATAAATCACTATTCGGATTCACGAAATATCGACCACCGACTAGACCTATGTCTAAGGCAAGGCTCGTTTCACGGATATTCGTATGATTCGAATTTAGTTTGGATATCGGGTTCTCCATGAGACTCGAACCCACTTCAAGAACCTTCACTCGTATGGGACTCGAATCCACTTTGAGTATCTTTCACCGAATAGGACTCAAACCCACTTAGGTGTCCACCTCTCCCCCATTTTCCGCCATATTTGGGACTCAAACCCATTTGAGGCACGAATCATTGGTGCCACATCCCCATATTTACTTTACATAATTATCTCGAATGTGATGTGCACGATCAAGGGAAAACATTTGAATACATGATTAGGTTCCCACATTATCGTGACTGCTCTCATCAATCACTAGGTGATAACATTCACCAATTCTCATATTATTTCATCAAATATTAGGTGATCATATTCACCCATTCACATGTTATTCCACATGTCTCATACAAAGCATGTTGATTCATTAATCAAGCAAATGCTCATCCGCGATACGTACTGAGGTGCCTTTGCGTCAAAGTATCACCACATAACTCATTTCCATAACCTAGGTTATATTTTTAAGTCATTCACCTAGTTATACTCCAAGGTTTCCTCACTCATCATCATAAGGTTTTAATCATATTATACATACGCGCAATCAATGAAATCATAGTCATAAAGTATACATAATCAACACAACAACAATTCATAATATAGTTCATAGTATACATCGTAATATGATTCATAAACATTCCTAACCAATTAATTACCAATACCCAAACAATAATCATGGAACAAGCATGTTTTTTCACCTGTTTGTGATATATTGAACTAACTTTCCAATATATCCGACCTCACATTAGTTGGAGTTACCATTCTCGTTTTATGGTGGAAACACTGAAACAGTTCATAAATATGCATATAGTGTAATACCATCAACCAAGTTATAATTTACATATAATCATGATTTAATCTCACAAAGCAATAGAGCATTGAACTATATTTCCAACGGATCTGGTCGCGCCTCATTCCGAGATATAAATCTCATTTTATAGTGAAAATTAGGGAGCCAATCAGTTGTTGGACAGGACCAATCGATTGACATCAACATTCTGCCAAAATTTTCATTAAAATGGAAGGGACCAATTGATTGGTCCAGGGTGTCAATTGATTGACACCTACAACTTTTCTAAAAATCACACTTCTAAACTCATTTTCTTCAATCCATAACCATTCTAAGGGCCTGTTTGTTTTGACTTTTTTAAAAAAATAATTTTTATAGTGTAACATATTTTGGTGTAAAAAAAAATTTTCAAAGAATTTTTTCATAAAAGTTCAAATGAAAATTAGGTTTGAATAGTTATTTTTAAAATTTTATTTTATGTATTTCATTATTTTATCGAAAACAATTTTGAATGTCAAAATTTCAAAAAATCACTTAATTCTGAAGATATTTCAAATAGCTTTTCATAAAAATCATTTGTGAGATACAACTTTTTTTTAAAAACTGTGATTTTGACTATGTTTTGATCTTCAATAATGTATGTTTATATTATTGTATGTCAAAATTTGTCTTTTAATTTATAAAAAATAAATTTAGAAAAACTTGTAATATTTTGAAAAACATTTTTGAAGAATCAATTTTCAGAAATACAAAGAAAAAATTCATTTATTTTAAAGCTAAAACAAACTAGCCCTAAATCATACATAATAAATACATCATGACTAACATGCTCAAGCATTTTATTCCATGAATTTCATCATTCGTAACATCATTACCACAACAACACAACCACGATACAAGAATAAATGCAACACCAACAACATAGCTTCAAGAATCAAGAATATCAACCAAACAATTAACACCATGACGTGCTTTCAACACGACAACATAACTCATGGTTCTAACATGGCATTAATCAACATGTAGAATCATCAATAAGCATGAAATAGAAAATAGAACATGTCTTACTATCTCTATGTCCGTGATCAAGTAACAACACAAAAATCTAACTTTCTATTTCATGGGAAATCTTTCTCTAAAGAAGAATCTAACTAGAACCCACCTTGAGGGGATTAAGATGAGATGAATAGATGGTGATGATGACTTCCATGGCTCCATCTTCTTCTTCTTTCTCCTTTTTCTTTTTTCCTTTCTTCTATTTCTCTTCCTTTCTTCCATGCTTCTATTTTTCTCTCTTTTCTCTTTCTGATAGATAGAAACAAGAAAAATATGTAGTTTGTAAAAGGAAAAGATGTGGTTGAAATATATATATATATATATATATATATATATATATATATATATATATATATATATATGGTGGAGAGTGAGTGATAAATGAATGGATGAGAATATAATTTGGTAAAGGAAAATATCTCAAATGATATTTTTTTTTACTACTAGAGCAACTGACCAATTATTAATGTTACTAAAATATTCCTTCTTGTATTTATTAATAAATATCAATCTCTTTTAATAAGAATTGATCTCTTTTGAGTCCAATAATTACTCTATTTGTCCCAACTGACAATATTTAGAGAACTTAAGGTCATACAAGATATTACATCCCTAAAGCAACTCACAAAAAAAAAATCCACCCACAATAATGATTCTTGATGCATTGATGAGAACGAACAAAGGGAAATGGTTGTTGTGATGATGATGTGAATAATGGAGATGAAAATTGAATAAAAAAAGAGGAGGAAACAATATGTACAATGTATGTAATGGGTGCATTTTTTTATAGGATTCAGTACTTAGGTGGTGAAACAATACAATGAAACAAAAATATAAAATGATCATTGTGCGTTAGTGTCCACTGAGGACTCTTTATTTTTTAATATATTAATTTTCTTTTTGAAAAAACTACACCAAAGATCTTTTAAGTTATTTTTGTGTAACAGGTTAATCTTTTAAACTTTTTTTGTAACAATTTGGCCATATAAGTTACCAAATGAGTGCACTGTTACCATTTTCTTAACAAAGTAAAAATGCTAACTGTGAATGCAATTATTTTGAATGGTATGAAAATGATGAAGTGCAACCATAAATACAACAATAAAAAATTTATAAATATTTAAAATATGAGAAAATGATGTAAAAATCAACTAAAAGGACCGAGTTGTTACAAAAAAAACTTACTGACCAATCTGTTACACAAAAATAAGTTAAAGGACCTATGGTGTAATTCTGTATATTTTTTTAATAAAAAACATCATAAATTATATAATTATATATTATATATATAAATGTTAAGTAATATGGTAGGGTCGGGGAATCCGTAGGGCAGAGGGTACTTCCTCGATCTCTGTCTTGAAGTGTCATCGGGAAAACTTTTTCCTCCATCCCCATCTTGGCGGGGGAAAAATCCTCGACTATAGAGCCCTGAACAGATAATCCCTATGAAATCCTCATTAATAGATGCAAATTGACATACCTAGTGCCAACCTAAGTTAAAGTACATTCTAACTCTAGACCTAGCCACAAGAGATTTGCATAACTAAAAAACAAACACTAAATGTCTAGATAACACCAACTTCTATCCCAACCACCTAAAAATAATGTACTAAAGAGATGATGCTACATCATAGATGACAAGAAAGCTCATTCAGATCTACAATCACCTGACTCTTAAAAAGATTATCCCTCGTAAGAATCATATCCCTAAATGATTGTCAAGAAAAAACTATAACCGTAGAGGGAGCTCAAACATTCTAAATAAGAGGCATAACTCAACCTACTTCAAGAGAAAGATTATTTGGTTGCAAGGTCGGGTTTAAAGAAAAAAAATTATACACCTTTTTGAAAGAGTACAAGTCATCCTTCACAAGAGTGTGAATCCAAATATCCTCCAAAAAAGTGTAAGAAAACCCCCTCTATGATCGAGACCAAATTATCTAAAAGCTCGAGCTTTAATAAAAAAATATCTTCCATCAAAGGTTTCATACCCATGCAATACTCACCCACTAATCCAAAACTCCTAACTTCCTAGTATGTCAAGACAAAATCAAATAAAGTCTCGAAAAGATTATGTCAAAAGAGATGAGATCCCGCTAGGGGTCATCCCAAAAAAAGATATGCATGTCATTTTTCACCTTCTTTGATATACCTTTTGCAAACCAGTCGTAACTAGCATTGGGGTCAATACTAAGGAGGGATATCCCCGGGGTCAATACTAAGAAGAGATATCACTTTCCATCAAGTTTAATGAATCTAAAACCTTCCGACCTTCCCCTAACCAAAGAACAACTAACACCGAATTCATATCTAGTAATAATAATATCGAGTTAAAAACCATCACCATGAAGATACCTCTATCTCCTTTTACTTAAAAGAGTCTGGTTGACAAAATGCATATCTCTAACCCATAACTCCCACACTCTTTGTCTTGGAAAAATCCGACCATGAATTCTAGAAGATTTTAAAGTTATTTTTTACACCTCTCAAAAGTAAGCTCGTCTAAAGTCTCACCAAAGTATTCCAAATTTTTATTAAGAATTTCAAGAAAAAAGAAAGAAAGCAGGGATATAATTAAGGACAAAGTTTAAAATAACCACTATACCACTCAAAGTGACATATTTGTTACACATGAAACAAGCCTTTTTGAGCTGAATAGAATGAGAGGTTTTCCGATAGTTCCTTTGCATGTGTTAGCACCAACCAAAATCCAAAGATACTTGAACGAAAGAGATTCTTGTTTGCAATGTAGAAATCCTTCCGCCATAACCATAAAGTTAACATCTATATTGACCCCAATCAAGCTTTAGTTAAATTCACCTGAAGTCAAAGCAACCTCAAAAAATTTGAGAATAATTTTAATAACCCGAAGATTATCAAATGACGCCTCTCTCAAATTAAAAGTATTGGCCGTATACTAAATATTGAAGACCACTACATCCGAGGTTCTTAATTTAAAACTAGAAGAAAGACATATATAAACTCATATTCGAGCAAAGCTATTTAAACCCTCAACAAATAGGAAAAAAGAACCTCCCTAGTTGAGATGTCTCTGAATGTTAATTTCTTTGATGCGACACCCATGACCAGAACAAAAAGGTTTCTAATAAACACACATGCATTCATGTAAGCATGTCATCTATCACAAAAACCAAATCTCACAAACATATATATGGTTAATTCATTCATATGTATGGAGAAGAAACTAGAGAAAATGATGATGGTGATGATACATATGCTTGTTGGGATGTCACATATACCAAAATAAACTTCGTTTGTGGGAATTAAATGGTAAGGATGTATGTGACATCTTTTAACAAGTTTATGGATTAAATTGGTATTTTTAAAAGTAAAAAGACAAAAATGAACTAAGACCCAAAGATATAAGACTAAAAAGAATATTAAACCAAAAAAATTACATTTAACATACATAACTCAAACAAAATATGTGAAAATTTTACTCTATGTAAGTTTTATTCGTACAAAAATGTGTGGAAAAAAAATTTAAATTTACTTTGTACTATGCATTTTTCAATGACGAATAGTTCAAAAATAACAATTTGTATTTTTGAAAAATATTCAAATGTACAGTAAAAAAATGTCACATATTTATTGTTCTAGATTTTTCGTTTGAGAGAAAGTGCAGAAAATTTAAAGTTTTTTAATAAATTTCAAAATTGAGAAAATTAATTTTTTAATTACTATAAAATTAGTTTTTGAATATTTGATAGTTTTGATGGGGTGGATGTTACATATTTAAAGATGCGTGGGGTTCAAGTTATGAAATAATATTTCTCGAAATTATATATTCATGATTATTATTTCTATGATTCATATTTTTATCCATTTGTTAGGTCAAAAATTATATTTTCTTAGAACATTTACAAATTTTACTAAAATTAAAAATAAAATAATTGTGAGTATTAAGTGGGAGTTGAATGTTATTTTAATGGGAATGTTGAATTCTCACCCTCTAAACATAAAAATATCAGAAAAATCATGTGTAATAATATTTGTTGGAATAAAAAAAATCTAAAAACAATTTTAAAAAATTTAAAACATGCAATAGTTGCATTTCAAGTGTCACATTTTCGAAAATATATTTTTGATGTTTGAACACACTCTAGAGATTTCATGTATATCACTCGATTTAATATAGGATAAAAATATGATATGGTATGATTAATTTTCACCTGGTAAAAATATTAAATAAAAATAAAAATTCCATTTTTCTTCATTTTCAAGTATATATATAAAAAAATTTAAAATTAAATTTGTTTACTTAAAAGGTTAAAAAGGTAATTGTCGGGTTATTTTCAAGATGGGTAGGTGGGATATAGGGGTCCGGGTCCAACTAATTTGGTCCGGCGTGAGTTACAAGAAACGGGCCTGATAAGCCCAGCCCGTGATTAAACAGAGTCGTAACGCATGTCGTTTTTCTCTTTCCTCTTGTAAGCAGAAACAGCGAATAGTAGATGATGACAAAAACCGAAAGAAGAAATAGCCACCGTAACCGTAACTCTAACCGCACTTTCTTCTAATATCCGGTTGTTACTCTCAACTCTGCACTCAACACCAAATTCCCCCAATCGCCATGGTAGAACCTAAACGGATCTCCGTTCATCACGCTCTCGGCGCTGGCTTAGGTTCTCTGCTTCTCTCTCTTTCCGATTTCGTTCAATCTGCTATGGATCCTTTACTTCTGTTACTTACTGTTATCAATTGATCTTGTTTATGATTCGATTAATCGGAGTTGACTATATTTGATTTGATTTGCGTTAGTTGCTGATGTGCTGCTATGGAAGAATTGGCGTGGAGGAGTTGCGGTGCTGAGTTCGGCAACCACATTGTGGTATCTGTTTGAGCGAGCCGGTTATAACTTCTTGTCGTTTGTGGCTAATGTGATTTTGCTTCTCGTCGTGATTCTGTTTTTATGGGCTAAAGCTGCTAATCTTCTTAATAGGTGTTTTACTTCTTCATGATCATTTTGCATTTTCAATGAGATTCTTGTTGCGAATTTTGATTGCTTAAATTTGTTCGATTCTGAGTTTAAAAGGAATCTTGTTTTGAGGGGAAAATTTAGTGCATAGAGATGCTTTGCTTTGTTAAGTGTTCTAAGAATGATCCATGTGAAAGAACTATGAGGACGTCAAGTCTCTAGCAGAATTTTAATTTGTTAGACAGAGAGATTTATTTATCATTTGTCACACATTCTATATAGAAAGAGAGATTTTAGATCGGTTAGGATACCTTTTATGATTGAAAGTGTTTTTACTTTTATGTCAGACCACTACCTCCTCTGCCTGATCTGGAGATCTCGGAGGAAACTATTGGGAAGTTTGCCGATGTACTTCAAATTTGGATAAATCGGGCTTTGTCTGTTGCACATGATATAGCAATTGAGAGGAATTTGTTGCTTTGTCTACAGGTACTGGGCTATATTTTCTGCTTGTATTTGTTTATAATGAGTTCGATGAATTTGAGCGAAGCAATTTTTTTTTTACATTGACACTTGTTTGTGTGAACTTGGTGAATCAGGTTGTTGGTGTATTGTTGACAATATCTTACATTGGTAGTCTGTTTAACTTTCTGACTTTGATCTATATATGTAAGTTCTATGCTTCTATAGCTCATACATGCTATAACATATATTTTTTGAAATTCTCTCAGGGAAAGTTTGGTTTTAATATTTCTCTAATGATCTCGTCAGGTGTTCTTCTTAGCTTGTCTCTTCCTGTGTTGTATGACAAGTACCAAGATCGATGCGATGAGAAGATACACATTGTACATGAGGCTATTCACCCACATTATCGAAAGATTCACAGCATTATTTTGACCATTATTCCAAATCGTGCAAAAAAAGAAAAGAAGGTGCAGTAGGTACGCAGTAAGAGCATGCTATGCCTTTATATTTGTGTTTGATGCACATAGTTGCTCAAAAGCATCTCCTGATTCCTTACCTATACACCAGTTTGTCTATTAGTTTCTCAAAAACAATGTCCATAGATGTGCCATCTAGGTAGGTATTTGTGTATTAGTACTCTCATAGGACCATGTTTTCACTTGACATCTTTCTATTTTAAGACCTAGTTTACTGTCGAAACTAAATATAAAATAACATTTGATGTTCTATGTTAACTTGTTACAAGTTAGCATGGAGGTTATCTATTGTGAAACTGAAGCAACTAGTTATTAGCAATCATAGAGAGTTTTAAGAGGCTAAGAGCTGCAGAAAGGGTGTGTTAATGGATCTGAAACACAAACACCGAGACCGACACAACACCAGTAATAATTTGAAAAATGAATGAATTGAACGTAATCACATGTGTCGTGGTCGGATACTCACACATGTCAGACACAGATGTTTTATATATAGTCAGTTTTTGTATAATTTTTCCATTAATGATTTGATTTGAGTTTACAAGCAAACTTGTATTCACGTTCTTAAAAAAAGCTTATACAGTTGGTTCCATTGAAGTTGTGTCAATTTCTTCCATTTGAAAACATGCAGATGGTTAATTGAAGTCTAGTTAGGAGCGTACAGAAACTACAGATGGATGCTTAACAAAAAGTACTTGAGGTTTTTGTTTTGTTTGGAAGTTGTAGCCGTTATAGTTCATGAATAGTGGTATGCTATATCTTCAGGAGCCAGATTGAAGAAGAGCTTTGATTTAGATGATTTTTCTGTTGTGATTTTCACTGTACCCCATTGGGAGATGCTTTATATGAATTTTGATAAATAGGTATGTACCCTTGTTGAGCTTCACTTTGAATTAGATTACCGGAGGGAGAAAAATGACGTGAGAACTTGCGGCATCAGTTTGATTTTTTAGGATGGTAACATGACATGGTTTATGACTACAAATAGATTTTGGATGAGTTGTTTTATGATGTATTCCTGAAAGTGTTTAATCAGTAATTACCACGTGTGTGCTGCAAAACTTTTAACTTTTAAAAATAAGGGAAATAAAAAATATCTTGCCATGCTTGCTTCTAATATAATTGTAATTGCTAATATAGGGTCTGTTTAGTTTTTGTTTTAATTCGTTGATTTACTTTTTTGTTCAGTTTTAATTCAAAAAAGGTCACCTTGTTTTTGTTTTCTTTACAAAACTTTGAAATAAAAAAGGTGAAAACAATGTGAAACCACAGTTTAGGTCCGTTCCCACTCTTGTTAGGTAATAAACAATGTATGATATTATTATTTTTTTCTGTTAACTCCACCATTCCGTCCAGGTTTCCGACTAAATTCATAAAAAGGTTCGTAAAGAGGGAATAAAACTTATAGCACCAACGTATACTTTGGTCCATGATGGATCAATCAATAAGACTACTACTGCAAATTTTGTTTGCATACATGATCCAAGTACAACAGTCTCCAAGTCTAGTTCTTATTGTACGGGTCCTCCATATTGGATTTTAGTGTTTATCCCAAGTTGGATATGTCAATTTAGACTTCCCAAACTTGTGGTGGTTGTTAGATATAGTTATAGTTCGTTATAGGTATTTCCAAGTTGGATATGTCAATTTAGACTTCCCAAACTTGTGGTGGTTAGATATAGTTATAAATGGTTATAGGTATTTATTACATATCATGTTTGTCATGTGTATGATAGAAAGCACATATTGAATAGTTTTGAAGGCTTGATGTATTTATCAAAGTATGAAATGAATAAAAATGAGAGATCCAAGTGAAATATGTACTTGTCTATACACCTTATAAACTAATAACAAAAATAACTAGCTCAATACTAAGTTATTGATTGAATTAAAAAATAATTTTTTTCTTATAATTAGGATTAGAGGTAGTATCCATAAGCTCCAAGCTTAAGCAAAATAACATTGAAAGATCTATTACCGGTTGAGAAGAAGAGGCAAGGAACAAATGAAAAAGTTCTAGATGAAAAAGGCTTTGCTAAAGCTTTTTACGAACTATATGGCAGTCCAAGTCAATATGGTTAGTTCATCCATGGAATGAAGAATTGCTAGCAATGTGTCTTGCAGATGCATTGTCATAGTATAGAAAGGTTGGTTTAGTGAATGAAAATTGCAGTCTTGTAGAATATTTGTGAGCCATTAGAGTTCACAAACCGTGGAAGTCAATGTTCGATATTTGCTTCAGTGGAACTTTTAGAGACCGTTGGTTGTTTCGTTGATTTCAATAAAATCAGTTAGCTTCTTAGGTAAATGCAAAACCACTAATGGAATGTAGTGTATTTGTACATGTGGCCTAATCAGATTAGAAGAATGCCTTTAATTTTAATGGAGAATTCTTCGGGTTAGAGATAATTTAGGTAGTGCGGACTCGAATTGTAGCATCATAATTGAGATGTGTTGGGTTGGTTATATGTTGTCTTGATTGTTGGACAACATAGGCAATGCTTGACCTTATGTTGAGAAGATAAATGAGTTGGCGAACGAATCTTCGATAAAGAGTTGGCTCTGATGAGGGGTTGCCTTCAGTTTGCAACAAACAAGTGCAAACATGTATTAGATAGAATGTATAGGATATATTTTCTTTGACAAATATGGATCCACATGCTTGATCGTGTTACTTCAAGGCCTAAGAAATAATTGAGAGTTCATAAGTCTTTAATGTTGAAATAATGATGCAGGGTGTTCTTTATGCTTTGTATGGTGTCGATGTTATTATCTGCAATTATAAGATAATCAACATAAGTTAATAGGGTAGTAAATGAGGTAGCAGATTGATGTATGAAAAGAGAATCGTCTGTAGAGTATTGTTTAAAGTTGTGAGATGATAAGGCAACATATAACTTTGCAAACCACTGCATACTAGACTGTTTAAGACCATATAATGATTTTAAAAAGTTTGCTTGAATGAGAGGGATTGATGCCTTGGGGTAAGTTCACGTATACCTCTTCGTCCAAATTACCATGTAAAAAAGAATTTTACACGACTAGTTGTCGTCAATGCAAATTTAATGAAGAAGTAATCTTATAATGATGAGTTTAGAAATAGGAGAAAAGTGTCAAATAAGTCTATATCTTTTACTCGGGTGAAACCTTTAGCAACTAATCTTCCTTTGTGTCTTTCAATTGTGCCATCAAATATAAACATGATTTTGTAGACCTACTTACAACCAACAGTTCTCTTACCTAGAGGAAATGTGGTAAGAGAGTTTCTTACCCCACCCCTTGGGGTTCTTAGGCACCATTTGTGCTTCCAAAAATATCCCCTACTTTCGAAGATGTATTTCTGGACGCATCTTTTTTTACTCAACGTTGGTTTTTTCCGGAGTTACATCTACGAAATATTTCCGTTTATATAGCTCCGAAGAAAATCAGAATACATTCGCGCCAGAGTCCTTCTCCTCTCCCATTCTTCATTTTTCAAGTTCTCACTCTCAAACTCTTCAAACTCTCTCAAACCTCGGAAAAAAAAATTTTCCACCAAACTTAATTGTTTTCAATCAAGTTTGACAAGGAACATTAATCTCAATGATCAAGACACTCCAACTCATTCAAAGCTCGATATAATCGTAAGCTTTCGAGTTTCTAAGGTATTTTCGAGTATTTCCCGTAAACAAGTTATAATATAATTTTAGGGGTAGATATCGTTAGATAGTTTTAGAAACATAGTTTAGAGACAATGTAGGTATTGTTTGTTGGCTTAAATGGATGATCGGGGGTTGAAAAAACCGATTTTCTTGGGTGGGGGACGCCATTGACATTGTTGTAGGAGTTGTAGGAAGTTTCAGAGCTACATCTACGGAACAAATAAACGTTAGGGTAATTTCGGAGATGCAGCTACGAAACAAGTCTAACTTTCTGAATTCTGGGTTTTTCTGCATGTATACATCCGAAAATAAAAAAATGTTAACTTTTTATTTTATTTATTTTTTTAAATTTATTTGTATCTAATTGTTTTTTATTGGTTATACCTTGTAGACGTTATGGCAGACAGAGAAGATAGATTGCGACTTGGACGAGTTTCACAACATGCATCTGTGAGACGCGAGTGAAGCCAAACCCCCTTTACCGAGCCAAATACAGTTGAGTCACATATTTCTTCATCACATGCCCAGGACATTCCATCGACCTCGTAGCCCACCCATCATCCACTACTTCATCCCGGAGGCGTCGAGATTCAACTGAGGGTTCATCACATGTCCCGTCCTCCCGCAGGCCTCGCCGGGATACTCCAAGTTCTCCTTCTGATATTGATCCGGTGCCACCTCTAGAGGGTGATGACCCACCACCGAAAGATGCTGGTGACGACGATGATGATGAGCCTGAGGGTTTCTCAGGGGGTCCCTCAGATATGTCCCTGTTGACACGGTACGCTGACCATATTGCCAGACATGTCTGAAATGGAGAGGCAACATTACTCATATTGTATCTTTTTTTCAATGGAAATTTATAATTTGTACCATTGTTTCTTATTAACATTTTCTTTTATTTATGAAAATTGTCAGACTCGTCCCCCGTAGAAGTTCTATAACCACAAGCGGAAGATATTATTTTTGGAGCAGCCACAGGAGGCTTGGTTCCAGAATGTCCTTGCCGCCTCTGGTTTGAAGGATATTTGTGAGATCGGTTACAGCGTGATCCACAACAGGACGTTGATGGGCTTTGCGGAGAGATGGCACCCTGAGACGTCCTCCTTCCTCTACCGCACGGCGAGCTCACGATCACACTGAACGACATCTCCTGTCTGTTACATATACCGATCAGGGGTACCCTTCTTCATCAGAGTAGGATGACGAAGGAGGATGCGAGACATATGTTGGTCAAGGAGCTTAGGGCTGATCCACTGGATGCGCTGGAGAAGGTGGATAAAACCAGAACGGCTCATGTTAGGTTCTTCTTTCTCACCTGTAGATTTGGTGAGGCGCTCGTTCCTGCATGCCAGGAAGACGGTGATCCAACTGAGGTTGAGATACACAGACAGCGTGTGTTGAGATACACATACGAGGTGGTCAGGCACACACAGTAGTGACTGTGATTTTTTTTTATGTACTATATTTTTGATGACATTGATGTACCATATTAATGTACTATATAATTTTATTTAAGGATGTATGTCATTTTATATTCATCTGCAACAGTTAATTTTCATCTGCGACCAATAAAACTTGAATTTTTTAAAAAAAACTGTTCTGATAAGCTTTCAGAGTCGCATCTCTGGAACTTTTTCCGTAGATGCATCTCCGGAAGCATCCAGCGTAAAGAAAAAAGGGTGCATCCAGATGTGTATCTCCGGAAGCAGGGGTGGATTAAGAAACTCTCTTGTGGTAAAGGTCCATGTTTTATTGTTTTTCAGGGCTTTAATTTCAATATTCATGACCTCAACCCAATGAGGTTGTGTAATGGCTCGCTTGTAAAAAGTAGGCTCATAGTTTGAAGTAATAACATGGATAAAATTATAAAAATTTGGAGATGTATTGGTATAACAAATATCTTTGGAAATATCGTAAAGATGGGATGAATGAGATGCATTACAAAAGAATTCATTGAGGTATGCAGGTTTAGTTTTATGCCTGGTGTATTTTCTAAGGGGAAGGTTGGGTTGATGCCTGTTAGAGATATTAGTTTGAGGTGGGAGGGTGAAGTAGAATTTGTGGTTTGAGTTGTGGAACTGAAACTTTCAAGCCCAGTGAAAAAATCAAAGAGAAAATGATTGTTATGTTTTTCATTATCTAAGGAGGTATGTTTAATGTTTGATGTGGGATTATTTGTAGGAGATATATAGGAAAAATGCTGTTTATATAAGATACAATTTCTGAATATGAAAGTAGACCTGGTGTGAAGGTTATAGAAGAGGAAACCTTTAGTGCAATTAGGGTATCCTAGAAAGATGCATTTAATGGCTTTTAGGTCTAGTTTGTCTTTCTCTCTCTCTCTCTCTCTCTCTCTCTCTCTCTCTCTCTCTCTCTCTCTCTCTCTCTCTCTCTCTCTCTCTATATATATATATATATATATATATATATATATATATATATATATATATATATATATATATATATATATATATATATATATATATATATATATATATATATATATATATATATATATATATATATATATATATATATATATATATATATATATATATATATATATATATATAGTAAGAGTGAAGGCATAAGTGAGGTATCCAAAGGATTTAATGTGAAGAAAGTATGAAGCTTCTTCAAAAAGTGGTGTTTTGTGATGGATGGTAGGACTATGAATTCTATTGATCAGATAAGTATCATGTCAAAGGGAAAAAAAACCAAAAACATTTATACAAGTTGGCATGAAAAAGAAGAGCCTTAGTGACATTTAAGAGGTGTATGTATTTCCTCTCAACTATGAAATTCTATTGTGGTGTTTCAACATAACTCCTTTAATGAATAATACCTTGAGATGTATAATAGGATAACATCATAAATTCAATCCCATTATCACCACTGATTGTTTTGATTTGACAAGAAAATTGGGTGAGAGAGTGATTAATGAAATTTTTAATATGAGGTCTAGTTCCAGATTTATCATGCAAAAAAAAAAATCAAGTGTAGCGAGTAAAATTATCCATAATTGTTAAGAAATATTGAAAATCATCTAAAGAGTGGGTTCCTATTGGTCCCTATATATACATATGTACCAACTCAAAAGGATGAGATTTAACATTAATACTATTAGAAAAAGGCGGCTTGCATTGTTTTTAAGATGACAAACACAGTCTTAAAAAATTTGATACAAACAAAAAATCGAGACATATGCTCACTACTACGTAAAAGCTATTTCACAACGGTTGAAAAAGGAATACCACCATGCCTGACCAACCCTTGTGAGGTAAGGGGTGTCTGTATGTATGATGTTTTCCACCACAGTCGTACGACAATGATTATAAGCTATGTAACGTGCTACCTATCACAATTGTTACTTCAAACAATCATTGTGATATTCTTTAATGCATATAATTTAACAACAAATGTTCTAAACAACCGTTGTGATATATACACTGAGTTTATTATAAATTATGTGGAATGCTTATTTCGCCAATGTTCACTAAATATATACCATTTCAATCTGATCCATAATATTATAATATGCCAAATTAATTTATATTAGAAGAACAAGTTACACGTTCAAGAATTTTTCAACTCCTTATTCACGTTTTACTCTTTAATAGTTAGAACTTGGTTTAATGCTCATAGTTCTTCAACCTCCCCTTCCTTCACCTCTAGTTCATTTTACAAAATATTTTTTATTTTGCAAACAAAATTAGAGGTGGAGAAAAGGGTTGTTAAAGAACTAGAAGTATTAAACCAAGTTCTAACGGTTAAAGGCGAAATGAAGATAACGGGCTGAAGAATTCTTGTCTAGAATTGAACATGTAACTTGTTTTCTACTATAACTTTGTAAATCATATTATAATTTTTTAATGCAATCTGAAAAGTTATATATTCGGTAAGGGGCTGAAAAAACACTCAAACCATATAATAATAAACTCATCTTTTAAACAAATATTAACAACATTCATCAACAACAACCCTTAAACAATATACAAGATACAACAAACAACTCTTATTAAAAATACAAAAATCATCAACACATAGCATAAACTACATATAACATGCAACTTTTATTAACAACAACAACAACATATCAACTCATAAAATATTTCAGAAACGTACACGTCCCATAATGACATCAACAATGAACGGAGGATGAAGTTGAAGTGAGAGTTTCAAACTTCTGTTAATTTTGAATAAATGCCATTTTGGGTCTTTCACACAAGTTTGCAGCCCTCACTTTAGTTTCATCCTCGTTAATTTTTTTTTATTCACCATCCCTACCTACAAGTCAAAACAATAAGAAAGTTCAAACATTATGAAACAAGCTATTGAAATGCAATAAAGGTAACATGTAAGGTAACTCCATGAAACGCAATAAAGTTCAAACGTAAACAGATTTTGAAACATAAACTATAGTGAAGACAAACATGTAAGGTAGCCATTTGCTAAATTTTGATGCAATAAAGGTAACCCTTCGAAGAAGACGAGTTTGCTGCATAAGTTTTGGGTTTTCATATGAGAGAGACGAGTCATAGAGATGTTAGAGTTTTGTTTTGAGAGAGACGAGTGAAAGAGATGTTAGAGTTTTGTTTTGAGAGAGGCGGGTGTTATGTACTTAAGCGAGAGATAATTTCACATAAATATGTAACACCTTTCACCACGGTTGATAATACGAACCGTGATGGAATGATTGCACCTTACACCACGATTGATTATAAGAACCGTGATGATATACATGGTTAACCTCATTATGTCACGATAAATAGAAAATTATTGGTGTTGGGATTCAAACCCTTTCATTCCAGGTATATTTCACTATGGTTGTTAACTCTGACAATAGTGAAATGCCTTTTAGTAAATACAAAAAAAAATCCCAAAAAAGTGTTATTATCACGATTAACAAAAAGGACGTTGTATTATGGTGTTATGAAAGGTCTATTTTGTAGTAGTGGCTGTAAAACATTGTTATGGTCGACCTTGTTTATGATGCCATACATCTAAAGGGCTATGTAAAGTATGATCAACAACATCAAATCAGTAAGAGTTGTAGTTACAAGTATTGGTCATATAACATATAGAGCGTATGAATATGGGTGTCTTATGGAAGATGTAGAGGTTGTTATGTTGAGTCATTTGACCAATCATCCTCTGTGTAGACACATCTTCAATTTGACAAGAATCATGTGAGAAATATACCTTATATTGTAAATTCTTGTATAATTTTGATATAGGCATGAGACTAAATTTAAATTCTAATATATAAAGTGGTAACATCCTAATTTTCATACCTCAAATAATAAATCTGATTGTATTTCAAATTTTAACATCTCTAATTTGACAAACTAAACTTTAATATATATATATATATATATATATATATATATATATATATATATATATATATATATATATATATATATATATATATATATATATATATATATATATATAATTAGTAAATAAAATAATTAATTTTAAGTTAATAAATATATCAATTAATTATTATTATTATTATTATTATTATTATTATTATTATTATTATTATTATTATTATTATTATTATTTAATTTGAATATCATTGTTTCATTTTATAAAATAAATTTATATCTTGTTTTCCTTTTTACTATTAGTACCCTATGTGGTCATATGTCATTAAATATTAGGATATCAAAGTTCTCATTCCTTTCTTCTAATTATTTTTACGTAGGCATATATGAAAGTCATACTAGGATATTGATACACTAGTTAGGAACTATTGATGAAAGACTAGTAACTATTTGATAAGACATATTTACTAACAATGATTGAAAAACTAGAAGGATGCCCATGCTGAAGCATTGAAGAAACCTCAGGCTTGAAACTTCGACTATCTATTCTTCCCTTAGTTTTGCTTATCTACTTATCTTAGCTTATTTCCCTTTTCTAGTAAACCTAAGAGATGGAGGAAGATGATAGCCCTAAACCATCACTGAAGTCTGCTCATTTGGAAATCCCTCAGCCTAAGCCCTCTCTTGTTGTGGCCTCTGAGCCTCGACCAATTGAGAAGAAGAAAAAGAAAAAGCTCAAGAAAACATTCTTATCTAGTTTTAGCACCACCTTTCAACCAAAGACTTAAGATGATGCTGCTGGCAACATTGGAGGAGGCATTACTAAAATTCATCCCAACATTTTTCCCACGCCAATAGGAAATGTTGCACTAGAGAAAGAATCTTCCGAAGACTCCTTCACTCGAGCCATGGTAAATCAAACTTCTCAAGCTTTTTATGATAACTTTACATGTGTTGACTGATCGTTTACTCTTTTCTTTTTGTAGAGAGGTTTACTCCCCGATGAAAATCCCAAAGCACCTGCTTTCTCTAGCATTGACTGGTCGACACTTCCCAACACCATCTCCCACTATGTATATCTGACCATCATTGGGGACCATGATCTTGAGACTACCAAAGCCAAAAAGGATAAATATGTGAGAAATGATGGTAATTAAATTACCAACCCATATCCTGAAAAGAATCAAGATCCTGGCGATTCTGATGATGCTGATGACTCAACTAGGGGTCGAGTTGCTTTTGAAAAGTAGAAATCAGATGCCCCTTTTGAAGATTCTAAGGATACATCATCAAAAGATGATAAAGACCTTAAGGATGCCAAGCCTATGTTGGAGAAAAAAGCAATGGAAGCTACAAACACCCTTGGTACTGAATCATAGCCTGGCGCGACCAAGTCCTTTGGTACTACAATTTTTACTCATCCACCAATCAAAGATTCCTCATCCAACAATTTTATCAGTCAAGAGAAGATCATGTCTATCCACCAAACAACAGAATCCTTGGTGCTAAGGCTTTGACAAGACTAGTGAAGAGTCGAGGCATGAGCGTTGCTAGTCGCTCCTCAATTGCTGAGAGCATCCTTAACAAAGACTCGCCTCGTTTCCTAGTTGAGAAATTGGAGGCTTATGCTTTTGGGATTGATATTTTCCAAGCTCTTGAGCAAGCTTCTTTGATCGAGTATGATATCAAGAAGCTTCTGAAGAAACTGAGTGGCCAAAAGATGCCTGAGTCAAAAATCCCTTTCCTATTAGACTTTGAGCCCCTCTTCGATCGAATCTGCCAGTTTCTTGCAGAAAAATGTCAATATGCAAATTTTCTCTGACATAAAGCTGACATCTCAACTAGAGAGTGGGATCTCAGTGTATCCTCTCAGTAAAAAGTGGATGCCTTGGAGGCCAAAGCCTATAAAGATAAGGACCAGATATCTGCCTATAGAGAACAAATCTCAATCTATGAATTGCAGATTGTGTTGCTAACCAAATAGGTCAAAGATCTGCGAAAGAAGGACAAATAACTTGAAGGTTCAGTATTTGGCTTCTACCAAAGACCTCATTAATCAAGAAGACCATGTTGGCATTAAACATGTAGAGACTGCCCTACAATTGGACCATGAGATCAAGGAGCTCAAGCTTGAAGACTCTCGACTTGATGAGAGAATCTCCCATATGAAGGAACGTCTCGAGAACATAAGGAATAACTTTGTTTAAGTCATTTGTTCTTTTTATAAAATTTATGAAATGACGTTTTCCATTTTGGCACCCTTTTATGAATAATATGTCGGCTGGATTTGTGTGTTACATTAACAATTCTGCTATTCGAATTTCCTGAAACATAGGTTTGTACCCTTTTAGGTACTTCCCATTTATCGTCAAGGTTCGGCGCTCTGGGTTGGTTTCTTCGATCTCATAGGTATTGTTTGAAAATGTCTGGGTGATTTGAAACAAATCCTCTCAGTTAGGTGACCACTTGCCTAAGACTCTATCCTTTTTTTTCCATAGGCAATATGACCTTCCATACCAAGTCGCCAACTAAGTATGTTTTAGGTTTTACCTTCTTATTGTAAGTTTTATCTACCTGTTCCTTTTGTCTTATGAGCATATCCAATGCAGTTATTCTTTCCTCGTCCAGGTCGACCAACTCGTCTAACATCATAGCCCAGAAGTCATAAGAAGGTATTTCATTTTTCCTTTGAATTCTTGTTGACTGCAAGTATATTTCCATAGGCAAAACTGCATTGTGCCCAAACCTTAGTCGAAAAGGAGTTGCATTTTTTTCTTAAGTTAGACAAGTCCGCAATGTTTGGTCTAACATTTTGTGCCACCTCTTAGGTTTTCGGAACACATGTTTTTTAATCAAACAGATTATTATTTTGTTGGCCGCTTCGACATATCCATTTTCCTAAGCATATTAAGACACAAACCTTAGGAGTTTAATCCTAGCTCTGAGTAACCTCTGATTAGGACTCTCTTTACCCCTAAGTCAAATAGAATTTACATGCCTGCTATCAGTGCTTCATACTCAGCCTCACTGTTAGAACAATGATCCCCAATTCTAAACTTGAACCTGGTTGAGATTCATTTAGGTGAGACTATTAAGATTCCAATCCTAGTTCCTTCTCTATGATTATAACCATCAAAATACAAGTCCCAAGGTTTTAATTCTATGTAATTATGCATTGTATAGTTTCATTGGCTTCCTTTTTGCATGAGGCATCAAGACTGAAGATCTTGTCAAATAGGCTTTTATCTCGTCAAATGCCATTTTATTCTCCAACTCCCATATGAACTTTTCTTCACCTTTTAGTCGGTGTAGTGGCGAAAATGCTTGGGTTTTGCCACTTAGGTTGGAAATAAGTCTTCTTAGAAAGTTTATCTTTCCTAGTAACGACTGCAACTTCTTTTTGGCCGAGGGGGGGGGGCTCATTTCCAGTATTACCTTAGCCTTGTTTTAATATATTTTAATCGCTTTCTTATGGACTATGAATCCAAGAAAGTCTCTTACACTAATAAAAAAGGCACATTCAGAGGGTTCATTTTTAAATCATATTTCCTCATTCTTTAAAAGGATTGTCGAAGGTGGTCGACGTGACCATCTTTGAGTGAGGATTTGATGACAATGTCATCTATGTAGACCTGCATGAAGGTCTCTATAAAATAATGGAAAATCATGTTCATTGTCGTTTGATACGTTACCCTAACATTTTTTTAACCCGAAGGGAATTACCACTCACTCATAAGTTCCTAATGTGCTTGATTATACCCAAAATAACCATCTAGCATACTTAGATATTCATGGCCTACTGTTGAGTCAACAAACATTTCTACGACAGACATGGGATATTCATCTTTAGGGGTAGCTTTGTTCAAGTCTCTAAAATTTATGCATACCCTTAATGTCCCGTTCTTTTTATTGACATGAACTATATTAGCAATCCATTCGACATAACTGCTTGTTCTGATGAATTTTCTCCTTAGTAGTCTTTCAATTTTTTTATTATCTTTGACATGACTGATGGGACAAACCTCATTGGAAACTTCTTGACAGGTTTCTTTCCTGAGTGAATGGGCAACCTAAACTCCACCAGCTCTCGACTAAGTACTGACATTTCATCATAGTCCCGTGCGAAGCAATCCTTATAGTTTTTCAACGGTTGGATCACCTGGTTCTTTAAACTCGGATCTATCTTAGCACTAATATAGGTAGGCCTTTTAATTGATCTATCCCCTAGGTATATTTCTTCTAAAGAATCCTATGCTTGGATTTTTCAATCGAACTCATTGGGTCTTTCTTAAATCCCAAAGGCTCCAGGTTGTTTTATGGACATAATGGAATTTGTTGTTAGGGAAACACGTTTGGGAGAGAAAACGCAATCCCTCCAGGTTGCGTCGCTCGACCATTATTGTTGCATTATTTTCTGCATATGTTGAAGTGTTACTCTGTTATCCTGCCATCATCGCAGTTGGCATACCATAAGTGAAATCCCTCGAAACCAAAGGCATTGTAAAATCTGGAAAATAAAAAGGCATAGGATTTTTTATAGGGACTTGCGTGTGCTTGGAAGTAGTCAAAATTAGGCAATGAAACAACTACCCATGCATTGATGTTGTAGTCGTTACTGGGTTGAGGATAGGTTCATTGGTCCCTATGGGATTTGTATTCTCTGTGGCTTCAACTGTCGATGCGACCAGTTGTTCAGTATCTGAAGTGTTATTTTGGGGAAGCAAGGTATTCTTAGGGTGAACCATTTCAACTAAAGTTTTACCACTCCTCAAGCGCATAAAAATACATATGCAGATAACATCATTAAATGCAATAAAAATTCAGAATAGAACAAACAAAATGCAAACGCTTTCTAGAAATGATTCAAAAGTTGCACAAATATGTCCCACTGGGTGCCAATTTCTTCACCGATGTTTTTGATAAACAATCACTTAGTTTTAAATTTATTGCTTGAAGGACCAAACTAGTAAATCCTGGGGCAAGTTTGTGCTAAATTTTTGGGAAAAGAAAGTGTGCATTAATGTTGTCGAAACATTTGCATTGAATATTGACCTCTATAACAATGATTTAGTTTGAAAGTAAATATGACAACTGATTTTGACTAGGTCAAAATTTGTGACTTGAATAGTAAATAAAATAAGTAGAAGTAAATTAAATGGAAATGAACTTTATTTGCATAAGTAAAAAGTTGTAGGCAAGTATATTTCTTCAGAAAACTCGTTTCTTGCTTGCGTATGAGTATTTTTAGTGTATGTTGAAGTTTACAATGACTTTGCCACCCCAAATCCTAACACTAGAATCCTTATTTATAATACTACAAAAACTAACGGTCTTCAATGATCAAATGTCCTATAACCGCCACGTCATTTCTGCATGCTTCGTCTATCATCGATTGACCTCCACGTGTCTTTGGCATTTTTGGATAAGACTAAAAGATGGTTATCTGGTTTGAAATTTGAATATGCATTAGTCGAGCCTTTCTCGACTTGTCCAATTGTTGAGTGACCAAATTCCTTTAAAAATTTCACTAAGTACCAGACCTCATCTTTTGATGTTGAACGCTGAAGTTTTACCTCTAAAGTCTTTGATCAAAAGGTTTCTAACCTTGCCTCGTGTTTTTGCAGAAATTCTAGCTGGTTTTTTCATCAAATCTGCATGTCAGAATTTCTTAGCTAACACCACCACTACTTAAATAGTTTGCATTTGTTGATTACTTTTTTATACGAATGTCTTTTTTTTTTTAATAAACTCTCTTGTATTATATTGTGATAACAATATAATATTTCATGAACTCACAAAGGAAATTAAAATTGATTGTCGATTTACTCGCCATCATCTTAGCATAGAACATGTCTAGATCCTTCTCCTTGAAAATAGTTTATTTGTTTATGAAGACCATTCCACTAAATATTTTTTGCTTCTTCGTTGACAAATACCAATTGCTTCTTATTAATGCGTCGTGAGTTTGTGAGTTTGAAGAAATACGATGAATAATATTATTTTGATGTTATTATATTTATTGTATCCTAATAAAGACAATGTGGTATTTTCTAATATATAATATTTTTATTCTATTGTAATTTATATTCTACATATTTTTATTATTTATTATTCTAATAGAAACCATATCCTCTTTTCTCTTTCTTCTCGTCTTTCTGTTTTGTTATGAGAAGAAAGATGTACTTATAGATCACCACCATATCATTATAACCAACTTTTTTTTATTCGAGCAATTTCAAATAATTAATTTCTCTTTTGATCTATTTTTTCTTTTGTTTGGCTCTATATGCTTCTCTCAACTACAACAATGGCTTATTTATGATTTTTTTAATTTAAATCTTTTCCTGTTTTTTATCAGAGTGGGTATTTTACTTTTATATCAATTGAAATTTGAAGTTAGAATTGATTTAGTAATAAATCAAAAAAGTTAATTTTTGTAAACTACAAATATGAGTAAATCTGTTGAACATGCGTTTGTCACACAAATCAAACATACAAATTTGCGATTTGCACTTATGGCTACAACTTACAAGTTTTTTCATTTCCCCACGTATTTCCTCTGTCTGATAATGTCAAGCAGTGGTACTCTGCTCCAAAATATTTTTGATTACTATAAAAGTACAAATTTCCATTGAATTAGGTTATGGCTTCACAATCAGGACATGCTTTAATTTACATTAGAAACATGTACACTCTTTTTACACCTAAATTTCCAACAATTTTTAAAGAAATAATCATGTTAAATCCATACTTTCTACGTATTGCAGTTGTGCAACTTTTAAATACATTAAAAATAGCTTCTAATCCTGAGTTTTGCAAAGATCGATTAAATATCCGCTTATAAACCCATTAGCCTATGAATCCTGCAAGAGAACCAAAACCAATCCTGCACAATCTCTTATTAAACAGACAGACATGTAATTTTGAGTTTAAAAAACTATGATATTGCATGACAGGTCTAATATACAACAGCTTCAAAGTTGCAATTTGAAAGTTCCCTATTCTTACAATTACTGTGGACCAGTTATGAGGATGACAAGGTTAAAACTCAAACATTCCCAAACTGTCAACAGTGTGGTGATCTACTGTGATAATCTATCTGCTCATGGATCTTGAATTGTTGAGGAGCTATCATGATTCACGCTTATTAACAACATTGAACAGGTTCGTTTCAATTTGGAAATATAAGATGTCAACCAGCGACAAAGAGGGCCTTAAAATGCTGCATCAAGACTCAACACAATTCATTTAGAAAACAATCACTAGAAACAAATTTTTATGTGTGTGAAATCATTCTACCAAACTTGAGGCACACCTTATGCAAACTTGAGAAATGGAAGAGCTTCTGAAGGCGGCAATGTGACCGATCTCAACAATTCCAGTGAGAAAAGAAGCCCAAGGAAATGAGAGAGAATTGTGTTTGCCGAAGCCTGTAAAACAAAGAATTATACTAAAGTTAATACTTGAAGCCTGGCACCATAGATATTGTATCCATCACATTAGTTTGTTGTTGATGAAGTATTCACTTTCAATTTGATTTGTTCTCACTAATAACAACAAAAATATCACTATGTTTGTGTTCTATTTTCTTGTTTTGTGATTTGAGAAAAGCATTGGAAACAAGATTCTGTCATTCTCACCATTAGAAAATCTTGAACACAGTAGTAAAAATAAAAGTAGATAGCATTTTTCTTATCATGTGAAAACTTATCAGCAACTGAAAACTTAAAATAAACCAAACACCAGTTTTTTTCTATTGATGGAAATCATTTGCATTTCATTAATACCTTAAAAGATGGAAATCATTTGCATTTCATTCATACCTTAAAATAGAGTAATATGTATCTAATACTACATAGCTAAGTGAGAAGTTATTTGCATTAAGGGAATTCAGTTAATTGTGCTCTCATTGCAATTGTCAAGTTCGGCTTCATCAATCCCAACTTCACCCCCAAATAACAATAGTCTAATCATTCCCCTAATTTATTATTTTATAACTTTAAATGAAGAACATCGACAATTGCTAATTCCAGAAAAACATATAGATAGAGTTGTTATCCATAATGGCAAAATGATGACCTCATACAAAGTTTTTCTACCGGAGAATGAAAACATGTTTAATTGCGTTATTATCAAAGAGGGCCAAAGCTTGCAAAACACAGGAAAGAGAACAGTTGAGAGCAATGTTGATAAGTAACTCAAATTTCCTGTTTAGGAGGCAACTTTACTTTATATTGAACAACCAATAAGTGTTACCTGCACCAAAAAGACATCTAACGCAAGAACAGGGCTTGAACCAGGAGCGATCCCCTGATAATATGGGTTGGCAGAGGAAGTTAGAGCCTTTGCAACCAAGAATCCAACCGTGGCTTGCATACCGAGAATAGCAGCACCCATCCCCAAAAGGTTCAATACTATACCATTTTGTAAGCTTTTCACAACATCAGATCGAGGGGGTGCCTGAAACAACAACTAAAAGCTCAACCTACATCCACAGTTCCACACCATTAATAATTACTAAGGTCCTATTTGGATAAACCATATAATTCAACACTTCGAATCATATAAGTGTTTACAAATAAGGTATTTCTATAACAAAAGATAAAACAAACTCAACTTGGTTTATATAAGCTATAAGCTATTTTTATAAACTATCTTAGAGAGTTTATGCAAATAAGATGACAAAAGCTTAAGGACATGCCATAAATTATTTCCATAAGCTATCTCAATCAGTCTCACAATTGCTTATATCAATAAATAAGCTCAAATACATCAATCTAAACATCCCTAAATTAGTCTTCAATGTTACATACGCACAGTGATTTCACATAAATTTGATTGAAACAGTTACAAGTTATAACAATTAACACCATTCACGTTCCTAAGCAAATTCAATTATTCGAATTTAAACAAAGAACCAAATAAAAAACCTTGGTAGGATCGTTTGCAGTCCTGCGAAGCCTCTCGGAGAGCCGGATATAGCCAAAGGACCAAAACACTGAAATGAATGCAGCCGCTATTCCACCGGCTGTCGCATAAAATGTTGCCGGCGAAGTGACTTTTCCGGTAACGATTACCGAAAACGACAGTATGACAGCTGATACAATGGTGCACACTAGCTGACCCCAAAACCCTAAGCTACCTAGACGCTTAAAATGCCTCGCCGTTTTCTCCAATCTCTTGGACACCTGCACAGCAACAAAACCTCAATTGTAACGCTACATTGTAAATTGCACCAACTCAAACCCTAGAAATTGAACTCAATTTAACAAACGAGTAAATGAAGATGCACAGGGAATTCAGAAAATTCACATTCAGTGATAGGTTAAAGAGAGAGAGTATGTACCTGATCGAGTTTTGCTTTGTCTGATTCTTCGTTTGAAGGAGTGAAAGGTGGAGAGGGTTGGGAAGAAGCGGTTACGGTGAAGGGAAGCTTCCATGGTCGGTGAGAAATGAAGGAACTGAAAAAGGGAGAAGAAGCGGTAAGCTTGAGAGGGAGTGAGGGCGAGGAATTCGGGATGGGAAGTCTTCGGTGAATACGTGGGACGGAAATGGATGAGGCTGAGAGTGGAACCGCCGTGAACCTGCCGGCGCATGATGCCGGCGGTAGAAGAGTTTGCATTGTTAGTGTTAATAGTGTAAGAAACGAGAAGCGGTGTTGGATTTCTCTGGTCTGTTTTCGTCGTCTTGCTTTCTTTGATTCGTTCACATTTCATTTCAGACTTGAGTTCTAGTGGTTAGGCCCACTTATATTTGGGCTTTTGGTAGACATTTATTTTAGTTTTTTTTTTAAAGAATTTCTTAAGGCACTCATAAATTTCTTTTTCACTGTGTGGTTTTTCATAAATGCATCAAGATTTTGAAATATATTTTCGAGACAATTTAAACCTTAAACGGTTACAACATATTTTCTATAGCCCATTTCCATTTGAGTTTTTCTGGAGATGTATCTACGGAAAATTTTCGGAGATACATCTCCGAAGTGTTTCAGAACAAGTTTTTATTTTTATTTTTATAAACGCATTATGTATTTGTTCGCAGTTGAATTATAAAATAACAAACAAACCAAAATAACATAACAATATAGTAATAGGATGTCTTATGTCACATAAATCCAAAATGTAGTAATAATGTCAGGAAAAACATATAAACTATAGTAATGAAACAAAATAAATACAGACAACTACTGGGTGTGCTTGACAACCTCTCTTCTGTCTCCTGTGCCTCATCTGCCTGATTTGCCTCCTCGGCCATCGATCCCCTATCCTCGCACGATGTATGTGGTACAAAAGTGCTATATGTGCCTCTGCAATAATGTCATCCAGTACTCACCTGACAGCAGACCCCTCAGGGAAGATACCCTCGTCAATGCTTGCCCACACCATCTCTAGTATGCGACGACAACGAGGCAAGACATTCTCAGTATGATCCATCTGAGCCTGCTGCTCCTCTAGAATCTCCTGATGAACGATTCTTAGGGGATCTCCTAGAGCAGTCGGCACCATGTACAAACGTGAGACCCTGAAGAACCACATGATGTATCCGTTGACGTAGCTCTAGAAATTTGGTGCTATGGTAGCCCGAGCCTCATTCGGTACCAGATGACTCTGATAATCAACAAACATATCCTTTAGCTGTATACGAGTCAAGGCCGGAGCTGTAGAGACAACAGGGTGTCTGGGCATGGTCTGGGTGTATCTGAACTGCCGTATGACGCGCTCGGGCAAATGAGGAGCAGTGATACTCGATCCGCAGGGCAGTCATCCAGAGTATAATGATATGTCGTAAAATGGCCGCGTCTGACAGGGATCCACTTAGCAGTTGAAGTGGATGTCCTTGGCAGCCAAGCGGTCAAGATAGACTTTGAAAGGCTCGCCCACCTGGTTCCCTATCAGTGGAATAAAAGCATAGGCACGGGGAATCTCTTCAGTGTACTCATCCCAACACGACCAGCCAACGATGTGCGAGAAGTGCAAGAGGATTCAAGCCTGAAATGAAAATAAAAAGCATTCAAGGATCAAGAATTATTACAAATATGAAATGAAAAAGATAAAAAAATATTCAAGGATTAAAAATTATTACCACCAGTAGGGTCGTGTTGCCTGTGGTCTGCTTCGTCATCCATATCTCAGCTTTGAATATAGATATGCAAGGCAAGTCAACCCCCAGTTGTACTCATTAATCCATGTGAGATCCAAGAAGTACCAGAGGTATGCAACGTCAGTGTAGGTGGCACTCGTGTCCACAAAAAGCACAGTGCCAAATAAAAATTGAAAATAACACCTCAAAGCATGAGTCATGTGTATGACCACCTTCTGGGCATCACCATCAGCCTGCATTGCAGTAATGAGCGTCTGATCAAATCTTTCCTTCAAGAACAAAAACCTAACATGAGCACCCATGGTCTTATCCACCTCCTTTATCGCCTTCCCTGGATCAGCCCCTAGATGCTCCACCATCATATTGACTGCCTCGTCTTTGGTCATCTTACCATGAGAGAGGAATCTCCCTCTGACCGGTAGATGCAACAAACACGAGACATCGTCTAGTGTAATCGGCATCTCACCAAGCGGGAGATAAAAGGAAGAGGTCTCAGAGTGCCATCGCTCTAAAAATGCATTAAGCATCCCGTGGTTGACCAGAGTGTAAACAATTAAGCATAGGTCACTCAACCAAGAAGCGGTTATAACCAACTGAAACCACTCCTCGTCAGGTTGATGCAATGCTAAAATCTTACGCCCATGGTTCAGAAACTTATAGGGGTCACGCACCTGTGAATTTCCAAAAATAATTAGTGTCTATAAGAATCAATGTTATAAATAATCAATGTCAACAATTTAAATTAATTCTAAAAAGATATAGTAACAATGTGACTAATGTTACCTCTCCCTCCCAAATATGTTTGGAAATATGGTCTGGGTACAGAGGAAGTAGGAATATATCAAATGAAACTCTTTCAAAAGCCTCTGGCTCGACATCAACAACATCACCCTCTGGAGGTGGCACTGGTGCATCCCGATCAGCAAGTGCAACCAGATCAACAAAAGGTAGTAGCAGACCAACAAGAGGTGGCACAGGTGTATCCTGCGGCCTGCGGAAGGATGAGGGAAGTGACGCGTCAGCTGGTGCATCACGTGGTCTGCGGGAAAAAGATGAAGAAGGTGGAGTGGACTGAGATATAGATGGAGTGACCTAAGATGTAGCTGGAGTGACATCTGATGTAGATGAAGTGGTCTGAGGTGAAGGCTGAATCCTAGGAGTGGACTGAGCCTCAAGAGTAGACTTTACACCAGCAATTGACATGTCTCTTTGACCAGAGGTACCTGCTGCATCCGGACCCAGCTGGCTCCGCTCTCGTCTAATGGATGTATGCTAGGCAACCTGTCCATTCCTCAATCGATCGGCTTTGTCAACCATTATGTCTGTAAGGTATAATATAATTAGTTGTACAATGAGTTTACGCAATAAGAAAAATTAAAACAAAAAACAGGCTGAGAAAATTCCAGATATATATCTCCAAAAAAATTTAATGTTTCATGTCCTCTAGGTGATTTCAGAGATACAACTACGAAAACATTTTGCAGATGTATCTGCAGAATCACCCAGAGTTCATGAAACATTGAATTTTTTTGGAGATGTATCTCCAGAACATTCTCCAACTCAAAGGTCGCGATAACGGTGTCCTCTTCCCTTTAGAATGATAAATTTGAAGCTCTGATCGTCTATTTGAGCCAACAAACAATACATGTAGTTACTTTTTTAACTTGTTTACAATAAAACTCAAATATTTATCGGAAACTCGAAAGACTTACCCAAATTATATGATTCAGAAGATGTTGAATAATGCACTAGATGCAACTTGATGATTACTTGAGCCTCAGACATAAAAAATCAAATTTGGTGAAGTTTGAGAAATTTGAGAATGTGAAAGATGAAGAGGTTTGTCAATGGAAATAAAAAAGTGTGGGAGGATAAGAGTCTGACACGATAATATGCTCCAAATTGTTTCATATATATATATATATATATATATATATATATATATATATATATATATATATATATATATATATATATATATATATATATATATATATATATATATATATATATATATATATATATATATATATATATATATATATATATATATATATATATATATATATATATATATATATATATATATATATATATATATATATATATATATATATATATATATATATATATATATATATATATGTAATATTTCAACGTTCAATTGAGCTTTGGTGCGTCCGGAGATATATCTCCAGAATATCTTAATGTTTAGTTAAATTATGGTACATCCAGAGATATATCTCCGGAATCTATGGGCATTATAGAAAATCTGCATGGTGTCTAAGAAGCTCATAGGGTGCCTTAAGAAATTCTCTTTCTTTTAGGGTTTCTTATTGCACCTCATGTGTTTCTTAGACACCATGGAGATTTCCAAAAATACCCTCAGTTTCCAAAAATATATATCTAGACGCACCCTAATACACTCATTTCATTCATTTGTGAATTACACCTCAAATTTTATGAATAAATTTATTCCAAAAATATATCTTCAGAAATTTTTCGAAAATATATTTTTGGAAGCAACAAATGTGCATCACTACCTTCTAGAATGAGGAATGTAGTTGGGGTTATGGCACCATGGCACGTAGATCTTGGTAGGATTTAAGGTTCTTTTCTCAATGAAAAGTAAAATTGTAAGGAATATCACTAATCCACTCTTTCCATTTGTGCTCATTTTGATAACTAAATTTTTTAATGAAACACTTTCTTTTGCATACTAATATTTAGTTACTTGAAGCATGAACTAATATTGCAATGTTATTGGATGATAGAAAAAAAGAGCTTTGTTAGAATATTGTTTAATTTTAACATTTTTATTATACTAGAATCAGAAACAAGATTTGATGGTATCCATTTTTCCCGCATCTAAGTGCCATGGTGCCATAACCCCAGCTACATTGCTCATTACAGATGCACATTTGTTGCTTCTGGAAATATATTTTCGGAGATATATTTTCGAAATAAATTTATTTATAAAAAATGAGGTGTAACTCAAAACGAATGAAATGTGTGTATTAGAGTGCGTCCGGAGATATATCTTTGAAAACGGGGGGTATTTTTGAAAATATGCATGGTGTCTAAGAAACACATGGGGTGCAATAAGAAATCCTCTTTTTTTTTTGTAGGGGTTGCTCCTCCCACTCTTAATCGTGAAAAGTCACTCTATAAAAATCCAAAATTACTACTCAAAACTTTGAAAGTATATTTCCGTACACAATTTATTTTACACTTCATCTATTCACAAGTGTGTCGCATTCTCATTTTATCATGAATTAGTTAGGAGAATCACCTTCGTAAGAAAATATGAAAATATACTTCTGTAATCTCCCTTTAGACAATACAATTTGATATTTTTAAAGAAATACACTTATGCAATAAGTATACTAATATAATAGACCATTTATACTATCATAATAATTTTTTATCAATTAAATCATACATTTGTGTAATAAGATTGAAATCAATCAAGAATCCACATTATTATTAAAATAAAATTATAAAGCATAATACTATTCATAATTCATAATACAAATACTATCAAATACTATTGGATATATTTGCCCCCATGTTCCTTCTCTTTCTTCTGTATTGGAACGTTGTTCATGCCTTAGGTATAATGACATCTATAGTGGATCTTCCATATCCTGTCATATCAACATACAGGTAACACATCAACGATATGATCTGCCATATCCTACTTTTTCTCTAATATATACTTATGAGTTAGCCTAAATGAATCTTCATGAGTATTTAATATCATGTAAGGATGTCACATTATGAAACATCATTGGATGTAGTTGAATGCACTACTCTATTGGCGAGGATCTGGCACACTTTGTGCTTCATCTAGTATCAATTGATTATAGAAATCATCATACATCACATCTACATCTCTGCGGATCATAGTGGGAGAATCAGATACTAAGAGGTCTCTTGGAACAACATGTAGATACTCGAGTTGGCACATGACTTGCTAAGGTAGATATGGATACATCAGACATGACCCACAAGCCAACAATCCATAGAAGAAGGCTATATCATCCCAGGGATGCGTATGACTTTGGTTGTCATACAATGTGTAGCTTATATAATTTGTTGCAGTACAGTCAAGAAACACTCTAAAGGACCTGTCATCTAATTTCCTCTCAGCAGGACAAATGTACAACCACACGGGTAATCCTCAATGTATTCATCAACATATGTCCATCCGAAATACATGGAAAATGTTGAAGGATCCATGCTTGAAAATTGTATAGATGACATATTATTAATGGAGTAGCACAAGTGTTATGAAAATGGTACAATAGCTGCAAAGATGCAAATATATTACTGTAAACAGCTTGCAACTTGCTATCATGTATCCGGTCTTCCAAAGACAACCTTCAGCTAACTTTGAGTATGTGTATACCAAACAAGTGGTCCCTTAGTTATACTTGTGAATTTGGTTGAAGCCAATGAAGTATCTAAGGTAAACCACATCGATATAATAAGAACTTTTGTCCATAAATATGGACATGTCAACCAAATTCATGAGGTATAACTTTAATGCACATGTTATATGATGCATAACTTATGTATCATCACCATCTGTCTCCATTGTTGTATCTAGGTGGTGTATATATAGCTTATTCAAGAACGAAATCTAGCATGACACTCTCTGGTGTCTTCCAGCTCCTTTAGGGCATACATTGGGCCAGCTCCCAAATTGATCACTATCAATATCTATTGCATCAAGTCTAGTCATTCTGGAGTGGTCTATTAATCTTCTCTTGGTCAAAAGATGTAGCAGAGATGACATGTCATCAAGTGTGATGGACATCTCACCATACAAATTATGAAAAGATGATGTATCTATGTGCCATTTCTCAACGAAAGTTGATAACATACCAAGGTTAATAATAGTATAATCATTAATGCATTAATCTTGCCCAAATAGTTGCATGGCATTACGAAATCATTGCTCCTCAAACTGTTGCAGCCTCACAATATTTTAAAGCATCACGATATTATAAATAATACACCATCGTGAGAAAATTTGAATATTATAACACATGTGTTTCAAATAATAAATATAGATAAATTTTACCTCTCTGTGTGACACGTGCTTAACAATACGGTTTGCATACATAAATAATAGTGAAGTGTCATATGGCCTCCTTCAAATTTCTGAAGAACAACAACATCGACAACAGGTGCATCAATCTAGACTGGTGGGGCTTCATGGGCAGTAAAAGGTGACATGTGTTTTCTGGAAGACGAAGCCAAAGACACTTGAACCTTGAAAGTTGACGCTTCTGCATCAAAAGAACTATAACCAATCAATGGTCATAGGGATCAGGCTCTTTCCCTATGAACATATGCATGTTGGGATATTATGTTGTGCCTCAACCGTTCCTGGTTGCCAGACATATTACACATAATTAGTCTAGACAAACTAGATAAAATAGAAAAAAAATTCAAACCATATGAAAGACATACAAAACCAAACCAAATAATGCTGAGAGACATAATGCGGAAGTGCACTTTCGTATTTCTTGGAAATCAAATTCATAAAAAATACAGAACTGCACTTACGTAGTTTCCTGAAACATAGAAAACACAAAAATGGCAGACACGCATGGAAATCAGAAAAGGGAACAAAACACAAGGCTCAATAAAATACATAACAATGAGTGTAACAACCTATATAATAATGTGTCTTACACGACTTAATCTACCTATTTCATAATGCATGAAGAGAGAAAAAAAGCACTTTGATTAAATTTTTTACCAAATGTGTAGTTGAAGTTGAAGCACTTAGATTGAGTGGATGTTTGGAAGTAATTGATAAACCACTTAGTTGGGGTAGAAAAAGAGCTTGGATTAATAAATCACTTGAGGTTTAGAGAAGCTTGAGAAGTGATTTTATTGGAAATGAGGAAGGAGAAAGGTATGAGGCGTATTTCACTTAAACCCCGTCCGAAGGTATACTTTCGTAAGTTATAAGGAGATGCATTTTCATGCTAGTTTTTGGCAAATTGAGGGTGTGGCTCACTTACGAATAAATGGGGTCTGGAATGGGGTGCACTCGAAAATGCATTTTTGAATTCTAGGGGTATTTTTGGTTTTTTATAAGGGTGTGTGAGCACCACTAAGGCTTTGTTAGGAGTTTGGAGGGAAGGGGAGGGAATGACTTTGGAAAAAGTGAAGGATTAAGTGAAAAGAATAGAAGGATTTAGGTGAGGAGGATTTTGAGGGATTTATTTTTCAAGAACCAAAATCTCTATAATTTGGAGGAACTAAAAAATTTATATTGGATGGGGTTTTTTTAGGGCTTAGAAAAATTGTTCAGATATAATTTATATTGTTATAATATTCCGAAACTTAAAAATATGTTAATGATAAGCACTCATTTATCATTATACAAAATCCTTATTTCAAAAAATGTTAAAGATTTCTCTATATGTTTTTAAAAAATTGTTTTTCAAAACTCTTTCTTCCACTCCCCTCTAAACTCCCAAATAAAGCATAAGGACATGTTTGTTTCACGGTTTAAAATTGTATTCTTTGAATTGATATTCTTAGGATTATCATTTATAAGAATATTCCAACTTATGTGTTTGGTAGAAGTTTAAATTCCTAGAAATAATTATAAAATTTATTTAATTTAAAACTATAAAAATAATAGTAAATGTGAGTGATGGTGGAAAGTTATAATTGGTTAGAGTTATTCTCATGGGAATGATATTGCTCTCGGTTAGGCCCAGACCTGCCCATCCGTTGGGCAGGCCCAACCCAACAACACTATGTGGGGAAGGCCCAACAAGGCCCAAATCCCCCATGTCGGGCACGAAGCCACATACGCCGAGCAGACGACTCCCGTGTCGGGCAGACCCACACATCTTCCACACGTTCTCCACGTGCCCCCCTCACGCGGGGACACGTCATCAGGCAACTACCCACCTTCGAAAGAGCTGGTCAGCCCACCTTCCGCAGATCACAGGACGGTTGATATAGGGCGAAGACCACATGCTGGTCTTCACTACGCCACTAAGTCCTAGCAGTTGCTTGGGTTGGGCTTGGCAATCTGGCCCAATCCAAGTAACTGTTGACTCTGCGTTGGGGTCTCTTTATAAATACCCTCTTCACTAGAGGGTCAAGTATTCCATTCTACACCTATTTTTGTATTTGCTCTCCCACTCTGATCTTTTACTCACTTAAGCATCAGAGTGCCTTGCAGGTACACCCCCTCCTTCTCCCTACCTCCGGTGACAGTTACCAGTCGACGACGCGTGGCAGACCAGCGATCTCCTATGATCAGATATGATCATATATATTCCCACCCTTTAAGTTTTGGAATAAAAATAAGATACCCATGTGTAAATAAGATTCATTGGAATAAAAAACACTTTGGAATTATTTTTTAAAACTTGAACCAAACATGGGAATATTTGCATTCCTATGGCCATATTTTCAGGAATATTTTTTTTAACCTTGAAACAAACACACCCTAAGGGTGCGAAAAGTAATGACCTCTTATTATCTAAGGCACCCCTACATCCCATCCATTCTTAAATAGTTTGATCTATACACTTATATGGTACTCTCAAACCCTATATAAATCCAAAATTACCTTTTTGTACATTCAAAAATTGAAATCCAAATGTACCCTAATACAATAATTATTTTCATCAAAAACACACATCCATCCAAGTAAAAAAAATATATTTGAATTTCAATACATGAATACACCATATTGGAATATGGATTTCAATCTCCGGACGCACCTCACCCAAACACAAAATTACTCTTATTGCATGTGTAACATCCTAAATCCTGACTCTTAATTTAAAGAATAAAATCATGATTTTAGGATGCTACTCAATCATAACATGCATAGTATTCAATTAACTTCAAAACTCACAGCCAAATACAAAATAAATAAGATAAACTTAATCTATCTCATCAAACTAAAATACTTAATGAAATTAACATAATCCAATGATTAACTCAAAACAAATAAGCCCCCTATTTCCCGATGTTACAGGTCAGAGCATTAAACCAACTAAATAGTGTTAAATGATCAAATAAAACAAAGAAAATCTCCAAGGTCATCTTCCAACTCACAACATCACTTACTCCTCATGAGTATTTATACAATAATAAATAGAGTAACACAAAACAGACAAGAAAGATGTCATAATACAATCAAATATATTAACAGTCTAAAAGAATTCAAGGGTAGCTTAAATCACACAATCAATAACATACACATTCAATTTAAGGAACAACACAACCATTCAACTCACATAGCCTTTATGTATGCAATGAGACTCACAACTCGATTCTATGCACGTGGTACTAATTTGGACATCAGAGGTTTGTTACTGATCTCGTCCACTCAATAATGACTCCTCATTCAAACCGAGTCCCCACTTCTGAACCCTGGGTCCCCACTTCTGAACCTCGAACAATCATCGGTCTCCACTTCTGAACCAATGACTCGTCTCTTTCAACACACTAACACAAAATGATACATGACATACAAAGTAATGCAACAACAACAAAGCTTATGGTTCCACTTCTAACCATAAACATAATGTAATAAAGCATTTACAGTAGTCCCCACTTATAAACTACTCACCTCAACACAACATTCATAATTAAATTCACTACGCATAATTATATTCACAATATCATAACTCATAAACATAATCATAATTTACCATTTACAATCAGGCAAATTGTTTCAATTATTATTTCATAATCATAATAATTCACCTTAATCAATTAAATTCATGAAATACATCAAGACAACAGTTAACCATTGACCACATGAAAAAACAACATTAAAATTCAGACCTATCACTCAAAACCGATCCATGGTGGTCATGATGACCAGGTCGTCACCTATCCCGTCACCACTTCCCTTCATAACCCGTCACCCCTGTGACGTTCACCAGGAGAAATCCCACTTGGAGACCATGAAGGTTTCCCTGTCACCCTGCCGAAGAGCGTCAGTTGACCCAGAAGCATAACGAGCAGCTCGTCATGCTGTTATATAAGGCATCATTTATGTTTTAGCCATGTGAGCTCATTCAAAGCTCCAATTTCGACCCAACACCCCGATTATCATCCAATTTCATCAATTAGTCACAATTTCAAGGTTATGTTTATAAAACCAATTATACATCAATGGCATTCATAATATCCAGGTTCATATCCTTCCATCGTGCATAGTTTCCAGCAATATACAGAACACAAAATTTCACATTAAACATGACAATTAGCATGAATTTTACACAATCATTGTCAAAACTCATAAAACACAACAATGGTGAAGAAAATATATAGGAGGGTGAGGATCCCTCTCTACCCTTCATGTAAAACTCATAAAGCACAATAATGGTGAAGAAAATCTATAGGAGGGTGAGGATCCCTCTCTACCCTTCAACAGCAAAACAATCAAAATCTTTGGCTATGGTGTTCCTCTTTTCCATTCACTCCACTATTTATTTTAACCTAAAATTATATTTAAGTTATTTATTGCATTTTCACCCCTCTACTCTTGTGCCCTCTCTCCTTACCACTCATACTTCACCAAAATTTTGTTTTCTACCCCTAATCTCACTATTCTAATATTTTTCTTATTGTAATATTATTTAATTATTATCATATTATTTAAATGAAATAAAACTCTACTAAATTCCAACAAACTCCAGCAAATGCCAAATAATCACTTAACACATGCTATACCAAAATAAATAATTAAAATTATTTTAAATCACTCAAATAATTAAATAAAAAACAAGAAACATTCAATTAAATAAGTTAATTGAATTCAGGGTGTTACAACATGTGTATGTGTATATCATAAAAAATGGTTAAATCCAAATTTCAATCTCCGGATAAACCTTTGGACATAGTTGCATATATTTTACACACACACACACACACACACACACACACACACACACACACACACACACACACACACACACACACACACACACACACACACACACACACACACACACACACACACACACACACACACACACACACACACACACACACACACACACACACACACACACACACACACACACACACACACACACACACACACACACACACACACACACACACACACACACACACACACACACACACACACACACACACACACACACACACACACACACACACACACACACACACACACACACACACACACACACACACACACACACACACACACACACACACACACACACACACACACACACACACACACACACACACACACACACACACACACACACACACACACACACACACACACACACACACACACACACACACACACACACACACACACACACACACACACACACACACACACACACACACACACACACATATATATATATATAATAATAATAATAATAAAATTGTGAATATATATTTTAATCTCTTGGTAAATCCCTAGACATAATTACATGTATTACCTATGTGTGTATATGATAACAAATGGGTGAATTTGGATTTTAATCTCCAGAAAAACCCCTGGGCATAATTACCTTAGTTGATGTGTGTATGTGATAACAAATGGGTGACTAAAAATTTCAATATCCATACAAAACTCCGAGAAATATTATGAACCCTTAGACAGTATTATGAACTTTGTTTATGTTAAGTAACACTACTTTTTATATGGACCGTTATGTGTTACATGTTTACCACTGGTGTTGAGAACCTGAATGACATTCTCATAATGAATTTTTTGTTTGTGAACATGAAAGTAGTGTCGCACCCCCAAATTTGTCCTACATATTTTTATTTTTATCTAGCTCATGCTTAAATCATCTACATGCATGGTTATCAAGTTATCTAATTAGGTCATTTCTTTAAGTGTTTCATTCATCACATTTCTCATAATTCGTTGGTGGGGCAAAGGTTCAGTAATAATGAGTTTAATCAGATTAAGTGGATTTTTGAGGCGGATATTATTTGGTGATTATTTCATGTATTACTTGTGGTACAGATCATCTCTTTATACAAGATTCATGGTTAGCATGGGGATTGGAATGATTGTTATGTAATTTAAAAAATTGCTTGAATTCAAAGAAAAGGGCAAAGTTGGAATAAAAAGAAGATTTCATTCATTTATTGAAAATTCATTGTACAATGCATATTGTTTGAGATACAAATCAAAAGAATGGATTAAAAAAAACCACTTCTCAAAAGCACTTAAGACATGGTATAATTCACCAAAAATTCAAGGCAAAAGTGATAAAAAAATCAAAAGTAAACACTACTAAAAAATTCGCGTTTAGTGACCGAATTAGAGACCGAAAAAGCACTCAAAAATTCCAACTTTCATGCATCATCACCAATGACCTTCTATCTTACATACCAACTTGGTACTTTTGCAAAAACCAAACACCATTTGTATCTAACTACCTATGCATCCATGATCATTAAATTATCCAATTAACCCTTAACTACCATAACTACTAAACTAAAACAAATCCTACCAAACTAACACAAATTCCATTTTCTATTTTCAATCAAATTTTCATTCAATCCTAACCATTCATAACAATCAATCCAAGGGTTGAGATTAATGATCCGCAACTAAGGATTAATTAATTTTAAACATTGATAAACCTCTTACTTGGATCATAATTCAAGGGTATTCATTCATTTACAAAACCTATATAAACATGTCATTTTTCACAATTTTGGGCTTAACTCATATTAACTTTTAAACCATTTTTCCACCATTTTTTTTCTCAAGTTCTCTCATAATTCTCTCTTTGCTTTACTCTATCACCATCACCAAAGTTTATATTCATCACCATCTAGAATTTCACATTGAAGTTCTAAATTGAGTGGAACGTAGCCACAATCCAAATTCAACAAATCATCAATCAAGTTTCAACAATTCACATCAACAATCATCAACCAAAGTTCATCAAAATTCAAGCGTATTCATCAATATTGTATATTCAAGATTCATCTTCTATATTCATTCATCATAAAAAATAATCATCAAGCTTGAAAATTATTGGAAGCATAGCAAAAAGGCTTACTTTTGAAGTTTTTCGGGTTTCTCATCGGCACTCTGTTAGCAATCCTTAACTGGAATAAATCTCTGCTCCGTCAGTAATTCTTCATTTATTTTCTTTCATACCATTGTCATGAATTGTTGGATGCTTCTTGTTAATTAATTTAAGCCACTGTTATGAAATAGATTATTTAATAGACACTTTTTCCCTTAAACCAAGAAAACCAAATTCAAGTAGCATAAAAATCAACATAACATAATTTCTAACATAGTTTAGCATATCATTGAATTAGGCATTGTATTACTATAGAGTTTAGACACAGAGCGTAAAATAGCTTATGAGAATAATCACTTATTTAAGTAAAAAATCCAACTTTGGCATAGAACACATAAATTTGAAAATGGTGATTATTTAATTCTTAACTGTTAATAACATGTCACTACATCAATAAAAGCGGTTTTTTGTTACGATTCCGAGTATGTGATTATTTTTTTCATGAATCGTTATAATGAATACGGATCGATTAATTCTTTATACACTTTGTTCTTCACTTTTTTGTCTGATTCTTCCAAATTCGTGATTTGTTTGTAAAATTCGATCGCATATTTGGACTCCTTGTAAAAAATTGAGTCCAGTGATATATAATTTGCATATTGTTTATTTGATTTTGTAATTTTGGCGAATTAAATTCAAAAATATATGAGAAAATGATGAACATTGAAGTTGTAACCTAGAATGCACCAGACAACGATACATGTCCTGCTCTATTTCTTTCTTCCCTTTATTTAATATGCACCACATGGCGCTTTCTTGTTGGCTGTCTCGACACTAAATAGAAATCGCTAAAGATAAAATAAGAATAAGACAAAACTGATCATGTGAGCCTTTTGGCCATTGAGCCTTATTTTAAATGTTATTTGCACCCCCAAAATGACCCAATTTCCCTTTTTACTTTTTTTTTCTTGTTTTCTTCATTAACAATTTATTCTTTACCCGATTTTAATTTTGATTTTGATTTTATTTTTTGTGCACCATTTAGAATTTAATTTTATCACATGTCTAATAAAACAAAAACCATTTTTTCTCAAAAAAAATTAACCAATACGATGTGAATTATTTCCATTTAATTAATTCTTCAACTTTTTTGTTTAGCCATTTAATTAATTATTTTGATTGATTTATTGATTAAATACTCGAAAACACTAGGAACTATTTCCATTTAACACCGTAATTTCACCATGTCATTTTCTCATATATTCAAAACCAAAGTCTCTTTTCTGCAAATAAATTCAAAACACTTTAAAAATACGATATGAATTGTATGTCATGAGCCTTAAGAAATGGAGAAGAATGAGAGAAAGCATTTGTATCCTTGTTCTGAATACTTTTGAATACGAGGCATATGATCCAACTATTCAAAGTATTCACCTCTATTCATAGACTTTAGTGTAATTCAAATCAAGTCAAATTTTCATAATTAAAGGAATAAATAGGAGGATGATGTAAACTTTATCTCCTCGAGTGTTCAGACATTTTTGTAGAGCTCCCTGTCTAAATATTCGTCTTCAGACTTAAAATCAATCACAATCAATAAAATTCATTCTTCCGTGTTAGGGCATTCAAAAGCTTTTCATAAAGGACATATTATTTTTGTTCTACCGCAATACAATAACTGTTAAACCTTTCATGCGTGAGCATACAAGTTATATCTTAACTGCTAGAGTGTGATCCAAGCGCATCCAGTCTACCGCAATACAAACATACACCTAAGTCTCTCACGCACGAGTATACAAGCAACATTTAATTGCTGGAACGCGAATGTTAATATTGTTCAGTAAAAACAACCAACAACTAATTATTTTCTACTCCACAAACTATGAAGATTTGGTTTTCTCTTTGCACTATGAGAAAACGTAGGCACGTGATTTCAAAATCCTGGCGAGTACACTAATTAAAAACTTATTGAAATTTGGGTATGCATATCTCAAATGTCTTGAGAAATGTCGAGACACTTGATCTCTGCTAAGAATAATGACAAGAAGAAGCATAATGAAAACTTACAGAAAGTAAAAAGACACACAATAATTGTTAACCCAGTTTGGTGAACAACAACACCTACGTACGGGGGCTACCAAGTCAAGAATGAAATCCACTAGATAATATTAACTCTAAGTTAAACAACCTCCGGTTTACAACTTATCACTTAATCACTACCCGTACTTAATTTCTACCTAAGACTCTTCCTAGGCATGAGACCCTTCTCAATTCCCTTTCAATCACAGTAGTGACATAAATTACAACTCAATGTAAATAGTCCAGCTCAAGTATCAACACGACACAAGAGAGGCTCACAAAAATACAAACCCTAGTACACATTAAGCAACAATGTATGTTTCACACCTTTCTTAGGTTAAATCCATCATATTTATAACCATGAACAAGATTGGATTTGGGCTTCAAAAATGCAGCAATTCTGTTACACAGAATGTGCAACTGATTCTCCAAAAGAATAGTTTCTTCAATCCAAAGTTTCCTAAAGTGACTCCTCACTTAGAAAACGACATCTTCAGATTCCTACAGAATCTATGATTCCTCAATCTTTAACGCCACCTAGGATAATCAAGTATTCCCAAAATAATCTCAGATCTAGAAGCAAAATATCATAAACAAAAACTGAAAAGTAACAGACAAAGATGTCAAATCACATGATATGACATCTCGTCTAACATCTTGATCTTCAGTTAGTTCTTCATGTTAGGACATCTTGTCCAACATCTATCAGTCAAGTTAGTTTTACCAAAATTGATGCCAACCTCAAAAGCTTGGACTCATCAATCTCCCCCTTTGGCAGATTTTGGCTAAAACTAACTAAATAACTCTTGCAAATAGAAACACAAAGTTAGAGGCAAAAAATTAGAACAGTAGTGAAAAAACAAAGAACACTCTAAATCCCCCCCTCAATTAGTTCCTTCTTCTGCAGCAAGAATCAAACTCTTCTCCTCAATAGCAGCATTCAATGGTTAGCAGAGGAGCGGTTAGCAAAGTTAGTATTACTCCCTCTTTTTATCCATAATATGACAAAGGTAGTTAAACTAACTAAATAACCAAGCTATAACATAAAGTTATAGGTACATAACAAGCACATGAAGTGCCAAAAAAACAATTATCATGGGAATTAAGCCCTTACATAACCATACAATAAATAAGACTACATTTATATATCATCTTCAGTAGCCTTATCATCCTCATCTTCTTCTTCCTCTCCAACAAGGTCATCATCAGCCTAAACTTCAGTATCTTCAGCATCCTTATCAGCATCATCAGTGCCATTAGCAACTTCAGTGCCCTTGTCCTGCTCAGCTGTCAATACCTGTATTAGTTGTTCAAGTTTGGCCTTCCTAGCTGTGCAGGACTTGATGATAGCATCCAGATCCTTATAAGTCTCTTTTAGTTGAGAAATAGTATCATCCTTTGAAGTTACAAGAACAAATGTTGAAGTGGATGTCAAAATAATATTTGGGACTTGACTCCTAACAAACAACTTATAGTGCAATGTCAAAGGAGATTCCCTTTTCATTGCATAATCTGCAGGCACCAGGATACCAGGATGCTGATCAAGGATTATACCACAAATAAGGAAGGGAACGTATATATGCAGCTTAGTTACAGTTGATGAAGCTTGCTTCAGAACTTGATTAAAGATATAGGCACCAAAATCAAACCTCCTTCCTTTACCAACAATATAAATGAACTTTCCTAGCCTAATAGAGATATTTGAAGTATGGTTGGTAGGAACTCAGTTAACAGTACCATTTCTATGCAGAATTGCATACTTCACACTGAGCTTCCCAGCTGACAGCTTCCCTTTGCTTGGCCACTGCTTCACAGTTTTGCAGATGATCTCCTGACACACTTGATCATTAGTCTCTTCAACCTCAGGTTGAGGGTCTTCTGATCTTCCCAGGAACTTGTTGATCATAGTGGAAGAAAATGTCACAACACTTCCTCTGACATATAATTTCCTAAAGTCTTCAATGTTAGCATCATTACAACCTTCAGGAATGTTAACCACAAATTCCTTTACTAGCTTCTCGAATAAGGGACTAAATTCACTAACTGTCTTCATCAAGCCAGCAACTTCAATCAGCTTCAACACCTCTTTGCACTCAATGGCATTTTCCCTAATTCTCTTTCCAAGGCAACTCTCCTTTGGTACACATATTGCCATCTTCCCACGTTTTCAGCAGCATGGAATAAAACATTGTCCAAAAGAGTTTTTGGTAGAGCATAAACCTTATTCTTAGAAGCTGATTTGGTTACATGCATGATGTCCTAGACATCTCCTTCAACATCATAGTCTGACTCAGTATCAGACTCAACCTTTCTCTTTTTCGACACAATAACAAACTTACTTCAAGATTTTTGTGGTCCAATCACAGATTTCTTGATAGGGGTGTTCTCTGCAACCATACTCTTACCTTTTTTGCACTTCAGTCTCTTGGCTACACTAGGGTGGAGACTCTTTGCAATGATCTCATCATTGGAAGGCAGGTCATCAATATTAATTGCCTGATCAACAGCATTTCCAGCAGTACCTTCATATGCTTGATCCTTTGACTGAGATTCTTCTATAGAGGGAGATGTTCCACCATCTTCTTTAAAATTTCTTACCACAGAATCAACAAGGGTGTTAAGATTCCCTTCTATTTTTTCATGATCATCTTCTTCAACTCTATTCTCAATAACATTCTTCTCAATCACTACCTTTGGTTCAGTGACCGATGCAGAGGTAGTGGAAAGAATCTGAGCCAGAGGTCTAGTAATCCCAACAATGTTCAGATGACTCCCTATATTTAAGGTTCTAGCAACCATTTGACTGATTCTCTTATCAGTATCAGATCTTTATTTCTCAGTCCTAGGGTTAGGAAAAACATCAGAGGTCTTTAAAGTATTACATGTAGGGAGGTCCTTAGATCTTTTCACAGGTAGTTTTTCGGGCTTGCATGTCACCATAGCCAGGGGAGTAACATCAATCGCATCAGCCATAGACAACTTCCTAGGCTTAGCCCTAGTTACTGATGATGAAACATTCTCCTTCTTGGTTACCCCTATAGAAGATTGTTATTGAGACATCTTGGAGCACTGGAGAGTAGGAGAGGAATAAACTGGATTAGGTTTTTCTTCGAGCAGGAAGGTGAAATAGTTTGTGAGGAAGGATACAATATAAGGGAGACTTCGTGAGAGGGGTTTATGTAAATTTAAAATGATTGATTTTGAAAACCACTCTTTATCTATTGGGAACATACATACACTGGAGTAGTATTCCCACAAGTTAATTTCTCAAAACCCTCAATCATGCAAAACCCTAATTTGCCCCTTAACTCCCCAACCTGATTTTTAGGACCATCAGTGATACTCAAGTTGTCACAATATGATGTCACGACATCTGGTGCGACATTATGCTCAGTCAACATTTGTCTCTTCCCTATGAGTTGATGGCAACTTTCCCTTGTTGCTAACTCTTCAGCTTCTGTAATTAAAACATCAGTAACAATATAAGCACAACTCTTTTCTTCAAGATCATCAACCAATACTTTCCTATGAAGTAGTTCCAAAATCCTTAAAGTAGTCAGATGTCGTAACTTCCTGTGTGATATCTTGGTTAGATTTCCACAGATTCCTTCATATTTATTTGACATGGTTGAACACTTTGTCTCTAGAGGAGTCCACATATAGCAATTATTCTTGGATCTGCCTCCCTTCATGATAACTTCATCCTTAGCATTAGTTACCCGACACTCAAATTTGGTAAAAATAACCTTGAAGCCTAGGTCACACAGTTGGCTAATGCTTATTAAATTTGCAGTTAGAACTTTGACAAGTATCACATTATCAAGTCTAGGCTACCCAATATAGTCCAGCTTCCCAACACCTATAATTTCCCCTTTAGATCCATCTCCAAAGGTGACATATGTAGTGACATGTGATTTAATATCCACCAGAAAGTTCTTGACACCAGTCATGTGTCTATAACAACCACTATCTAAGTACCACCTCCCACTAGCAGAGGCTTTTAGAGTGGAATGAGCTATGAGGGCCACAAATTCATTCTTGGGAATCCACTTCTTTTCTTCTTTACTAGCCTGCATCTTTCTAAGAGGTGAAGAAGATTTGAGATAACCATGTAACTTGTAGTAGTAAGGTTTAATATAACCATACTTACCACAATGATGACATTTCTAGTCCTTCTTCTTGCTACTTGAAGAATTTTTCTGATGTCTGTGTTGATGTTTGGACATCCCTTTTGACATCTTCTTATTCTGCTTTCTTCTAGGCTGAATAGATCTCAATGCTGGCTTCTTTCTTTCGTTCATCACACCTTGGTCATTGTAGATAAGTCCTCTGATATCTTCAACATTCCTCCCATATTGAAGAATCTCATCCAGCACATCAGAACTACTATTGAGCATTCTAACAGTTTTGGTTATATTGTCAAGCTTGGAGTTGAGCAAAACAACTTCCTCCTTTAGATCAAAGATGGTGTCTAGGTGTTTCAACCTTTCAACCTCAAGAAGGACGATAATACTATGTTGATCCTCTCCGAGCTAACATATTTTGGCACTTCTGATGCACAAATCCCTGTAATAGTTATCCATATCATCATATGAAAGTTCTCCAATATCTGATTCACCATCAGAGTCAAATACCCCAGTAAGAGCAGAAACACGTTTAGCTGATTCTCCTTCACTTGAAGAATCATCCTCAGATCATGATGTAGACAAGCCTTTCTTCTCCTTCTTGAAAAAAGGTAGGATACTCAAATTTGATGTGTCTAAATCCTTCACACTCATAGCATTGAATTCCTTTCCCTTTGTTAGCTTTCTCTTCATTTTTGGACTTTCTTCCAAAATCCCTCCTTTTGCTGTTGTCGGATGACTGAGTCTTGACATTTGATCTTGACTCCCCATCCATCCTCTTTATTAATTGATTGTACTGCTTTCCAAGAAGCACAACTTCCTTTGACAATTCTTCCTTAGAGTTTGTCTTACATCCATCTTGATTAGACACCAAGGCTATGCTTTTCTTCTTCTCAGATTTCTCGCTAATAGCCATTTCAAAGGTTTGAGAGAACCCATGAGTTCATCCACTTTTAGGGTATTTATAAATTGAGCTTCTTCAATGGAAGTTACCTTCATGTCAAACATCTCGGGAAGAGATCTTAAAATTTTTTGGACCAACTTAGCTTTTGGAATCTTTTCTCCAAGATCACTTGAAGTATTGGCTATATCAACAATGTTCATATGAAATTCTTGAATACTTTCATCTTCTCTCATCTTCAAGTTTTCAAACTTGCTTGTGAGAAGTTGAAATGTAAATGGTTTCACCTTAGAGGTTCCTTCATGTGCAGTCTTCAAAATCTCCCAAGCCTCCTTGGCAACATTACAATTCTTGATCAACCTGAAGATGTTCTTGTTCACACCATTTAATAAGGCATTTAATGTTTTGGAATTACCTTGAGCAAGCTTGTCATCTTCATTATCCCAGCCTTCCTCAGGCTTTATAACATTAGTAATCTTACCCTGTTGATCTTTAACCTTTGGAGGATCTCATCCTTTGACCACAGATTTCCAAGCTTTTCCATCCATGGACTTAATAAAGGCCACCATATGCACTTTCCAATATTCATAATTGGATCCATCAAGAATAGGTGGTCTATTCAATATCCCCCATTCTTTGTCCATTGTACCAGAAAGTAACTTCCCTGAATCTCACCCAGATGCAGAGCAGGATGCCAGCTCTGATACCAATTGAAATTATGATATGCAGATCTCAGATGTCCTGAGAGATGTCGAGACACTTGATCTCTGCTAAGAACAATGACAAGAAGCAGCACAATGAAAACTTACATAAAGTTAACAAACACACAGTAATTGTTAACCCAGTTCGGTAAACAACAACACCTATGTCTAGGGGCTACCAAGCCAGGAATGAAATCCACTAGATAGTATTAATTCTAAGCTAAGAAACCTCCAGTTTATAACTTATCACTTAATCACTGCCCATTCTTAATTTCTACCTAAGACTCTTCCTAGGTAGGAGACCCTTCTCAATTCCCTTTCAATCACAACAGTGACAGAAATTACAACTCAATGTAAATAATCCATCTCAAGTATCAACATGACACAAGAGAGGCTCACAAGAATACAAACCTTAGTACACACTAAGCAACAACGTATGTTCCAAACATTTCTTAGGTTAAATCCATCCTATTTATAACCATGAACAAGACTGGATTTGAGCTTCAAAAATGCAGCAATTCTGTTACACATAGTTTGCAACTAATTCTCCAAAAGAATATTTTCTTCAATCCAAAGTTTCCTAAAGTGACTCCTCACTTAGAAAACGACATCTTCAGATTCCTACAAAATCTCTGATTCCTTAATCTTGAACGCCACCTAGGATAATCAAGTATTCCTAAAATAATCTCAGATCCAGAAGCAAAATATCATAAACAAAAACTGAAAAGTAACAGACAAATATGTTGAATCATCATGATAGGACATCTAGTCTAACATCTTGATCTTCAGTTAGTTCTTCATGTTAGGACATCTTGCCTAACATCTATCAGTCAAGTTATTTTTACCGAAATTGACGTTAACCTCAAAAGCTTGGACTCATCACTTATTTTTCCCTTAATTAAAACCAATTGCAAGTAAAATGGTTCCTATTTAGTACAACAGATGTGAGGGGTGCTGATACCTTGCCCTTGCATAACTGACTTCCGAATTCGAATTTGGTTGCGACGACCATTTTCTTTACCTTTTAGGGGGTTTTATCGATATTCTCCATTTCCTTTGGAATAAATAAAGTTTAATAGCGACTCTTTATTTTTTGCAGCACGACAGTTGGCCACTCTGCCGAGGACAACTCTCCCAAAGCAAGTCAAGCCTAGTTTACTTTGTTTCTTTGCATGTTTAGGTGTTTATCGTTATTATTGTACTTGCTTTATTTTATTGCATATTTATTACTTTTATATATTCATTATATTCTCGATATTTGTTGTATGCTCTATTGTGGGCTAGGATTCATGATGTTACATGAGAGAAAAGCTCTACACCCGAGCTTGAGTACACACACAGGATAGTAAGTGGTAGAGTCTAGTTGACGTCCTTGATGTTATATCCCGATTATGGTTAATACGAGACACCATGCCTATAATAGATCCTTTTGGGAGCATCGTTGTCTTATGAGTCATTCGTTCCAGACAGTGGTATCTCAAAATAGGTCCATGACTCTAAGGAACTTTTTAGGAACATAATTCTTTGAAGAATAATACCTACTGTCATACCCTAAATTTTGACCCCAAGATTTCACATCATTTGCATATCATATGAATATACTTTCATGCATCACTAGCGCATTACAAGTACAAGATATGTGTGCTTACTTGTTTCACAGGTTAGGTGATCCCCCTAAAGCCCAAGCAGATGAATTATCAAGGGATAAACATCATATTCAACACCACAAGTCTTTATATCATCCATGAAGATTAAGAACTTCCACTCATAAATAATCAATTACAAAATTGCATCATGACAAGCTCATCAAGACTCAAGACTCTCAGTGCACCAAAATTAGGGCTTTGACCTAATTCAATCCCTGGGATGACTTGTGGGGAAAAACATGATCTAATACCTCAAGATATGTTTCAAGGAACTCGAATACATCATACTAGTCCATTCACATGATTGGATTGATCTAAAGAACTTTATTCATAAACAATGCAAGAATTCAAATCCATCTGAGCCACAAACTAGGGTTTTGATGAAAAGTCAACCATATCTTTGACTTTTGACCAAGACATGATCTCCAACCTTAGGATATGATTCAAGACGCTCAAATATACCCTTAAAGTCCATTCACAAGTTTAAAATCACCTTGGGATATTCATTCATTGAAAATTAAGAATTAGGGTTTCTCTGCACAAAATTCATCTAATACACAAAGTCAAAGTTTGACTTTTTGAGCAAAATTGATCATCAAGAACTATTATTCAAGAAAATATGATCCATAGTTTCATTTAATAAAGCATTGATCAAGAAATAAAGTTACTTGTAAAAGGGACAAAGTTGAAGAAATTGAAAACTTTTCTAAGTTATGGAAAAAAGTGTTCAAGTACCCACCTTCCGTAGGTCATAACTTGTGATCCAAGCAACCAAATTTTATGTTCCAAAGCTTAAATGGTAGATCTCATCACATACTAAAAATTTGATAATATGAACCATATCCAAAAACTTCATGGATTTCAAGTTATGAAGTGATCAAAATAAACATGAACATGTGGAGGGATTTTTCACATGGATTTCAGTCAAAACATCAACATGTGGAGGGATTTTTCACCATGATCCAAGATGAATAAAGTCCAACTATGAACATCAAAGTTGAAGTACATCATCCCAACTTTATAAAAATCCCAAGAGCACGCAAAAACTCCACTTGAGCAAAGAGTTATGGAGGTCTCAACACACCATGCTGCAACTGTTTTTCAAAAACAGTTTTGGATCATCACTTGCCATACACGATTCTTTTGTCAAGTGTAATGATTAATGCAACACTTATTCAATGCATAACAGAAGGAGTCATGACAAACCTGCAAAATTAGTTCAAAGGGTCAAGAGATATCTCAATTGGATTAATGAATTTTGTCATATTATACCTTGAATTCAAAGGCATTTATGTGCAATAATGCACATTCAACAAAGAGACTCTCTTCAGTCAAGATGCTCACATAAAAAGCAATAAACATATCCGAGGAATGTGGAATTGGTCAATTGGTAGTTGTTCTATTTGGAGGAGCTATTATACGTTGCATAAGAAGTATTGACATAAGTCCAAAACCATTTAGCCAAGCTCTTATCCTTCATCCATTCACTATTCCTCCAAAAAAAACTTGTTCTCCTATAAATAGGAGTTACTTCTGATCATTTCAAACACACAAAAACAACTCTAAGCATTTTTTTCTCACATTCGCTCTTTCATATCAAAGTTCCAATTTTCAAAGAGTGAAAATCGAATTTCTCAAACCAGAGCAATTTCATCCAAACCAATGATCCAAACACCTCACATACATCATGTATAAGTGATCCAAACATTTAAATATCATATGCAACATCAAATTCATCAAGATCATAGTTCATCCCAAGCAAGTTGCAGTTGGATTCGAGCTCATCAATCCATAAGGTTTCAATCCATTCCAAGCACATTAACACACTCCTTGAGGTCTAAGGAAGCTATCCAGATCATCAAAACACTTCTGAATATTGGCATCTCCTCTTGTCATGGTTGTCATAGCTTTCACGAGTTGATCCAACTGATTCTTGATCAATTCAACATTTACTCTTGTAACAAACTGGTTATGCTCTCCCAAGTTCATGATTTGTCCAAAAGTTAAGTCAAGTCTAATACGAGTATCGGGAAACCAATTGTGGGTCGGAAAAAGGTGGATGAGCTCTGCTGTTTCCGACCGAGGAAGGATATGCAAAAATGATGCACAAATGCTTATGTAATGCAATGTTATGGATTCAACAAACACGGGATCAAAGCTTCCACAAAACTCTGAATAACTGTTGTATCGCTGACTGAATAGGCTCATAAGTCTGCTCTTATGAGAAAATACAGGAACACCAGAATACTGGAATAATCGGAATACCCGAATACCAGGCTAATAAGTTTGCCCTGATAAGAAAACCAAAAACCAGGTTGGTTGAAAGTCAAGGTTTTCTGCAAAAACCCATCCCCTCTCACATGTGGGTTCTAGTCTTGGACGGTACGACATCCTATGCAGGTCATCAGTTTCACGAACTCTCAGGCCGAGAAACAATAATACGTTCACCATTTCTGGTTTGGCATCATGGTCAATCAAGGAGGTCTTAACTGACTTCCCAAATAAACGGTCTCCAGAGTCATTAGCTTTCTAATTCAATACCCTTTCAACTGCCCTAAATGTACAGGATAGGAGGTCTCCAAAGAAAACCACGTCTGGACGCAGATTTTGCGTGAACTTTTGCGTGTCAAGATGCCACACAAGTCCATAATACTCTCCACACTAATCATGTGTGTATACTCAAGCCTGAGTATTAGGCTTATCTCTCATGGAACAACCCAACAACATATCAACAACAACATAATATAATATGCAACAGTAAAATGAAAATGCAATAATATACAACAGATAATGTACATAAAAGCAAATAGCTGCACAAAAGTAAACACCCAAGGAACAGAAACAGACAAGTGGTAGGATTGACTTGCATAGGGAACCAAAGATTCTGGGTTCGGTCTCCAGCAGAGTCGCCAACTGTCGCAACTACGAAAAACAACCGGTGGAAAAATAGAAGAGTCGCCACCGAACATAATTTATCCCAAAGAAGGGAAAGGAAACGATCGAAGAAAACCTAAAGAATGGTAAAAGACAAAGTTATCGCAACCAAATCTTGGATTCAGGAGTCAGTTACGCAAGGGGAAGGTATGAGCACCCCTCACATCCGTTGTACTCAACGAGATCCATGCTTATTATCTAATCAAATAGTGTGTTATCTAAAAGCTACTACTAAACGGAAACACGAACAAAGAAAAAGGAAAGAAACTCGATAGGATATCGCCGCCCTATGCCTACGTATTCCCTCATGCAATGGGAAAGTCAGAGTCAACATAGTTCAGAAAATTACGGGTGATGGGGGAAGATTGCTCGCCAAGACATCATCGTCTTGTGCCTACGTATCCTCATCTGGTATGAGAAATCAGAGCAAATGTAGTTCGGGTAACAACGAAACCACATGTTGGTTAAGTGTTTTTTATGAGTGACGATAAGTTCTCATTCTAGCAGTTAGGGTTGATGCCTATTTGCGGTAGAACAGAAAAGTAACGTACTCTTTCTGAAAATAAGTTTTAAACATAAATCCCGAAGGATAAAAAGGTTTGAATTTTGTTTGTGAGTTTTAGTGAAGTGGATTAGTTTGCTTTGTGATTCACGTTGCACTAAAGACTATGATATAGGAGCGAATGTGTCGCATATCGTCCACGGGGAGTACACTAAACACTCTAGACAAGTGAGGAGAAACTCTCCACTCATCATTTCCCCTATGCTTAAGGCTCGTGGCGCACAAAGTTCATCGTATTTATTGAGTATGTTATTATTATTTTGAGATGAGAAGAGAGAAATACGCACGGAAGATCTAAGGGATACTCGGTCCTAACGTTGTCATGCAAAATGGCCCTAAGGTCGGGATGCAAAAAGGAAATTTTATCCTAATGTTAGCATATAAAAGATGAACCTAAGGTTGAGGTTAAAAGTGACTAGCCTACTTGTTATCATGCATGTATTGCACTCCTAATGCCTATCCTAATCCAAAATTAATCTGAAATTAAATTGGATTGAGAGTCCTAAGGGAGCATGCAAAAACAAGGCAAAAAAAGAAAGAAAGCAAGGTAAAAGCAGCAGCTACAACAACGCTTCCTGCAAAAAACAACAATAAAATCCAGTAAGGTAGCACAACAGCCTTTAACAACTACTAATTCAGCACAAAAGTAGGTGTAAAAGGCAGGCAGGCAACAAGCAATAGCATAGACAACATGCAAATTTAGAATAAGACAGCTGTAGAAAGCATAACAGCAAGCATGTTTCAATGAAATCAAGTATAAGCAAACACCAATCATGAACAATTATCATGCAAGAATGGACATGCATCAACAATCAAACACCAATGTTCAATAATATTGCATCATCAAGAATCAACAAGATCAACATGCTTTTCATATCAATTCGAGCAATTAAACGATCATGCGATAAACAGAATCAGAAGCAAATACAAACATGCATCACAAGATCCAGCTAGATAATCATCAATAATGAATCATTAACATGATACAACCAAGAAAAGCATATGATCATCGCATCAATCAAGTAACATGAACATGTTAAGCATTCAACTGGAAACCAAAAGTTACACGTCAAAAAATCAAGATCAAACAATCAAACATGATGAAACTAGTCAAAAACAGTCCACACAAATGTATCATATCAATCCATGAAGGTTAGAGGTGGAAAGAAATCAAAACATACTTGAAAACAACCAAAAATCACATTCTGGTCCAGTGCTAATTGATTAACCATTTGCTAGTGCAAACTGGTTAATCGATTAACCACTAATTTTTTATAGAAATTATAGTGGTTAATCGATTAACCATTTTTGTAGTGCAACTGGTTAATCAATTAACACTGCACCAGAAGCAGAAAAACTACAATTCAAAATCACTTTCAACAATTAATTCAATGTGCAATCATACAAATGATCATGTAATCAATTATGCACGAATTTAACACCAAAAATCAGTGGTCAAACATCAATCAAACTTAATCAAGCATTGAGATCACAAGTCACAAAGATTAAAATCACCAAAATCAATCAAAACTTGAAGATCTACATTGTGATTATTCAAATAAGCTCAAAACCAGAATGGATATAGAATTAACCAACCTTCGAAGCTGAGATTTGCTTTGGTAAGTGTTGATCCACTGTAAAATGATAGATCCAAGCTAGAAACCCAATAAATATTCAAGATCTAAAATCATTCTTGCAATAGAAGTGAAGAACAAGGCAAAATAAGCCAAAATTGATCCAAGAATCACTTATAGACTTGCTTCCAAGATCATATCCAAATCAAAAAAAAAAATCAAATGATGAATTGAAAATGATGGAGACGAATGATGGAGGTTTAGCTCTAGAATTCAATGATTCCAATGAAGAATCAAAGAACTCAAGTGAAAAAGAGCTTTAATGGAGGTTTTGGAGTGTAGAAAAATTGAGAGAATTTGAGAGAAAGTTCTAGAGAATGAGTGTGAAATATGAAATTATGAGGGTGAATGGTGAGGTTTGGAGCAAATTCATTTAAATAGGCTCTTGTTTAGGAGTAGAATTATGGTTTGGAGTGAGGTTATGAAAATTGGAATGGGATTAGGAATGGAAAGTTGGAGGGAAATTAAATTGATTTTGAAAGTTAATCCAAATTTAGAGTGATTCTAGATTCTTCTTCAGGTGTAAAACTCAATTCACAAGTGATCAAAATAGACCCGAAAAGTGGAAGCATTGAAAATGACGTTACTGGGCAAAATTTACTATGGTTAATCGATTAACCATTTTCTAGTGCAAATTGGTTAATCGGTTAACCACTCACAAATTTTCAAAAATAACGCCATTTGGAGGGAAACTTGCACATTCGTTTGTTTTCACCTGTTCTAAGCCCTGTTAAACCTCTGAAACTTGTTCTTTGACATTATAACTATGAGAATGCCTGAGATATCTTGTGACCTGTCTCCTGTGCTGAGAATAACCTGCTGAATAAAATAAAATCGATCATTCGATTACTGAGCAAAATAAATGTCGAAGCCCCTGACGCTCGCTATTTAAACTCTTGTAATAAAAGGTAGCCCTGAGCCACTGAAACACCTTGATCCCATGTTACAAGAACCAATGCCATGATATGCAGAAATGTTAAAATGCAAAGAAACATAAGCCAGTAGATTAAGAAACGATGAGGCAAATTTTGGGGTGCTACAAACGGAAGTCCGGTGAAGGAGTTTAGGGTAGACAGGGGTCTTCGTCAGGGATATCCCTTATCTCCTTTCTTGTTTGTGCTTGTAGCAGAGGGTTTATCTGGATTGGTGAGGAGGTCCTTCAAAAATGGAGATTTTTCAGGTTTTTCTGTCAAGGAGACTTGTGTGGTGGATGTTTTGCAATTTGCCGATGACACTTTGTTAATCAGAGAATTTGAACCATGTTTGGGCTCTGAAATTTGTCCTTATAGGTTTCGAATTTATTTTGGGGCTAGGCGTTAACTTTATGAAAAGAAAATTGATTGGAATCAACATCAACTCTCACTTCTTGGATGTTGCTGCTAATTTTCTGTCTTGCAGGTTAGAAGGCCTAGAATTCAACTTTCTCGGAGTTCCGATCGGTTTAAATTCTAAGAGAATTTATGCTTGGGACTTTCTGATTCATAAAAGGAAAGCGCAAATTTCTAATTGGAAAGGAAGAATGTTGTATCTCGGCGATCACATAACTTTGTTGAAGTCAATTTGGAGTAGCCTACCAATCTTTCTCTTTTCCTTTTACAGAGCTCCTGTGAAGGTTTGCAAAGAAATTACCAAGCTGCAATTTTTTCTTGGGAGGGGTAGTAGAAAGAAGGAAGATTCATTAGGTGGCTAGGGAACAAATTTGCTTGCCTCTTTGTAAAGGTGGTCTTGGTTTGAAGACGGTAGATAAGTTTAATATTGATTTGCTCATGAAGTGGAAGCGGCGTATTTTGGAAGGGAAGAAGGCTTTGTGGATCGACATTCTTAGAGCAAGATATGACATTCAGTCTCACCATGACACTTCTTCGGTCAATTGCAATAACACCAATTCTCGTTCAGCTTGGTGGAAAGACATTACCTCATTGGAGAAAAGACACCACGCCAAAGACTTTAAAGGAAAATGTAGGTTCACGTTAGAGGGTGGATCATTGATTCCATTATGGTCAACATTTTGGTTTGGTGAGGTTAAACTGCAAGATGAATTGCCTGATCTGTATAACATTAGCTCTTTGAAGAAAGAGATGGCGGCTGGAATGGGAAAGGAATGTGTGATAGCTGGATTTGGGGAGATCTTGGAATTTCGGCTTTCTCTCCACTGTCAGTTCAATCAAGATTGCAGGAGTTAAAAACAATGCTTTCTTCAATCACTCCTTATCGCTATGTTGTTGATGGTCTTGTTTAGAAACTTGATAAGCTTGTTGGTTACACTGTGAAATCTGGATATGCGGTGTTTTGTTATGATCTACAATCATGAGTTCCTATTGTTGACAATCAAAATTGTTTTGAGATTTTGTGGAAATCCTCTGTTCCGTTCAAAATTAAGGCGTTCAGATGGAGGTGCTTCTTGAACAGACTCCCTTCAAAGGATCATCTTTTGCGCAGAGGTATAATCTCTTCCAATCAGACCACATGTTTGTTCTGCTTTGAAGCAATGGAATCTATTATCCATCTCTTTTTTCACTGTGAAGTTTCTAAGAAGACGTGGCGTGCTGTTTCAGAATGGGTCGGGATTGAGGAAAATCTCTTTCTTGATGTGTGTATCAACTTTTTATTTTGGACATCATTCTCCAAAAGGAAGAAGGTTAAGGTTGAAAAGATAGGTAGCATTTGGTTAGCTGTTTGTTGGAGTATATGAAAATTGAGGAATGATCTTATTTAGAGATGAAGCCTGCAATGTTTTTTACCTTGTTTGAAACATCAAAACTTTGGTTTGGAGGTGATTATTTATTGGAGATATTATTCATTCTAATTGTAATTTTTATGAATTTTGCAAATATCCTTTGTATTACCTAGGTTAAGCTTCAATTGATTTAATCTCTCATTTTGTTTTTGGATAGTAACCGGGCAAGAATATCTCAATACTCTTTTCTTGGAATCTTTACTTAAAAAAAATATTAATATTTTATAATCGTTCCCCATAGTCTTGGACGATGCTATGTGAAGAAGTCTCGTGTGAAAGTCTCGTCCCTTTCTGATATTACAACTTCATATATATACACATAATAAGACATACATTTAGTTGTATCTTCACAATATATACATAATTTAATTAAGTATGGTGTGTATATCTTAAAAACCTAAGTAACCTCGTGACTAATAATACTTAATATATTTAAGTATGGACTTTGTGATTTGGGAAATATATTCCACTCGGAACTGTGAAATTTTCCCACTAAAAAACTATGGCCTGCTAAGAAAATTCTACATTCAACAATAATCAATAAATTTTCTGTCCATTATTGTTTAGAAAATTCATGATACGGTTAAAGAGACAATAATGAGTCACAGAGACACCTCATAATTTTCTGGTGCTATGCTATGCTATGAATATGACATTTTTATTTTTACTATATAGTTTACACCCGTGACCTGAATTAATTAAAATGTACGAGATCAATTAAGATAGCACATGTGACCAAATGGAAATTAGTGATTTTGGTGATGATCAATATATACAATTTTATTTGTTATTACTAACTGCTATTGATAACTATTCATTTTCAACCACATTCTCTATTTTGTCTGTTGGTTGTGACAGCAACTAAACCTAGATGGCACCAAACCACATTTAAGATAAAACGGAAAAGGAAAAAAAAGAAAGAATAAATAAATGGAGGTCCCATAAGCTTGGAGTTTATTGTCCATTTTGGATATATATTTTAGATTTTTTAAGAATAAATTTTGAAGTTGTATTTAGGTTTGTGTAGTTTATTCTCAAAACGTATTTTAAAAACAAGTTGAGTGCATAGAAATCATTTACTGCTGATGGAATGTTTGGTGACTTAACTGCTGAGGTAACTAAGTTGAAGTCACATTCTATGCATAAGTGATGTCAACTTTTACTATGTGCAATCTCAATTGCATTCTTGGCTCTACAAAGCCTAAAATTCAATCCATTAGATACACATATGTTCACATAAAAAATACCTAAGCCTTTCAACAAAGTTGATTGAAAATGCTCCAACAATAAGCTAGGCTAGAACTCTTATGAGCGGTGTCATGAGTATTACATTTGTCCAAGCAAGGAAAAATGGTTGTCATATGCTCTTCTTTGATAATTTGTTTATTTTGATGGTGAATACTCACACTAAATACTTTTAGGATGCGAAATATTTCATGAGGAAGTGGTTATAGTTTTGTACAATTTTTAGATAAGGAAAAATCATATATGACCATGACAATTGCAAATCTCCAATTGGTTGTTGGTGCTGCTTTTGGTAAGGAAAAGAAAGCAAATATGGCTCCAATGGTATTCACAGAAGTTCATGCAGAGGTATTTTCTTAACTCTCTCGTTCTGAATTTCTTATTCGAAGTTTTGGAAAAATATCAGAAACTTCTAGACAAATACAAGTATCTGAAGAAGATGCATGTATCTGAATCAGAAGCATTCTGCAAGTTTTAAAAACAACTATGTGTCTTTAAGCAAGAGTCTCAAACCTGAAAGAAAAATCATTTCTAAAGCCTCTACGGGTTCTGGTGATATCATACAGAAATGCGATAAATCTTTCCTGAAGTTCCTTGCTAAAAGTCTGAATAGAAGTTTAATGGCTTCTATGATTTATGGCGTTAGCAAGAACGAGACAAGAGGTATTGTGTATGATTCTGATGAAGAATCTAATTCTGAAAAAAATGATAATCCTAATATTCTTGAATCTCATTTTGTTCCCTCTGTGAAACAAAATGATGTTAGGCCTAAAGGTAAATCTATTAAAAAATTTAAGGCTAAAATAAAAATTCATGCACGTTCTAATCATGCATTCATGTATAAATATCCTTCACAAAAATCCAAAGTTGTAAAATACTTTGGAAAGACTAACCCAAAAGATGTGGGTACCTAAGGACAAAATAATTTATGTTGCAGATATCCTTAGTAGCGAGGTTAAGACACCATTTATGATACATGGACTATGGATGCTCGCATCACATGAAGGGAAGAAGACATATGTTCCAACAAGACCTGGAACTTAAGCCTAGAGGCGTCGTTGGTTTTAGAGGTGATAAAAAAGGGAAGATTATTGGCTCCAGAACTGTAGGTAATAATAATCTACCTTTTATTACTAATGTTTTTCTTGTTAAAGAACTAATGCATAACCTTCTGTCCATAAGTCAATTAAGTGAGAATGATTATGATATTATTTTCAATCAAAAATTCTGTAAAGCTGTCAGTCAAAAGGATGGCTCAGTTCTTTCCAATGGAAATAGGAAGAACAACATTTATAAAATCAAACTTTCTGATATTAAGAGTCTGAATGTAAAATATCTTATGTCTGTTAATAAAGAGCATGTTGGTTTAAACCCTAGAGACCAATACTTTTGGTACTTATATCGAATTATTTATTATAAATAAAAGACATTTCTTTATTATGTTTGTTTTTTCAGAATAATAAAGTCCCTATAATAGTTAGTCTGTTTAATAAAATATTAAGTGTGACTTAATCATGAGATCCCATTAAATATAAGGATATTATTCTTAAGGTATTCGTAGTCGAACTTTACTGTGAAGTGGGATAACCTTAAAGTATTAAGACTATTATGTAGATAGACTAATGATCGCATCTCATGGATCATGGATAATGAGTTATTAAGTCTTAACATAGGTATAAATATTAGGAGTAATATTTATACTAGATTGACCCGCTATGAGAGTATTACATAGAATATTATGCAAAGTATCATAAGTTATTCTCACGGTGATAGTGATATATACCACCATTCGACCTGAAACCACTATGGATCCTAGATGTAGAGTCGAGTACTTATTGTTAATCTAACATTGTCCGTAACTGGATGACCATAAAGACAGTTGATGGATATTCCACAAAACTTGCTGAGGAACATGAGTGACCTAGATGAAATTTGTCCATCCTGCATAACATGATAAATGTCTAAGGGCCTAATATTGAATTGGACAAGGATGACACGATATATGCCTTGTGTTCAATATAGACATAAGGGCAAAAGGATAATTGTACACACAATTATTATCACAAAAAGTTTTGTCATATCACATGATAATTTTGTTACTTGGGTAACAGTGATGTGTTTCTAGATACCACTCACTGTTTATTATGTTAGATGCGTTATTTAATATAATTGCCAACGTCGCGAAAACCTATAGGGTCACACACATAAGAATAGATTGATAAGAGGTAGAGTAAATAAAGAACACCGTATGGTACAATGCACTTAAGTAGAATACGGAATGTGGTAAGGTACCACGCGCTTAGGTGATATATGGTACACCATAAGATATGATGCGCATACACTTAATTAAGATTTTTAGCTTGCAGCCCACACAAGTGGTTCTATAAATAAAACCCTTGTGCAGAAGCATACACTCTTGATGGAAATTCAGACTGTGAAACCCTAACCGTATTTTCCTTCTCTCTCACACTCAAAGCATTCAATCATAACAGGTAGAACTGAGACTGAAGGAGTCCGTTCATGTGAACTGAGTAGAGGCGTTGTTCATCGTTTAACGCTCGTGATCACTCCTTCGATTTAGCATCAAAGGTTTCATCACCGCAAGAGGTAACTATTTCTATAACTGATCATGAACATTTGTTTGGATCACTAAAGGGAATTTTGCTGCATTTTGGATCGCGATTTCCCTTCAGTGGCATCAGAGCCACTTACGAAACCATGCACTTATAATTGTTTATTTTATGTACTTTCTATTTTAATTCGAAACACAAAATAAATTAAATTATAATCAAGTAATTGAATTTTGACATCAGGTTGTGTATGATTTGGATGATCGATATTGACTATGTTTCAGAATCCGACATTAGTATGGTGAATCAACGATATATCCGAAGGTGAGAAAAATACACAAGAAGGGGAAGTTGAATTATGTTTTCCGTTCTCTTAATTTGCGTATGATAAGAGTTCAAAATCTAAACTACTGTTTAGATTCTGGTTATACTTAGCAGCGAAATGTTAACAGAAACAAACAAATAATAGCAGAAGACACAAAAATTTATACTGGTTCCTCCCAAATGAGAAAACTCCAGTCCCCTTGCTTCACAAGATATTTTCACTATAACCAAATCATGATTACAATCGCTTATGCATTCTGCATAAGACTTTTACAATGCTCAGGCCCTAAGTCTGTGACTTCCTGCTTAAACCCCTAAGGCTCAAAACTTCCTTGCTTAAGTCCTACAGATTCAATACTTCCTTGCTTAGACCCTCAGCCTAAGACTTGCCCGCTCAGGTCCCTCAAACCCGATACTTCATGCTTAGGCCCAAGACTTCTTGCTCTGATCCTTGGTCTAAGACTTCCCTGCTCAAGTTCAACGAACCCAAAACTTCCTACTTAAAACCCTCAGGTTCAAGATTTCTGCTCAAACCCTCGATCCGAGACATCCTTGCTTAAATCCCACAGATTCAAGACTTCTCCTTAGTCAACCCATTTGATTAATACTTTCATTTCTCTAGCACATAACAAGAGACTTACATGGATCAAATATCTTGGTGAGAGACTTAATTGCCCAATCAATCCACTTGATTAAGACTTTTAATGCTTTAGCACATAGAAGGAGACTTACATGGCTTAAGCATATTGGAGAGATACTTGGTTGCTAAATCAATCTACTTGATTAAGACTTTCAATGCTCTAGCACATAGCAAGAGACTTACATGGCTCAAGCATATTGGCGAGAGACTTAATCTAAACTGCTAAATAACAAGTTCAGCATAATAAAGAATAAGGTTTACTTGATACAAATGTTAGACTTATAGAGAAATCACCATAACAAAGACCTAAAGCTCTAAAGATTTCTAAGATATTCAATGTTTAAGAAATCTTAATACTTTTACAATTACAACCTACAACAGAAATTTTGCATACTCGATTGTGTTGATAATTGTTGATCTTATTACTCCTCCATCAGGTTGATCCTTGTTAAAGATTCAGTTTGAACCTTCAGCTACTTATATAGCATTTGCAGAAAACTAGTCGTTGGAGAGATAAATGGATCAAGTGTCTTTTCTTTCTCCATAATACAAGAGACGTTGAAAATAAATACACCAAAAGATCTTGATCCATTGTGTAACGTGTTTAACCATTGAGTATTAAAAGAGAACCTATACTATAGAGCTGTTGAGAGTAGATATTTGTAAAGCATGCCAACTTTTATTGAGTCTTGTGAAATAATACTCTAGTTGACAAACTGATTTGACAATGCAACTTGCTTTCTGCAGTACAGATAACTTCAGCTTTATCACTAACTCTGAATGATGACCAGAAGCCAATTTACATTCACCAAATGTAGAGACAATTATGTTGCTTCTTCTGATGCTGAGACCTTCAGCTTTAGAGTCTACACCAGCCATCACTTAGTGAGAGTTTTGCAGATTCTGCACCACCAGAAGCTAGCAATTCAACTTCTCTCAAGTATACCCTTGTATATCAGATTCTGAATATATATTTATAAGTATTAGAACCTGCATACATGAAACACAAATCAAATATAATCATTTTTCTTTTAATACTTTGTTATCATCCAAATCAAATGAATATATGTCATGAACACACATGTTCTAACAATCTCCCCCTTTTGGATGATGATAAACATAACTATTTAAAGGACAATGTCGAGCAGTTATAATTTTATTTGTAACATTAAAGTCTGAGGTTTGTAAGCTCACCCTGAGTACTACTTTCAAGAAAAAGTATTTTAATTTTCTTAGTAACATCAGAATCTGAGGTTTGTAAGCTCCCCCTGAGTCAAATAGTCCAAAGTTGAGGTTTGTAAGCTCCCACTTAGATCTATATTTAAGAAAACTAAAAATAATATTTTAACTTAACATTAAAATACGAGGTTTGTAAGCTCCTCCTGAGTCTGATAGTCTAAGATTGAGGTTTGTAAGCTCCTATTTAGTTATATGTACAAGAAAGTTAAAATGTGTCGCCCGAGGAAAATAACCATTATGTACAAAAAATTTATAAATGTATGTACAAACTGAATGAGTTTAGTTTTTAATTAAATACTTACCATCTTTTCTTCCCCTTTTGTCACATAAAAAAGAATAAAAAGAGAAGAAAAAAAGAATTACAGTAAAAAATGCATAACAGGCCATCATTACAAGATGAATATCCAAGGAAGGGGAAATGATCAAGTAACAAGGATCAATAAAGGATCGCGCAATGCATGTTAAATATTTATTGGTTGTAACAGTCTCAAAAATCAAGCAAAGGATCTTATTTTGTCAATTAGGTTACTCAGAAGCCATCATAAAATCATCCAAAACCTATTTTGTTTTCATCAACATCCACCAATACATCATGGAGTCATCAGCTGAGAGCAACAAAATCTCTATTGTGACAGAAGTCACAAAGAGCTCTACGAATGTGAATATCTAAAACCTTCAGAAGCTAGCACTTTCAGAAGCATCTGCTACTGGGCTTATATCATCTACCATGAACACTTCATAAGAAGTTTCGCCAGCAGTACCTCAATAACCTACAGAAGTAGGTCCTTCGGTAGCCGTGATGAAGCCAAAGAAGAAGTTCATGAAGAAGACAAGGAGGAAGAGGCTCAATAAGATGTTTTATCGTCCTGTTGTCCTAGAGGCAGAAGAGGAGGACATAGATGAAGATGAACCAGATATTGATTATGGCAAATGCTTCTCCTACAAGGAAATGGATGACTTAGATAAGGATTTGTTCTAAGTTCATACCAATTCCTTTTGTAATAATGATTTTGTAATCCTTTAACCTGATCAATGAAGAAGAAGTTTTGACCAATTTATTTCTATATACATTACATGCAAATAATCACTTTATTTTTCACTTAAAGATTTTCTGATAAAACATTAATGAAGTAATAAGATAACCAGAACCAACAGTTAACATGTTAACAATACTATTTATAATTGTTAAAAGAATCTTAATAGGTCAGAATACTAGACATCATTTCCAAGAGTTGGTATTTAAAATTTATTTGACTTAATCAATAATAAAATAATGAATACTCAAAGGTAATGAATGTCACGATTCTATAAAAATCCCATTGCAGACTCACTTTCATAACCACTTAATCTTTTGAACATCAAAATGTATAAGCAAAAGCAAATTTGGATTCCAAAGAGAGATTTCAGAAAGATAGCCATACTTAATGCAACAACTCAAGCAAACAAAAGTGATGCAGCAATTGAAGGATCTACAAGTAAGCATATGGTTCAGAAGCACACACTTCTTCAGTAGCCTTCGTTGAGACACACAAATCAACTGAGAAAGAAAGTTGTAGAGTTTACAAAGGAAAAATGACAAGATTATTTAGACAATATAGATATGTCAAATGATCCTAGGGAATACCTTAGGGAAAATCCAAATACCTAGAAATTCTTAACAATTTGTAATAGCTTCCAGTTAATGATAATGTTGTATATTTAGAGTTTTTAATCCTATTTGTTTTATCCTCTTGAACAACAATATAAATGAATATTTATAACAGTTAAGATGCACAAAAGCAAGAATAAACTTGGATTAACAATAAGATTTCTTAAAACAAAAAGTCTTAATAATTACAAGACACAAATTTGCCGAAGTCTAACAACAAAATCTCTCATAGATAACTTCAAACTTGTCTCTCCAGATTTTAGAAGAATCAACTTCTGAACGTATGATAACTCCCTACTGGACCAGTAGTTCTGAAAGAACTCGTCCATAAGGAATGAAGAAAATCTTTCCCTTGTGAAAGGAAGAAAGAGTCATCTTCAAATAGTCAAACATAACTTGAGGAAGATCAATCTGCAAGTCTGAATTGAGAAGTAATAGAAAATCCTTTTCAATAGGTGTTCAAACTATAGTATAGCGGAAAGAAGCAAAATATTTGGAAGAATTCCCTTCGGGTTTTTACCGTCTCCATAATGATCAGTGTGAGGGAAATAATGTTGTTCAATAATCTCTATATTCCTGAGCTTGGTTTGAATGGTTTCAAAGAGTAAAATGCGAAACTAAAAGATATTAACAAGTAAATAAAGTACGGGAAATAACTCTTCAGGAGTTGTATTTCATTTTACCCATCAAGTACTAAAAAATCTATCAATTCAGTTATATGCAACCTTAATCACTCGTCAATATCATCACGCATCGCTCACAACAAAGGTTGTGTCTAACACAAGGTCGAAAGAACAACCATATTATATCATTTGTGATGTCTCAAACAACTCAACAACATGGAGCCTTAAGAACCAATACCCATGCAAATATTAGACCTAAATCTATGTCTAGAGTTTAGAATCTAACAGATGTTCATCTTAGATCGAGTTCAAATCGTATATATCTATAGCAATCCAAACCCATTAAGATAAACATTGAAATCAAAGATAATCATTGATAAAGATTTGTAAAACAGATTTTATACAATGATAAATAAATATACATACAATCAAGATAAACTTACATACAACACTCCTACAAATAGAAAATACAAAGAAAAGAGCGAAACTAAACCGGTGATTCTCGAGGTGTCAAGACGATTATCATAAATCCAGCTCCAGATCGTCAAGATGCAACTTCCATTGTTGTTTCTGAGCTCATTTCCACAAAGAATGTTGGTGATGGAGCTGGGAGCAAACAATCCCCAAAACCATACCCTAAAAATCTAAATGAAATGTATTTATGCAAGTTGAGTTTCGCATGCCCCGCTAAGCACACTCAGATCGTGCTAAGCATGATCTCACTTAAAGTACTACCAAATCGATATAAAATATGCAGTGTGGTCGCGAAAACTAAAAGTCTCAACCTCTGCCAAGGAAGCTCCCAACGTGCTGCAAATCCCGCTTAGCGCGAATGACAAGTTTTTATTGGTCAAAACTGCATTTTGAAGCATTACTCATGGCTCAAATGGGTCCATACTTAAACCATGCATTAGTACCTATTATTACGGTGAGAATTTGATATCAAGCTATTGATTAAATTGAATCACAAATCTTTAAGATTCACCACCGAACTTTGTTTTATCCAAGGGGAAGGGAAAAGACGTATAAAATCCTAAGTTTGCAATGTAACAACAATGCTAAGAGATATAAGGTTCGGGGGTTGGTTATACCTAGGGAAGGTGTTAGCATCTTAAGCATATATAGTACTCTATAGGAACCTCTTGCTAGTATTTTTGTTATTGTTTGCTATTTGCTTTGAGATGTCTTGTGTTTGGGTTTTATTGGTGATGATAGTAACCTAAGAGTTTATTACTAAGGATGCTCGCCAAAACTTCGCAGTCTTATGCATACATATCCTTACAAGGATGGAATCAGAGAATTTGTAGTTCACCTCAATAGGGATGAATGAACACTTGATTATGATTAAGGTTCAAAGGGGGAGGTAATTGTTATGGTCATAACACTTACTTGACTTAAAAAGTCAAAAGAGTTATAAGTTCTACCCTAAGTTAGATGGATGGTATGAACAAGTATGATATTTAACCATGATATCAATTGCAAACATGCAAAGTAACATTCAAACATGATGTTAACTGTGGTATAACAAAGTTAAAGTACATGGTTACAACCAAAGCATAAGGGTAGATGTGACAACATCTAAAGACTTAACAAAGTAATAAAAGAACAAGGTAACAACCAAGCACATTCAAAGTTTAATGAAGCTACAAACTAACATGGTGAAAACCAAAGTAAGTTTATACAAGCAAAGATGTTACAACATCTAAACACACATGAGGTATAGTTATAACAAGACTAAAGCATCATGGATGACAAGTTCAAGTACATAATTAGGTAAAGCATGCATTAAATTTTATTAACACCACTTAATCATAAACACAAGACAAGTATGATCAAGTTATAACAACACTTAATCATGAATACAATTTAAACATTTCAACATGGATAAGTCATCACAACACTTAAGCATGGTAAGATTCAAGATTCAAGTATGACATGTATATGGAAACAAAGTTCAATTTAACATGTAAAAGTTATAATAACACTTAAACATGGATGAAGACAAAGTTCAAATATGAAGTAAGGCATGTATAAGTCAAAGCATTACTTAACATGGTATCTTTCAAAGTTCAAAGTAAATATGTATAAGTTAAAACATCAGTTAATCATGAATAAAGTAAGGCGTTCAAGACAAGTAAAGGTAACAACCAAAGCATACTTGAGCAAAAGGGACATGTCCATAACAATAACATGTGGATGGAAAATGCAAACATACAATGGATGACATGTGAGAAAGCTTATAAATGACAAGTTAAAACTCAAACATCATGTGAACAAGTTAAGTCATTACTTGAAAATTTAAGCATGGATATAAGTTAAACATATTAAGGCAAATAGGTAACAACCAAACATACATGTTAGGGTTTAAACATGGCCTTAAACAAGGTAGATACATCACAAGGGTCTAAGCATACAAGCATATACACAAAGTCACTTTTAAGGAAAAACTCAAGTATTTAAGAACACATAAACATGTTATGATCAACAAAAAGGCATATATACACATCAAGGTCATGTTAAACATGGAAGAAAGTCACACGTTAAGACAAAAGATCAAGCAAAAAGTCTCATGGTATGGACAAAGTTTCAACATACATTTACATGTAAGCATACACTTGAAAATGCATCAAAGTCAAGTTGAAACAAGGATGTACAATATCACAACATCATACAAGGTTTATACAAGATGTAAATGGTTCATACAAGTCATTATGAGCAAAGAAAAGCAAAGGAATCAACTAAAGAATCAAAATGAACCTTAAGAAAACCCTAAAAAGTCACACACTTTAAGCATACATAAGTGCAATAAAAATTATTATTTTTGGAATTTTACTTTCTCAAACAAAAACTAGGAATCACCATGGACATTTTGCAAAAAGAATGGGTCAAAAATGATTTAGGATGAAGGAGTTATGACATTTTGAATTTGTGAAGAAAATAAAGAAAATAAGGTGACAAAAATAATGAAATGGTCAAAGTGGGGTTGGTTGAACCCACGCTAGGTTGGTTGAGGCTTCAAAACATTACTAGTTGTTCTAAAATGCATCTTGTGAAATAACATGGAATCACATAATAATATATGAAGTTCATTTGGAAATTGGAAAAAATAAAAAGAACTGGGGCGAGGGGGATTCAAACCCTAGTTCTTTAGGTCAAAGGGAACATATGCGCGTAGGTTTAACCATATGCCTAACAAAGTCCTAAGGCCTAAACCAAAAGGGAGCCATGGCTGGCTGGTCATCAACATCAACACCAACATTTTCAGTTTGCAAAACCAAGTCTAACTTTCTCAAAACACCATGAAATCAAGTGAAATAAAAATCAAACTTGTCTAATTTTTCACAAGGATCACAGTGGTACCATTGGTTTTTCCAAAAAATGTCTCTATTTTAAAACATGATAGAAAAACCTAAAATGACTTATTCTTGCAAGTTCAATGGTACAGTTTCATACAATCATGAATATGACCAAATAATGATTCAAAATCATCACATATAACCTAACAAACATGTTCCTAATCAATGTACATCAAAGCATGGCATATTTCAAAGAGTTCAAGTTTCAAGTAAACTTACCTCTTAGAGAAAACTTGGAACTTTCACCATAGTTGATACAAAAATGTTTTGTTGATTTGAACAACTCCAATATACCTCTAATGACCCTTTTGAATGCTTGGAACCCAAAGAAACTGACTGGAACAAAATGTGCCTCCTTCTTGCAAAATATGGAAAAATGACCAAAATGAAACTTCAAGGAAATGAAGTTACATATGCAAAAAAAGGTTAGAAACAATTAAGGGATATTCAATGGAGTGCGTTGGAGGTGTTGGAGTGTTTGAAACTGCTCAGAATCAAGACTTGACTTGAAAAATGCAAAAAGTCAACAATATAAGGTTTTGGGAGTTAACTTTTTGTTTTAGCAGGTTTGGGGTGGACATGAAGGTTCGGACACCTTCAAGGGATGATTTGTGATGTGTTTTAAAGGTTTGATTGGTGGTTTGAGGTGTGGAGAAGGCAGATGGAATGTTTGTGCAAGATGAAGTTTCTTGGCAAAAAAGAAAGAAATGGACAAGGTGCTGGTTTCTGGTTTTTTGAGGGAGGAATGTTGAGGTTTTTGTTGTGTGTTAGAGGCTTAGAGTGAGCCTCTATTTTGAGGTTCAATGCTCCATAAAATTCCAACTTGGTTGTTCACTTGGTTTGGTTGAAATTCAAGTGGTGGTTTCATGGATTTTAGAAGTTCCAATGCATCGTGCAAGATTTCCTAAAGTTGTTGGAAAGTTCAGACATTTTTCTTCTTCATGAATAAAATATTTTGTGTAGAGAAAACAATGTGGAGCTCAAGGAGGGTTGACATTGTGATTAAAGAGGCTTTATGAGAATAAAAGTGAAGTCTTTTTGGCAAAACATTCAAAAATGGCTTGATCACTTGGATAAAGCTTAAAATCAATGTGTAATTCGCACAAAACTTGTGTTATTCTCTAGTTAAAGGAATATTTGAAAGTAACATAAACTGTAAAACCATATTGCATGACTTTGGCTAGGATTTGCACTCACGGTTTGGCAAGAACATGACTTGAAAAATCAGGTTTTGAGGCCAACTTCTATCTTCAAAACTCCTAGCTCAAAAATGATATCGAGGAATTTATGTACTTTTTGAAAATCCCCAAACATGCTCTACAACTTTCATGTTTGATGAATTTCTTGAATCTCAATGGATCATAGTGAAAACTGGCTCCAAACTTGATGGCTTTATAACTCAAAATCTATGTACTTTTTGGAGATTGACCCTGACAAAGTTGTAATATGTTAAAAGGGCTTCAATTTAATATTTATAACACAAAAAATGGTGGTCTAGATTGAGAGTTATGGCCTTTCAAATTTGGCACCAAATTAGGGTGTTTCTTCCATACTTAGAAAATTTTCAAATCTTCAACTTTGCCCCTTTTGCAAGAAACCTTCCAATTCTTGATTTTTCATGCTCAAACTCATTGCTCAAACATGTTTTCATTAAATTTAGCTTGAGGACTTCAATTTTGACCAAAAATTTCAAAAGTCAAAGAGTTGACTTTGCAGATAAAAGCTTGTGTAATAGATGAATTCAACTGTGTGATCTTCAATGATTTTGCATTCTTGAACCTTTCAAACATCATGGATGGACTCCAAGGATGTATTTGAGCATCTTGAGTCATTTCCTAAGGCTTGGGATTATATTTTGATCAAAATTCAAAGGCATGGTTGACTTTGCCAGATAAAAACCCTAATTTGGGGTCAGATGAAATTGAACTTCAATGAACTCGTAACAAGACTAATTTGCACTTGATTCTTGATGAAGAGAGGCCTCTTGAGTGTATTAAAACTTGGTAGGTTGATGATCAATCCAAGATATTTGCTGGTCAAATAAAGATCCTCTTGATTCTCTTTATTCAAAACCTTAATTCAGATGAAACAAAACAAAGAAGAATTGTACAAGGTTAGGGTTAGCAATGCAATATGTGATGCTCCTAGAATGATGACGGAATCTATGGTCAAAATTTGGGGTATGACACCTATAAAAACAGATGAAAAACTATCAAACTTAATGATATATACAACAATATGTAAACTATACACAATGTACACCAAAACTCGGGATTATTAACGGAAAACAAACGAATCAAGCCGTTGAGTGATAATTATTTACAATCAAAATAACAAAAATTTAGCACTCGGGAATAGGGTCTATGGGGTCTAGATCCTTATCCTTAGGAAGCAAGTTTAAGTTTAGAATTTGATTCCAAACAATTGCATCAGGTCAAAGATTTAAGGCCAAAGATGTGTTAGATGGATCTACAAAGATAGTTTTCCCAAACAAGAGTTCATGAGATTTCTAAAATCTCCTCACAATTGATCATATTAGAAATCTATTTAGAGGCTAGTGTTATAGAAACACCAGTCACTTTAGAAAGAATAGCACACTCAGAATTTAGCTCAACAATGGAAGCATTAACCCAAGACTCTTTGACAAGACTTGGATAAGTGAAACCACAGAGCATCTCAAAGTATCAATTCAATTTTTTTATTTAGAAAAAGCCTTCCAGAAGTTAAAACTTAGCTTAAGAAACTCATCAAAATCCACAAACTTTTCATTGAGGACAACTAGTTGATTCAAAGAAGAATTGACTAGAGAGTTCATCTCAAGTTTGGTTTGATCATCACACAACCAAAGAAAATAAAAATAAAAGAAAGGAACTTAACAAGAATATAAAGGAATAAGAATCTTGTCAGAAAAAGGACACAAAATGATGTTTCATAAGATAAGGGATAAAGATAATGATAATATATAAAAAGAAAAACATCATTATCCAAAGGGTCTTATCTAGTAGATTTCTTGAATCCACTAGATGATTTTCACCTTTATGAATATTTAAGTAATATAAAAGTTTTTGAAAAACCTTTTACTTAAACTACTTTATCAGAAGTAAAGAATATTTTTCTGAATCTCAGATTCTGGAATTTTCCGAAGTTATCATCCATCAGAGTCTAGTAGATATAGACTTAGAGGAGATATCTTCTGTCAGTCATCATTATTCAAGATTCCATTCAGAACCAAAAGTTTTATCTTGAAACAAGAGTCATGAATGATTAATGAGTATTGAATTGGTTTCTTTAATAGTAAACAAACAAAAGTATCATCATAAAAAGTGAGGAAATTGTTTCCATAAATATGACCATCATCTAGCTAATGATATATTCAGTATAGACAAATACAACATAGTTTCTTCTTAAAGATCTCTGAAGATTCTTTTATCAAAAGAACTTCTCTATAAATCTAATAGAGACTTTGTATATACGTATACACATATATCTCATTGATCCAAGTAATAAGCCAGAAAAGAATAAACATACCTTTTTTTTTTAATTTTCTCGGTCAGACTCGTATGAGTATTCAAATTTGATCATAGAATCTGAATACTGCTTTGATTGGATTTTGATTTAATGGCTGTTAAACCATTGACTCCACTTCTTTCACCAAACTCAATACCTCTAGCACTTGAGACTGGGTTGTAGGCTCTTCTTCCATCAAATGTTGTAAACAACCTTTGATAAGCAACATGGAAGATGCCTTTGCTCCTTTATTTGATACCTGCAACAACTACATTTAAATAATGATACTCATATTTCTATGAGTCCATACATGTTGGTCCAGATAGGCTTTCCTTTGCCTTATCCTCAATCCGATAGCAGTGCCATGGTTCATTCCAGAGTCATAATATGAACAAGATCTTATTCTTAGCAGAATCTTTAATTTTATTGTCTTGGATTAAATCTTTTGATTGACAAGCCTTGAACCAGATAGTGTTAGCTATCAAAGATTGCCATAAAACAAGTTAAAGTACTATCGTATAATTGTTGGTAGAACACGAAGATAAATTGAAGGTTTCTCGTATAATTTTCCTTTAACACAAATTCCATGATGACCCTCAATTAGGGCGCAATGGAGTCACTTAAGATATCACCTTAAAGAACAGACTCCTTATTATCAAATATTAAAGCAATATATATTTGGCATAGTCTCTTTCTCTTCAATACTTGATTTATATTCCAGGATTCAGATGTTGTTTCAGAAGCAGTAATGACTGACAGAGCCAGATTACTCTTTCTTCTAAATCCTATACTAAAGTCAGCTTCAAATGAATATGCAATGAAGACCTCTGGAATTAAGTTATGGTAGTGTTTCTCCTTGTTATTGGATTTAGGAAATCATTTAAAATATGAATATCTCAGAAGCTTCTAAAGTTACTCTTCTAACAACAGATGTCATATTCCATTAAGGCACTTAAAAAAATCTACTACTTAGGAAGGTTAATTCCTCATCATCAGACATTCCATAGGAAGTATCCTTCAATAGGATTTAGGAAAGATGATCTGTTAGATAGTTTTTCATCATTTAATTCCATTTCTTTTCTTTGGATATTGCAACATAAACCTACAAGGCAAGTAAACTTAAGTTGTATATCTTCTTGAATAATTGTGACCTCACGTTTGAATTCAAAACAATCTTCTTAGAATTTTCTTGGAAAGATGAGATGAAGTGTAGCTGGACAAGCTTCATAATTGATTCCCATAAATATAAGCACAAGGACTCAAAGATAGTCTTAGCATTAGATGTATCAATGATGATGATATACTGAGAGTCGAGATAGAGCACCTAGAAGAATGCATCTACTTCTGAAGATATTTTCAATAAGCTTTTTCTGAGCTGGTGAGAGAGACTTTCAAACTTTGATCATCCCTCCACCATCAACTTCTATGTTAATACCTTTTTCAAGGGACTTCTATAGACCTTCACAAAACCCTTTTCTCAAGTCCAATGAATTAAAAATATATTTAACTTTTTCATCATTTAAATTCAGCGGAATCACCCTTTGAATATGGTAAAAAAAATCAATGTAATATTTTTCATGTGGCACTTTATTCCTTCTTGAGGGAAATTCTTTAGCATACATACTTTTCTCATTGGATCATTATTTGCACCACTGTTAAGTGTTATGTACAGACCATGCACTGATACCAACTGAAGGTGAGAAAAGTACACAAGAAGGGGGGTTGAATTATGTTTTCTGTTTTCTTAATTTGCGTCTGATCAGAGTTCAGAATCTAAACTGGTGTTTAGATTCTGGTTATAATTAGCAGAGATATGTTAACAGAAGAAAATAAATAATAGCAGAAGACACAAAGATTTATACTGGTTCCTACCAAATGAAAATAACCCAGTCTCATTGCTTTACAAGAGATTTTCACTATAATCAAAGCATGATAACAATCGCTTATGCATTCTGCATAAGACTTTTACAATGCCCAGACCATAAATCTGAGACTTCTTGCTTAAACTCCTAAGGCTCAAGACTTCCTGGCTCAAGACTTCCTTGCTCAATTCCTTGCTCAAGTCCTACACACTCAAGACTTTCTTGCTTAGACCTTCAGCCTAAGACTTTCCTGCTCAGTGTTATGGTGAGAATCGGATGTCAAACTATTAATTAACTTGAATCACACATCTTTAAAAATCACCACTGAGCTTTGGTTTATCCAAAAGAAAGGGTAAAGATCGAAGAAAAACCTAAATATACTGTAAAAACAACGCAAGAGATCTAAGGTTCGAGGGTTGGTTATACATAGGGAAGGTGTTAGCATCCTAAGCATCTATAATACTCTATAGGAACCTCTTGTTAGTAATGTGTTATTTGTTATTTGTTATCTGCTAAAGGGTTAAAAGGGATAAGAAGAGACCTATGGTTTATTTCTAATTATGCTCGCCAAGACATTGCATCTTGTGCCTATGTATTCTGACGGGAGTGGAATCAGAGCATTTGTAGTTCCCATCAACGAGGATGAGGAACTCTTAACAGTGGTCCAGGTTCCAATGAGAGTAAGTAAGTATTCGTGGCAAGACACTTACATGGAGTGCGACGACTCCAAACCTAAGCTAAGTTAAAAGGGAGGTAAGTATCCATGGTAGGACGCTTACATATAGTACGACGACTCTGATCCTAAGGCTAAGATGAAAAGAAATAAATGAGTAAGTGTCCATGGCAAGAATTTACATGGAGTACGACGACTCCAATACTAAGGCTAGGATAAAGGGGAAGGACCTAAATTTAGGCTAAGTATGATGTGGATGTTAATAAGAGGGGATCATTTCCTTTGGACCTTAAATAGAAGCGGTCATATAAATTCAGGAGCCAACAACTTTCACTAAGTGTTAGTTTCACGGTGAGAATTAGATATCAAGCTATCGATTAACTTGAATCACAAATCATAATTCACCACCGATCTTTAATTTATCCAAGGGAAGGGAAAAGAATGAATAACCCATAAATATGCAATGCAAAGCAAAACAAAAGAGAAACTAAGGTTCGAGGGTTGGTTATGCCTAGGGAAGGTGCTAACATCCTAAGTATCTGTAGTACTCTACAGGAACCTCTTGTTTTATTATGTTATTTGTTATCTGTTTTCTAAGGGTGAAAAAGTAAAGGGATACCTAAGGTGATATTCCTAAGTATGCTCGCCAAGACATCGCATCTCGTGCCTACGTATCTTGACGGGAATGGAATCAGAGCATTTGTAGTTTCCCTAAAAGCGTCGAGGATCTCTTGAATGTGGTCAAGGTTCCAGGGGGAGAGAAAAGTTTGTTAATTGATTCTAGGAGAAGATACAAGTCGTAATCTTAAGGATAACACTCGACTTAACCACCACAAGCATATGGAAGATGGTCTTTGCTTCACTTTCAAAGAAGGGCTCCAACTCGGAGTTACAATCGACGAGTATGCCACATACCTCTCTACAGCGGAAAAGATTTTACATATTTCTCGATTATATTATGGGGTAGGATAATTATACCTTGACTACATGGATGAATCATGTCTAATTCTCTTGTGGAAGAATAAGGGATTTAAACTGTAAGTTGTCTAAGGTTGAATCATCCTATTGAAACTAACCTAATGTCATCACACAACAAAGATTGATTCTAGAGCCTAATTCGTCATTAAGTGATCAAAGTGAGATCTAATCACTTAATAGAATATCCTAAGGAAAATATCTAAATCATACAAGCATATATCAAACTTTTTACAAAAAAGTTGATAAATAAGCGATGACAATCAACATTGAAATTAATTAAAACTTTAATTCAAATTAACTGGAAATCTAATTATCAGATTAGAGTTTTTAAACTTCCCATTAATCTACTAAAATTTTAATTAATCTAAATTAATGGTTTAATTAAAATTAACAATTAATAATTTTTTTTTGAATAGAATAGAAATAAAAAACAATGTATAATTTTTTTATAAAAAAAGCAGTGGGCATATCTTAAGCCAAGATATGAAAGGAAAAGAAAAAAAATAAAGAGAGGTATGGGTCGGGTTCTTTGTAACCTGTCCGACCCACACCATCGACAATAACAACATAGTAAAACTCAGCAGCTTGATCATAATCCTACTCTCTCTCTCTCTCTCTCTCGAGATTCCTTTTCGCCCTCTCCTCCGCCATCATCTCACTCTCATGCGAACAATAACAATAAAACCAATGGATCTCAATCGTGTTTCTACTTATTCGTTTCTTCATATGTTTCCTCGCAGTGCCTCACTCTCCCATTCGTCATACTATCTCATCGGTGTCGTCAAAGAAGGAGGGTTTCAACGACGCGATGGATTTCTGGAGAGTAAATGCTTTCGTCGACCGCGACAGAGATTGAATTTACACAATTTGTTGATAGTGTTGTAAAACTTACATCCACATTTTCAATCCGACTTTCCCCTTTTTATTTTGAACTTATTCCCCTATCTCTTAGTTTCCAACTTAACAACTCGTGTAGAAAAGATTATTATGAATGGTAAGCATTTGCAGTTTATGTTTATTCTTACTTAATTCCAAAAAAAAAAATCACAGGAAACAGAGGATAGATACAACAATAGTCGTACTCATTAGTTTCCAATTCCTAAAGAGACAACAGAAAGTTAACTTACAACGGTGGACGTGGTTGGAAGCAAGAGATTCAACGGCGGCGCGCGGCTGAGCAAATCAACATGTTGGAGTGAATGTTGCACGATTTTGACCCCATTCGAGGCACCACAGGTTCATAAACTTCGTTCCTTTGTCTGTTTCTGTTCTTTCGTTGTTGCTTGCGGTATTCCGACCTCTCCTGCTATGTGTGTTCTCAATGATACGTGTGTGTTGTTGTTTTCTCGTATGTGTCCTGTAGCTGCTTCTCTGCTATGTTGTTGTGTATGTGAATGCTATGTTTTTCTTCGTCTTTTCTCAGTGCCACGTGATGTTCATTTTGTGAGCATCTGTGGATTTGAGTTGTTCTGAATGTGTTTGTGATATGTATGTTGCGGAGAATTGTATTGCTCTTCAAAAATGTATGGTGCTATGTGCATGTTCTGATGAGTGCCTGAGTTTTTCTCAACTTCCTTCCTCTGTGTACTGCAATGCGTTGCCCTTTTATGAACTTAAACTAAATGCCGTAGATTGTTAGATGATAAATATTTTTCCTTTTTTGTGTGAGCATGTTTGGACTGCTTTCAAAAAGAAATTGAATTCGTTTGGAACAGGTTTGAAACCTATCTTGAAAATATGATAAATGCCTTTTCGTTAGCTTTTGATGGTTTGTGATTCTGTGTAATGACAATGTTTCTATTTTCAAATTGTGATTCAAAATAAGTTACTTTTTAATTTAAGAAATGTTTGATTATGTGATGAATTTTTTATGATGATTCCAACTCATTCATTGTACTTATTTTGCTCCCATACAGACATGCTGCTTTGGGGGATATTTGTTCCTGTGCTTCAACTTCTAGCAAATAAAAACCCCGCCGGTCTCACACATACTAAGGAAAGTACTACCAAGTGATGTACCAAAGAGAAGATGCACCCACATTGGTTCCTTTACCCATCTAGGACACTTGGCCTAGTAAGATTAAATCCATAGAATGCGCTTGTGGTCTAAAATTTGCATTACTTCCTATATCTTTGCATTTTGTAACTTGAACTCTTGGATTTTGATGAACAAAACCAATTATTTTTTAATTTTTTTAATAATGATGAATGATGTATGAATGACTTGAAATATTTAACCTTGTTTTTTTTCCAAGTAATCCTATGAACTTTCTTCCAAACTTACCATGAATCACTTTTTGACGAACAAAAACATGTACCTTAAGAATTTTGATCCATATTGAACAAGCTTTGAATGATAGAATCACTTGGATGAATATCCCAAATTAAACTTTAATTCCTCGATCATGTTAACTTGTAAGCAACAAGCAATTGAAAGAATGACCATGCCTTGAACGAAATGATCTCACAACATACTCACACTCTTTAGTAATTTATCCGCAAGTCCTTGATTTTATGATCACAAAAGGAAATTCCTTGAAAAATCCTTGAAGATGAATAATATTTGAAGTGTGTGGGGACTTTGCCAAAACCCTAATACAATGAGTCACCATTGACGATCATTACGATCTCATGTACAAAATATAAAAGATCCTAATCATGTGACCCTTCAGTACTGTTGCGAATAACCTCAATCTTCTTATTTTTGGTAATCCCCTTTGGGTGACACAACTGTCTAAGTTCCATCAAATCCTAGTTCAGGAGCAATAATGACGAGACCTTAAATGTTTGTCATTCTTGAAGAGTCTTGAAAAAGATAACATTGTGTCTCGATGAACCCTTTATAGTAAGATGCTCAAAACCTAGCTTTGTAATTCATGAAAGATTAGTTGAGTTAGTCTTGGAAGATTCAAACTGGTAGGAAACCTTAGGACCCTTGAATCAGAATGGTTATGCCCTGAAATGCTTGACTGTAAGTATCATCTACACTTGAAATCAATATACCTGCACACACTTGTTAGTCATAATAAGCACGCCCATAAAAACTGTATGACCAAAAATGTTATGCAAAATGATGCACAAAGAGGTTGGATCTTATGGTCAAAAATTAGGGTATGACACATGCCCCAATTTAAGTTTTTTCTATCCGGAGATATGGAGATTGAAATCTTCGTCTCGACGTGATAGGAGAGAATTAAATGCAAACATGCATAATTTTTAGCTCTAGGATGCCACAAGATGCAGATGATGTGACATGGAATGGTATGATATGAAATGAATACAATACAAAGATCCCGTGGAGAATGATGTCACAGGGGATAACCGTATACAGAAAATGTTGTTGAAGCATAGTTAAAGAATGAAAGACACGTCGAGGTAAGACTCTACGGGAAAAGATCCAACTCCACTAGGGATGAGGCTCAACTTCAGTAGGGAAGAGGCTAAGAACATGGTATTCGGTTGAAACAAAGGAATGTATATTACCTACTATAAAAAAATATGATAGCCTAAGCAAAGGTAGTAAACTTGAAAGGAGAGGTCACCTACTACCAAACATGGTAGCCTAAGCAAAGGCGGCTGACCAAAAAGATACGGTATATTACCTATTATCAAACATATGATAGCCTAAGCAAAGGTAATAACCTGAAATTAGGCTTCCATGATCAAAATTGATTCAGCTTCTTCTTTAACTAAAATGACCCGTTTAGAAAAGATAAAATAGACCTCCCCTCATTTCAAGGTTGTATGCCATGAACGAGTCTCAGTTTCTTCTTTGATCAAGTATTTCACTTGAAAAGGGTAAAATAAACCTCCCCTCGTCTCGGGTTGTAAGCCACAGACTGGTCTCAATTTCTTCTTTAATCAAGTATTCCACTTGAAAAGGGTAAAAATAAACCTCCTCTCGTCACGGGTCATAAGCCACAGACTGGTCTCAGTTTCTTCTTTAATCAAGTGTTCCACTTGAAAAGGGTAAAAATAAACTTCCCCTCGTCTCGGGTCATAAGCCATTGACTGGTCTCATTTTCTTCTTTAATCAAGTATTCCACTTGAAAAGGATAAAAATAAACCTCCCCTCGTCTCGGGTCATAAGCCACGAACTGATCTCAGTTTTTTCCTAGAAAGATGAATCCTTATGGGAGAGAACCTTCACAGGGGATCGAAATTTCACTAGAGATTGAAGACTTCAGCGGGAATCCATAACTTACTGGAGATTAGGAAACTTCAATGGGGATCTTCAGAAGAGATGCATGATGGTTGATTTGTAAAACATGTCTTCTCAAATAAAGGGAAAGATCAATTGTAAGAATCTTCACCAAATTTCTCGAAGAGATGCCATTTGATGGAAGCAACTTTGAGTAGTGGACTCCAACGGGAGAACATCACCGAGGATCAATATTGTTGTAGTTTGAAATTGCATTGAAACAAATAAAATCCTTGTATCGGGAATTCTTAAATAAAGAGAAACACTTGTAAAGTCTTCACCAAAATTCTCTGACGGATTTCCGGAGAGATGCCATTTTATGGAGGATAAGTTGATAATCTTGATAAACTCATTGGTGATAGACAAACTGTCTTGAGGAGATTCTCATTTGTCATCCAAATAGAAAACCTGAGAATGAAACAAACTGTTCAAATAAAGATCTGCCGCTTGTTGTCTGGGTATAAATTGCTGAGAAAATATTGTAAAATTGCTGGAGAAATATTTTGTCTTCAATGGTGATCTTCAAACAGAATTTTCCTGGGGAGTCAAAGTGAAAAATAAATGCACGTTCAATCCAGGGACCAAAGTTTAATTCAGGAAGTAAATGAAGAGAAACGGCAAATCAAGACTCTACCCAATGAGGAATGAACTCAACTGGGGTTTATCTTATTCAGAAATGGAAAAGAAAGCCAAAGCAACCGTCTTCTACGAGGATCGAACACAGTGGGAATTTAGAAATGTTGTACCCTTTCTGCTTAGTGATAACGCGAAAACGTATATTATAAATGCCATGATTTTATGCTATTAATGTTTGGTTTCACCCCAATTTCGGATCATTCTGAGCTATTTAGTTAAGTGTTTTGCAGGTATATGAAGTTCACACCCCAAATGAGCAAGACAAAGAAAACTCATGTTAAAATGCACAAAACAGATGAAAAGAGACAAGAAATAGAAGAAACGAGGATTCTGCTGATATCACGGTCGTCACGCCAATGTGACGCCCGTCACAAGCATCACGACCGTCACAACCCCATGACGACCGTCACGCTTCCCACGAACGTCACACCCCCTCACGATTGTCATGCAGGCAAAAACTGAATAACTTCCAGAATTAAAACGTGCCCACGAAGACTGAGAATTTGTGAAACGTTTTTTTCCTACATTCTCTCACCATCAACTCCACTCCCTAGGGACTTCACTTAGAGAATTTCAACTATAAAAAGAGAAGCCCATGACCAGAACAAGAGAGCCGCATTGAAGACCATGAAGTGCTGCCAAATTTATTACCGAAACCAAATATTGCTCTTGTTTTCCTTTTTCTTTCTTTATTTCCATTGCCTTGTTTTTATTCCCTTTTCCGCACGTTTAATTCTCGCCCAAGTAGAATCATGCCGACATTGTGGAGGACTACTCAAGGATCAAGAGCTGAATTATTTACAGGTTTTTATTATTAATTGATTTCCCATTACCGTTATAATGCATGTTTACTTATTATTCTGCCATTCTTTAATTATGCAAGTTCTAAACCCCATGTCTAGCTAAACTGCATTAATCGGTATGCAATAAATTAGTAGGAAGAGATTCGATAACATCAGGTACTTTTTCTGCCCTTCAAAACATGTTTCTGGCTGTAGTTTTTAATTAAATTTTCTAAATAAACTTTCGTCGCGACAGCGAGAAATTATTTTACAGGAGTTTTGCCACGACAGTGGGAAATTCACTAAGGTACGAACCTGCACACGAAAGCTGAGGTTCGAACCAAATAGTAAAAACTAGACATTCATTTTAAATACAACGAAAGCGCTTTAAAAGGAATTAGAACCTAATAATTTTCAAAAAGCAATTTTAACCCCGAATGGGATAGCGAAAGCATACATTCCGCCTTAGAGTTGTGATTAGCGTCAACAACCAACGTGAGACGAAAATCTTTAAACAATTACTTTCTCCTGAAAACTATTTTGAAATTATTAAACCGCGCCGGTAATATATAGAATTCCCGATAATTGAGGTATTGGATACCGATTTCTCTTGTTATTATCTTAAAAAGCCCTATAACTTTCTTTTAAATTAGCCATTAATTCCGCACTTACTTACTAAAAACCTTTTCCAACTTAGCTAAACATAGTAACACTCGATAGCACTAGATTGATTACGAGTCCCTATAGGATCGATATCTTTATTACTACGCGACAGACTGTGCACTTGCAGTTAGTTCAGATAGACTCAGAAAGTCGCGATCAAGTTTTTGGCGTCGTTGCCGGAGACCCGTTTAGTCAATAGTGTAAACCTCTGTTACGTAGTATAGACTAGGTTAACTATTTTATTTCCCTTTTACTTGTTCATCGATTGCATGCCAATTACTCGCTCACAAAGCAAAAATTTGCTACCAACAATCGCCGAACTTGAGCGCCTTCCTACACTTAGGAAGACGATTTGTAGAACATCAACAAAGACGTAATATTCCCCAACTTCTTGCTCACACTCCTAAATTTGAAGAAGAATCAGAGATGGCTGAAGGACCTCAGAACAGACCTCTGAAGGATTACGCTACCCCATCTCAGCTAGAGCCTCATAGTAGCATTGCTGCCCCCACTATCAATCGGAATGATTTCGAACTAAAACCATCATTGCTGTTAGCTGTACAACAACATCAATTCTCAGGAAATGCAACCGAGGATCTGAATGAACATTTAACGAAGTTTGTGCAATACGCAGACAGTGTGAAGGCAAATGGCGTAACTCCAGACGCAATAAGACTTCGTCTTTTTCCTTTCTCTCTTAGAGATAAAGCTTGGGCTTGGTTACAATCCTTGCCATACAACTCCGTTACGAAGTGGGAATAGTTGAAAAACATTTTCTTAGCGAGATACTTTCCGCTAAGCAAAACTGCTATGCTAAGAGCTCAAATTAATGGATTTCGACAGAAAGATGCCAAATCTCTCTACGAAGCATGGGAAAGATTCAAAGATATGATGAGAGCATGTCCTCATCACGGTCTAGAAGACCGGGTGACCATTCATACCTTCTACAATGGGCTTCTGTACAACACCAGATTAACAGTAGACGCCGTTGCGGGCGGTGCACTTATGGATAAGCCTTACGTTGAAGCCTATCAACTTATCAAAAACATATCTTAGAACCATTGCCAATGGGGAGGTGAAAGAACTCCATCAAAGAAACCCACAACAAAAGGTAGGATGTACGAGATCAGTAGTCTTGAAAAGTTCAACGCTAAAGTAGATGCCTTGATGCAGAAGATCGACAGTTTAATTGTAACACCGCCTGCGACCGTAGTTGCCGTAACCCCAAACTGTGAGTTGTGCGGAATCACTACTCACACTACGCCCGAATGTCCGTTACTGGCAGGAATCCCTACAGACCAGGTGAACTACGCCCAAGGAAATCCTTACGTGAACACCTACAACCCAGGCTGGAAAAACCATCCAAACCTTTCCTACAAAAGCGATAATGCATTGTATGCACCTAATCAAGCACCTGCTGTTCCACCAGGATATTAGAAACCAGTCGTAGCTGCTCCAAATGCCCCTAGAAAATCAAATCTTGAACTGATGATGGAAAATTTCATAGCTACTCAAGCTCAAAGGAACAAGGAATTCCTGAATCAAAACATACACACTAGCGAGCAGATTAAACAGCTAACCAACAAAGTAGACGCTTTAGCCATCCACCACAAAATGCTTGAAACACAGATATCACAAGTGGCTCAACAACAAGCCTCTACAGCCGCACCCGCTGGTACATTTCCTGGACAGCTAGAACCTAATCCGAAAGATCATGCAAACGCTATCATATTAAGAAGTGGAAAAGAACTGGACGGACCAATCGATCCTAGGAGTGAAAACTCAGCCATGCATCAGAAAACTGATAAACAGGCAGAAAAGGAATCTAAAACCGAAGAGAAGGAAGATAACGAGAAGGAGGCCGCCAAAAATGAAAACCCGTATGTGCCTCCACCGCCGTATAAGCCACCGATTCCTTATCCTCAAAGATTCATAAATTCCAAAACTACGGGGCAATTTAAGAAATTCGTAGAACTTCTGAAGCAACTGAATATCACAATTCCTTTCACAGAAGCTATCACTCAAATGTCCTCATACGCAAAATTTCTCAAAGAAATCTTGTCTAACAAAAGAAAAATCGAGGATAATGAAACAATTACACTTACTACCGAGTGTAGCGCGATCATTCAAAATAACATGCCTCCTAAATTAAAAGACCCAGGTAGTTTCTCCATACCTTGTGTCATTGAAAAGTTCGTCATAGACAAAGCTTTATGCAACTTAGGAGCCAGTATAAGTGTTATGCCTTTATCTATATGCAAAAAGCTGAATATGGGTGAACTAAGGCCAACCAAAATGTCCGTGCAATTGGCTGACCGATCAGTCAAATATCCCGTCGGTGTACTAGAAAACGTTCCAGTGTGCATAGGTAAATTCTACATCCCAACCGACTTCATAATCATGGATATTAAGGAAGACTCTCTTACCCCAATTATCTTAGGAAGACCCTTCCTAGCAACAGCCAGAGCCATCATAGACGTGAAGAAAGGTAGGCTAACATTCGAAGTGGGAGAAGAAAAGATAGAATTCATCCTCACCAAGTTCTTACAAGAACCAGCCATAGACGACACATGCTATTTAGTAGACGTCATTGACGAATGCATAAGAGAACTGGAGAAGGAAGAAACTACATACTCGGAAATAATGAAAATCCAAATCCCTGAAATTCATGAAGACGACAATTGGCGTGGGCTATACAAAGACGATAGTCTAAGCGAAATCTTAGCACTAACTCCTAATCACATGCCAAGTCCGAAGAACCCAACTTTAGAGCTTAAATAATTACCTAAAACCCTCAGGTACGAATTCTTAGATACCGAATTCAAAAGACCAGTGATAGTCAACGCCGATTTAGGACAGTTAGAAACCAAGACACTATTAGAAGTCTTGAGAAAATACCCAACTGCGTTAGGCTATAGTATAACTGACCTCAAGGGTATAAGTCCTTCCATCTGCATGCATCGAATCATGCTAGAGGAAGACTACAAAACCTCTAGAGAACATCAGAGAAGGATAAATCCTATCCTAAACACTATGGTCAAAGATGAAGTGAAGAAGTTACTAGATGCAGGAATCATATATCTGATCTCCGACAGCCAATGGGTTAGCCCAGTGCACGTCGTACCCAAGAAAGGAGGTGTCACTATGGTAAAGAACTCGAAAGGTGAATCGATAACACAAAGAGTTGTGACCGGAAGTAGGATGTGTATCGATTACAGAAAACTGAACAAGGCCACTCGAAAAGATCATTTCCCTTTACCTTTCATAGATCAAATGTTGGAGAGATTGGCCAAACATTCGTATTTCTGCTATCTAGACAGTTATTCGAGATTTTTCCAAATTCTTATTCACCCCGATGACCAAGAAAAGACTACATTCACCTGTCCTTATGGCACTTTTGCTTATCGACGAATGCTGTTTGGACTCTGCAATGCTCCAGCAACGTTCTAGAGATGCATGATGGTAATCTTCGCGGATTTTATAGATGACATCATGGAAGTGTTTATGGACGATTTCTCTGTATGCGGACAAAGTTTTGAAAGGTGTTTGTCGAACTTAGAGATGGTACTCGAAAGATGTGCAAAAGTTAACCTTGTTCTCAATTGGGAGAAATGCCATTTCATGGTCCGACAAGGAATAGTTCTAGGACACGTCATATCTGACAAAGGGATCGAGGTTGATAAAGCAAAAATATAAATTATAAAGGATCTTCAACCTCTGAAAACCGTACGAGAAATACAAAGCTTTTTAGGACACGCCGGATTCTACCGACGATTCATAAAAGATTTCTCGAAAATTACAAAACCTCTGACATGTCTGTTAATGAAAGATGCTGAATTTGTCTTCGACGAGGACTGCTTGGAAGCATTCGAAACTCTAAAAACAGCCCTCATCACATCACCAATCATGCAACCACCAGATTGGCAACTACCATTCAAAATCATGTGCGATGCGAGTGATTATGCTGTAGGTGCAGTTCTAGGACAAAGGAAAGACAAGAAGCTTCACGCAATCTACTATGCCAGTAGAACTTTGGATCCTGCCTAAATGAACTACGCCACAACAGAAAAGGAACTTCTAGCAATTCTGTTCACCCTTAACAAATTTCGTTCCTACTTTGTAGGAGTAAAAATAATTATCTACATAGACCACGCTGCCATTAGGTACCTGATAAGCAAAAAGGATGCCAAACCGAGATTATTGTGATGGATCCTATTGTTACAAGAGTTTAACTTAGAAATCAAAGACAAAAAAGGAACCGAAAACGTAGTGGTCGATCACTTATCCCGAATAGAAGGCATTAAGCAAGAATCAGTGCCTATCAACGACGATTTCCCTTATGAATGCCTGATAGCTAGATTGGAAAGCGATATGCCAAACTTAACCTCGGAAGAACCAGAATTAGAAAAAGGCGTGGAAGCAGTCTACGCACAAGTTACCCTGCCTTGGTATGCTGATACTGTAAATTACTTAGCCGTAGGCGTGCTCCCACCAGACTTAACTTATCAGCAAAAGAAGAAATTCTTCCACGACTTAAAACACTATTACTGGGACGAACCTCTGCTTTTCAAGAGAGGAGCCGACAACATATTTCGTTGATGCATCCCAGAGGAAGAAACATAAGACATCATCTCTCATTGTCACTCCGCCCCTTACGGTGGACATGCCAGTACATTAAAGACATGCATAAAAATCCTACAATCTGGCCTATTCTGGCCCAGCCTTTGGAAAGATGTCCACGCTGCAATACTAAGGTGCGACCGGTGCCAACGCACTGGAAACATTTCAAGGCGCGACGAGATGCCCCAAAAAGGTATTTTTGGAAGTGGAAGTCTTTGATGTGTGGGGGATCGATTTCATGGGTCCATTCCCATCTTCTTTTGGAAACAAATATATACTCGTCGCTGTCGACTACGTATCAAAATGGATTGAGGCCGTTGCCGCTCCAACTAACGACACGCGAGTAGTCATCAAACTCTTCAAGAACACCATTTTTCCCAGATTCGGTATGCCCAGACTTGTCATCAGTGGCAGTGGTTCACACTTCATAGCGCAAATCTTTGACAAACTTCTATCGAAATATGGAGTCAAACACCGTGTTGCAACACCGTATCACCCGCAGACCAGCGGCCAAGTGGAGGTCTCAAACAGAGAAATAAAGCAAATCTTAGAAAATACCGTTGCCACCTCCAGGAAAGATTGGTCATCGAAATTAAACGATGCTTTATGGTCCTATAGGACTGCTTACAAGACGCCAATAGGAACCACGCTATTTAAATTAGTCTATGGAAAATCCTGCCACCTGCCAGTAGAGCTAGAGCATAAAACCTTTTGGGCTATAAAAACGTTAAACTTAAACTATGCTGCCGTAGGAGAGAAATGAATCTTGAATCTGCATGAATTGGAAGAGTTTCGACTAGACGCATACGAAAACGTCCGCATCTACAAGGAAAGAACCAAAAAGTGGCACGATAAGCGGTCAGTCAGAAAACAATTCAATGTGGGAGACATTGTGCTCATATTTAACTCAAGATTGAAACTTTTCCCAAGAAAACTAAAGTCAAGATGGTCAGGTCCTTTCAAGATAACTAAAATCCTTCAAAGTGGAGCAGTCGAAATCAACGATAAAAACAATGCGCCGTTCATAGTCAACGGACAACGGTTGAAGCACTATAATCAGAATGAACACAGCAATCGCGTGTGCAATCTGAAATTGTTAGAGCTTCCCGCTAAACACCCCAACTAGCTTGTCACCAAGCTATCATCAAGCTTTTGACGTTAAAAATAGCACTGAATGGGAGGCAACCCATTTTTCCTTGTTCTTTCCGCTTGATTTATTTGTATAGTTTATGTTCTTTCGATTTACCTATGCTTTTACACTGCTTCCTTACTAACTTTCAACTTTTACTGTTATTCTCCCCTTTTTATTTTCATTTTATCGCCTTCCGTTTCTAAAACTTAATTTGAATAAATCTGCTTTCAACTGTTTTCAGGATTTTTAAGCCTTCCTACTTTCTCCTTTTTATCTGACTAACTCTCGAGCATGGCTAACATCGACTACATGGTTACCGTATTTAGAGGACCAGCTCAGCAAGCCATATTTCAGGCCCTGACACAGAGAGGCATCACCCTAACCATTTACCCCGATACATCCACCATGGACTAACTAGGAATCCATGACAACATCCTTTTCTTATATAACCAATTAGGATGGGAAAATGCTACCCTGAAGACTCGATTTGTTACCTTTAGAGAACTCACCTTTGAATTCCTTAGTTCCTTAGCTTACATACCCGAACATGGTTATGGCTCCACCAAGGAACTGATCTGCTTTAGACTCTTTGGTATCAATTTCACATACAACCGTAAGTCACTAGCTGACCTCTTAGGATTTCCTAGCAGACCATTCGTGTATACTGATGCCCATGAAGCTGACATGGATATAGAGTTAGATTATTTCTGGGGAACAATCACAGGAAACTATCACCCTGAATAGGATGGCATGAACTCTAACGAAATACATAATCCTGCGATCTATTATTTCCATAGGATGCTAGCCGATACCCTCTTTGGGAAGGAGGAAAATATCACTTCTGTCTCTAAAGAAGCACTTTTCATTTTGTACTGTGCCTCTCAAGGTCGACCCGTTAATGCCGTACCTTTCATGATGAGAACCTTCGAGAAACTCAATCAGGATCCTAACCTGCCCATCTTAATAGGCGGCCTTGTAACCATGATTGCTAGTAAAATTGGCCTTAGGTATCAGATGAACCGAGCTCTTCATTTTGGCAGCAGACTTATGGACATAGAATTCTGCTTTAACCAACGCATAGTTGGTAACTTAGGACCAGCACCACACCAGTACCTCATTGCTAACCAACCGGTCCAACATTTCACGCTACCCAACCATGAGCTGACCAGTGTCCATAATCAAAATAACTTGTTGTACGAGTTGAAGGAGCCTATAGGCCCGCCTTCACCTCATTCTACACCACAAGATTACATGTACGATGATGATCACATCTCCGAAGCACAGGATTTTATGTATTATGAGGACTATGTGTCCGAAGCTGAGACAAATCCCGAAACTCCGCCACATTACTATGATTTCCCTGAACCCAATTCTAACCAAACCACTGAAAAGCTGGAAAACATCTTGAAAACCATGGATGAATTCAAGACGAAAATCACAGCAGTAAAGGACGAAATGAAAACATTGCAAAAGGATTTGACCAGTTTCATGGACATAGCTTTTGAACAGTTCGAATACATAACTCAAGAGTTCAACAAGTTGAAGAAGCAGAAGGAGTGATGTTTTATCTTTTATATTGTTTTTTTTTCTAGTTTTATTTTTACCACAGTGGAACAATTTTACAGCTTTCTAGTTTATGTCTTTTCAATTTCTGAATTTACTTCGTTATTGTATTTGGTTGAACAATCGCATTATTTCTCATTCAATTGATAGTTTGCATTCCATTACTGTTAATTCTGTTTCCCCTTAATTTACATTTTTGTTGTTTATCATACCGGCTTGCACTCAATTTTCAAATGCTTTTTAATCCCAGTACGAACCCAACAACAACTTTTCTGCATCTGCAGAATTTGCTGATGTGACGATTGTAACATGCCCGTTACGAGCGTCACAGGCGTCACGACCATGACACCCCTGTTACGACCGTCACGGATAGAAAACCCCAAATCTGCTATTTTAGCAGAATACGACCGTTCCTCATTCATTTCCCCCCTTCATCCTGTAACCCCCACTACCTCCATTTTCAAATCTTCATTAACTTCAATCAACCCTTCACTAACCGTTCCACTTCCATCCTTCACTATAAATCACACATTTCTCTGTTTTCCTTTTCATAGAAACCCACTCTCCCTCTCTACCAAATCTCTTTCCTACTACCCAAACACATCAATGGCACGTCAAAACCGCAAATTGCCTGACATGTCCACCATCACTTTCAGAGAAGGAGAACGCGGCGACCAACAGTGAACAAACTACGTCGCCTTCTTTCAACGCTCAGTTCAACCGACTCGCTACGTGCATGTCGCTTGCTTAACTGAGTTAGGCATTTTGGACGGTGTATCGTGGATGCTGCAGAGTGTAGGCCTCTGGCATCTTTGCACCACTTAACAACCAACTTACGAGAAGCTCACCCTGGAGTTTTTAAGTTCGTTTTCTTACATTACCCCCACCGGCGAAACAAACCAACTCATCAGAGTCGTATGTTTCCGGATGTTCAGAACAGAATACCGGCTGCCCTAGAACCAGATTGCAGAAATGCTGCAGTTCAACCGCAGCGACGATGCTCACCGTCGGGTCCCCTCAGATCAATTCTTTCAAGAAGCATTCGCCCTCTGGAACCAGCTTACGGGTACCACCGCTGATGCTTGGGACAACCTGAATGTAACTTACATTCATAATCCTGCCATCTGGTACTTCCACAACGTCCTTGGTAATACCATTTGCGCTAGGGACAGTAACCACAAGGTAAAATCCAAGGAGCTCTTCTTTCTCCATTGTGTGTTCGCTGCCGAAGCCGTCAATGCTGCCCCATTTCTGTTGGCCCACATACAAGCCAACTGCGATCGTGGTTCGAAACCTTTTTACATCGGAGGTATAGTTACCTCAATAGCGTTAGCCCTCGGCCTCAGCGACCGTCTGCAGGACCTACCCTCACTGCCTCCGCTCTTACTTGACATCGACTATTGTCGATCCTCCCACCTCATCAAATTCAGAGCCGACGACAAATATCATATGGTGGTACGTAACCGTACCGTCCGTAGCATAATCATGACATGTCGTGCCAGAACAATCCACAGGACCGAGAAAATTGGCTCTTTGATCTTTCTGCTCCTGAAGCAACTGCAGCTTCTCCTGACGTTGAAGCGAATTGGCCCGCGGATGAGATGGAAGATGCAATAGACCAAGCCGCCCGCGCCGAATCACAGCCACCAGCAGGCGAAGGCCCGTCCTCCCGACACCGGCGCCGCCATGAGTCCGAGGTAACAAATGAAGAAATCCTTTACGACATTTGGCAACAAAACGAGACAGCAGCCCGACTCGAAGTTCGTCACCAAGAACAACACTAGCAGCTGATGGCACTGTTGGTAGCCCAGGGTGAACGCCTCGACAACGTCATCGATGAAATGGATGCTCTCACCGTCCGTGTGGAAGGCCTCAGCGAATCCATCTATCACACCGGCGCTCTGCACCCCATGACCCGAGAAGGACGACATCGAGGCAGAGGAAGAGACAGAGAGTAGTGTTCTCCATAGCTATCTTACTGTTGTTTTATTTCTTGCAATTTAATTTTTGTTGATGTATACCTTCCACAGTCGTTTCAAATCAGTGAGGACACTGCTTGAGATGGTGTGGGAGCGACACTTTATTTTCTTTCACTTCTGTTATGTACGTTTCCATTTCAACTATTTTAATCTAGTCATTTTAATTCAGTATAATAAAGCACATTTATGTATTCCTTTCCGTTACGCGAACTTCCCCGCTTCATCCGTTTTACTCAAGCTATAAAAAATTATTTCCAAAAAACCGATGCAACACTCGATACGCCAAGATAAAGGTCGAGTCATTGAACCTCGAGAACGAACGCTAACGATACCCATACCGCTTTGACACCTTAGACCTCCGGTTTATGTGAGTCAGTTCCACTACCTACTGTACTAAAGCCTTAGGTTCGAGCACCAAACAAAGCCCCTAGTAGTTTATACAAGCAGTCAACACCGCCTTAAGCAAATACCACGTGGAAAGCCGATGCAAATAAGTGATTAATAAGATCATAAAGAAAAGAATTGCTCCGCAGCCATGTAGTGATTATCTACCTCTGATATCTCGGAATAACAAAAATAAGCTCATAAAGAAAAGAAGTCCTCTGTCTGTTGGTCCATAGGTATCTGGTTATGGACTCAGTAGGGCGAATTACGGTTCCATCCCCCATAACTTACAAAGAGGACATATCGAAGGGTACCGCACTCGTGCACCAGACCCCATACAAAGAAAGACCGAAATCATTATCAGGTTATTCCACTACGTGCGTGCAAAAAGGTAAAGGGCTTAATGTGATTGCGTTAGAATGAAACTGGGCAAAACTTGGTGCGATGAACTTTATGCCAAGCTACAACAACATGATTGGAACCAGCTCGTATAAGAAGGAGGCCTTCGAGAGCATACCGCTTAGTGTCACTGCCGTATGCGTGTTGTTTTAAATCCTATCTTCGGCTTCCCGACTCAGTGCCTCTAAAGCTATTTTGAAAACACAAAGGAACACGTCGTGTGACTGCATCGTCTTAGCTCTTATGCTTTTTGCTTGAGGACAAGCAAAGGTTCAACTTTATGGGAGTTTGATCACATGAAAACGTATATTATAAATGCCATGATTTTATGCTATTAATGTTTGGTTTCACCCTGATTTTGGATCATTCCGAGCTATTTCGTTAAGTGTTTTGCAGGTATATGAAGTTCACACTCCAAATGAGTAAGACAGAGAAAACTCATGTTAAAATGCACAAAACAGATGAAAAGAGACAAGAAATAGCAGAAACGAGGATTCTGCTGATATCACGATCGTCACGCCCATGTGACGCCCGTCACAAGCATCACGACCGTCACAATCCTATGACGACCGTCACGCTTCCCACGAACGTCACACCCCCTCACGATCGTCATGCAGGCAAAAACTGAATAACTTCCAGAATTAAAATGTGCCCACGAAGACTGAGAATTTGTGAAACTTTTTTTCCTACATTGTCTCACCATCAACTCCACTCCCTGGGGATTTCATGTAGAGAATTTCAACTATAAAAAGAGAAGCCCAAGACCAGATCAAAAGAGCCGCATTGAAGACCACGAAGTGCTGCCAAATTTATTACTGAAACCAAATACTGCTCTTGTTTTCCTTTTTCTTTCTTTATTTCCATTGCCTTGTTTTTATTCCCTTTTCTGCACGTTTAATTCTTGCCCAAGTAGAATCCTGCCGACATTGTGGAGGACTACTCAAGGATCGAGAGCTGAATTATTTACAGGTTTTTATTATTAATTGATTTCCCATTACCGTTATAATGCATGTTTACTTATTATTCTGCCATTCTTTAATTATGCAAGTTATAAACCCCATGTCTAGCTAAACTGCATTAATCGGTATGCAATAAATTAGTAGGAAGGGATTCGATAACATCCGATGCTTTTTCTGCCCTTCAAAACATGTTTCTGGCCGTAGTTTTTAATTAAATTTTCTAAATAAACTTTCGTCGCGACAACGAGGAATTATTTTACAGGAGTTTTGCCACGACAGTGGGAAATTCACTAAGGTACGAACCTGCATGCGAAAGCTGGGGTTCGAACCAGATAGTAAAAACTAGGCATTCATTTTAAATACAACGAAAGTGCTTTAAAAGGAATCAGAACCTAATAGTTTTCAAAAAGCAATTTAAACCCCGAATGGGATAACGAAAGCATACATTCCGCCTTAGAGTTGTGATTAGTGTCAACAACCAACGTGAGACGAAAATCTTTAAACAATTATTTTCTCCTGAAAACTATTTTGAAAATATTAAACCGCGCCGGTAATATATCGAATTCCCGATAACTGAGGTATTACATACCGATTTCTCTTATTATTATCTTAAAAAGCCCTATAACTTTCTTTTAAATTAGCCTTTAATTCCGCACTTACTTACTAAAAACCTTTTCCGACTTAGCTAAACATAGTAACACTCGATAGCACTGGATTGATTACGAGTCCCTGTGGGATCGATATCTTTATTACTACGCGACAGACTGTGCACTTGCAGTTAGTTCAGATAGACTCAGAAAACTGGAGATGAAATGAACATCTTGACACAGATACTCTGCCAATTTTCACAAGATAGAAACACCACTGGGGATGGATGGAAAGCCACATATGGAAATAAAGTTCTGTTTCAAGGCTTCAAACTTCTCTGGGGAAAAAGAGAGCACTCCACTTTAGGATGAACATCACGACTTTGCTTAAGGGATTGTCAGAATGAACTTGACTTCCTGTTGGGGATGAGAAAGATCTACTAGGAAAGGATCAAACACATGATTGGAGAGATGTTATAGGGGATAAAATAAATATCCACTAAGAACTGAAGTAGCATGAAAGGAAGTTATAATTGGAGATGCCAAAGCTAAGGCCTCACAAGGGATAAAATAAATATCAACTTCAATGGGGAGGCTTGGATCGTCATACCAGTTGAAAATGTCGAAGTTGAGACTCAATGGGGATGAAATAAACATCCACTTTGCTGGGGAAGATTGAAGTTGTAAGAAATTCACTGAGGAGTGAAATAACATTCACTTCACTTGGGGAAGGTTAAAACCAAGGAAATTCAATAACGGATGCTTAGGTTACCAACAGTGGAATTCTTGCATCAATTATGCCATAACTGCTTGAAGTAGAGATTCATCGGGGAATTGTCATGACCACCTGAAGTAGAGACTTATTGGGGACAAAGTGAAAAATGTTATAAGAACAAAGTAGTTATGCATTGATGAATTGCGTGATAGTCTCCATTTTGAACAATAATTGTTGTGAATGGATTAAAACAATCTTCAATTCTCAATTGTCCCATATCACACAGTTTAGGAGAAAAAGTCACCCCAAGAGGATTTTACAGAAAACTTGGCATCCAAGATGTTCCAATGTCTTCCAACTCTTGGAGAGATTTGTTCAATCTTGACATAACTGCTCCAGATTGACTGCATTATGTATAATCGAGTCTTCAACCTTACCCTTCAGGGACGGTCAGTTTGTGGAGGCAACAACTGAGAAATATTTTTCTCCTGATCAACATACCCTTGGATATGATCATCTTTTTGTAATGATTCTCCATTTTCATCAGAGTTTCAAGTCTCGAAAGATTAAGCTCATCATTTTTATTCGTATGCAAGCTTCTATGATGTAAGCAATGCTCGTAAGAAAAAAATTTTAATTCTGAAACTGCTAAGGCAACACACATGTTAGTCTTGAATTTTTTATTCTTGAAAAGGATATCGCAATAACCTGTGACTAAATCACTAGTTAGGATACAAAATTGATTTATTTTACAAAGCCAACACAAATTTTGAGCTTAGCTCATAGGAGTCAGGAAACGTTATCTCATTGAATATGCTTTAGAAATAAACCCTGATTCAGTTAGGTGTTTTAAGGGTTGTAACGTGGCTTGGTTCACAGTTTATGAAAAAAAGGATATAAGGCTCAAAGTTTATTTGTACCCACCCATTCTTCATGATATTCTTTGGTCCTACATTTAGCTGACCGATACGAGCACTCTTCTCTCAAGAGGAGTTTTGATATGGTTGAGGAACCATTGATGGCTTTGGACATGGCAGTCATTCACTTTTTGCTTTTGGTGTTCGATCACACGGCCTTTTCCTTTGTAATAATTATTATCACTTTTTCGCGTTTTTGTTTTATTCCCTGACTTTTGCTTGGACGAAGTCTTTTGGATTTGAATTTGAAGTCCAGCGGGATGCCTCAATTTTGCCTAAGTCTCTTTCATAGGTTTTGACTTAGCGGGCTTTTTCTTATTTTTTATTTTTGATTTATGAGCAAGTCGTGTGACTCTAAGTTATTTTGAACTTTTTGAAAGGATTGTGACAACCTGACTCTTTAGATAGTCGAGGGATAATCATTATAGATTTGACTTCTTGCCTTCTAATGTGTGAGGGATAGATAACATGGGTTCTCGAATGTTCACTTCTCCTTTTTTGAAAGTATGGGTGCTCGGTTAGCTTAACTGAAAACTACCCTGCCCAAGGTAAAATTGAGGGTTTTTTATTTGAAAAAAGAAAAAACTCCTACTTCAAGGCTCAAAAAGGTTAATGATGGTTTATCTCCCTTATATCTCTGGTGTTTGGGGATTTGAAACAATGCCTTACATCACCAGCATGGTCTTATTCAAAATCATATGACAAGAGATCTTGCATTTTTGATTTCGTCATCCTCCCTCCAATTCTCCATCAAAGCAAGAGATTGGGTAAAGTTGGCATTATAAAACATGAAAAAGCATTTTATGAGTGAATACAAATGGATTTCTTCAAGAAAAACATATTTATTGCATTAATCATTCAAAACAAACAAGTTCTTACATGCAAATCATGCTTTTACAATCAAAGGGGTAACAAAATAATGCAAGAAAATAACAAACAACCTAATGAGCCCTGCTCTTGATTTTACCGGATTGGAAAAAACTTTCTTGAGTCTCCATATCCTTCAGTATAAAGGTGTTCCATTTATAATTGGACTTCCTCCTTTGAAAGTCAGCACCTCATCGTCGATCATCTCTTGGAATTTTTCTTGAAAAAACTTGCACTCTTAGATCGAATTTCCCATTGCTTCATCATGAAATTCACAACTGGTACATGGACTAGACCAAAGAGGGAGAGACTTCATGGCTCTGGTCTTTCTGGGTGTCATTACTGAATTTCGGGTAAAATAGGTCCACAATTGACCATAAGTCATTGGGATTGGATCAAACTTCCTTTGAGCATAACTATGGTGTGTTCTTTGACGAAACTGTGATTGATAATTCATAAATACCTGAACGGAAGGAGCAATATTAACATGAACTTTCTTACCACCTTCCAGTATAGTAGTATCGTATCCACGAGACACAGAAGAAGATTTCTTATTGTTGTAAGTAATTACCACTAGTTCTAGCACATTAAATTGCGGAACTATGACATTCACCCTTTCTATAGTAATATGGAGAAGTTTTTGATCTAACATATCTTGGAGATCCCCCTTCACAATAAAACATCCACGAGGATTCTTTGAATTTTTTTTGCAAGCGTGATTATGCTCATAGTGGGTAAACCTAAACAAATCGACGTGCATATCCACCAAAGACCCTCTTATTGAATTCACGTCAGAGATACAGTATTCTATGAGACATCTTTCCACACTTGGATAATAGACTTATTGAGACATTAGGTCTAGGATCTTCAAAAGACAAAATACCACTTTGCACTAGCTTTTGTACTTCAGCTTTCAAAGCAAAATAGTGTTCAATGTCATGGTCGGGTGCCCCTTGATGAAATGAACAAAAATGATTATATTTAAACCCCCATGGGAGGTGCTTTGGGATGGTCGATGGAGTCCTTATTTGTACCAGATTCTTCTGTACTAAAGCAGAATATAATTCAAAATAGGCCATCGGGATCGGGTCAAACTGATCCATGTGTTGTTTTCTTTTGCTACGAGGTCCTCCACGTTTCTCTCGCAAAATAGTGTCAGCATCTTGTTCCTTATTTTTGGGCAAACCCTCCCCAAGCTTCTTAGAGTTGCTCAAAGCGCCAATAGGAGCCACAGAAATAGGCATTGACATGATTTCAGAAATCACGCTCCTTTGAAGCAGAGTCTGAGAAATATGAGGAGAAGGTTGATTTTGAGTAGCAACCAGAGTTTCAACTAAAGCAGAGAGTCTTTTCATACCAGCCCTCAAAGTAGTCACTTTCTTACGGAGTTCATGGTTTTCTTACTCAATGCTATCCATCTTCTTTCTTTGACTGGCCCGAGTATCATAGTTATATGACAACTTGTCTATGGTAGGAAGAAAGCAAAAGTGAGAACCTGGGATGCAAAGAATGTGATGCTAATTATGTATGCAAATGCGTAATGCGAATGAGTTTTCAGGAATTCAAAAGTTATATTAAAAACACTATAAAGGGGACAACACTTTTGATAACTGAAAATATCATTTTATTGAAAATTGAAAGATTACAAAATCCAATGGTAAAACCTATGGTGTTTGTAAACAAAAGCTTTGAACTCCATGAAACTTTTATGAACATGATATTTATGAGTGCATGTACGCTCATAACACATTGTCATACTGTCGCAACTGCGAAAAAGAGCCAGCATAAACAAACATAAGTGTCACCATTGAAAGTTATTTATCCCAAAGAGAGGGTGACCGGCTTTTAGTGTATCTAAATGCTTCGTGACTGCAAGTGCACAATCTGATCGTGTAGTTTTAAATATTATCGAGCCCAAAGGACCAACAGTTGATCTACCGCTATCTAATGTTACTACGTAAACCTAGGGCTAATGAATTTCTAAATTTTGGGATGTGAGTAAGAAAATAAGTGCAGAATGAAATATAATTTAAATCAAGATAATGCAAAATATCGGTATATAATCCTATCAATCATCGGGGGTTCAGTAATTCGTGTGTTTAGTTTAAAAGGAAAAATTGTTATTATGTAGAAAATACTGATTTAAAAGACCTTATCTCACACTCTCGTGTTTATTGACTTAGACTATACTCTCAAATCAGAATGAAGGCTCTTGCTCTCTCATTTGTATTTAAAAACATTTTTTGACAATAAGTAGATCCTAATTAACCTTAATGCGCTCTCGCTGTATTTAAGACTAATGTTCAGTTTCAGCTATCCGGTTAAGACCTCAAACTCTCGCTTTATTGTTATTAACCTTCGTTACCTTTTTACTCTCGTAACAAAAGTTATTAATTTATAAAAAGAAACTAAGACCAGAAGAATTAGATCTGTTTAATTTACGTCATGATTTACTTAACCCCCTCCGACCGATCGTAATTACATACCAATACTAAGAGGTTTAGCCAGACATGGCTTTCATGCTATTACTAAATCTAATCTTAATGCTAAACAGAAAACAGAAGGGATGCATAAAAAATATAACGATAAAAATAAAAGCAGATAAATGGAACCTGGCAATTTGAAGAACAGAAAACTAGGATTTGATTATGGAGGTCGGCTTGCAGTTCAGTACTATATTACAACCTTTGAATCAATCCTAAAACTAACTGGAAATTGTTATCAGTGTGAAAAACAATTTCATTACAATATTATTCTCTCTAAAAAATGCAAAGAAAACTAAAAACAGAATGCTGAAAAATAATGCGAAACAGAAAATCCTAAGTACCCCCTTTTTCCAAAACTGCATCTAGTATTTATATCTGGTAGTGGGTGACGGTTACACAAGAATTGTGGCTGAAATGTGGAGTGAAACACGGAGAAAATGCAGCCAGGAGGTTGAGAAAAAGTAGGAAGGAAGTGGTAGACGCCACTTCCCTTCCTTTTAGGAGTGGCAGTTGCCACTCTCCTACTTTCTAGGAGTGGCACTCGTCACTCCCTCTCATGTGGCAGCCACCACTTCCTTGTTGTTCTCATGGTGATAGGCGCCATACCTAAGTGGTAAGTGCCACTTGGTGTGTGGTGGCCCCCATCCTTTCTCTTTCCTTTCTCTTTATTTCTTCTTCTTTTCTTTCCTTGGTCTTTTCTTTCCATTTCCTTCATTTCTTTATTCTTTTATTTCTTTAATAACCTACAAAACACAAGAAAATAGATATGTAATAGAAGATAAATCATATAAAACAGTAATAAACGCAGATAAAATTCATGTAAGTCAAGTCAAATATTCGATATAATTTCGCGTTATCAAACTCTCCCACACTTGAACCTTTGCTTGTCCTCAAGTAAATAAAACATATTAGACATGGAATTTAACATGACATAACGCATATCATACATCACTGTGAAACTTTCATACGAAAGATAGGTACTGGATAAAAATACTATGGATACCATAATGACACGAAATCACTGGTTGCAATCAAGGACTCCCTCTCTATGCAGACAAGTTCGAATCATGTTATTATAACTCAGCCTATTCATTTTCACCTCTTTTTCATTCTCGCGCAATCACATTAATCCCGTTATCCCCGCACGTCCATGGTAAGTAAACCTGTTAGTGTTCATTGATCTCTTTTTCAAAACATTTTCACATTCTTTTTCTTGTGTATTTTTGAATTTCGAGAGTCCGATCTGTTTGGCTAAATGGTTGGGTAAGGACCACCTAACTTAGTACGAGCATATCCTTCATTCACTTTTTGCAATAATTCTAATCGATTCTTATTTTTAAGATCAAACACGTATTTGCATCGGTTTATTACTTGGGTTGTGCTTCAGGATGGTGTTGACTGCTAATACAAACTAATCAAGAGGTTTCTCTTAAATTTAAGGCTTTGGCATAATAAGTACTCAAATTCATCAGCAAACTAAGGGGGTTCACGGTGTCAAGACGGTACCGATATTATTAATACTTTCTCAAATCTCTCGAACTCAGTCTAAATCAAGCAATATACTTTCTGGGTCTGTGTCATGCTTTAAATCGACAATTAAAAATTTTCTGTTATGGCTAAAAAATTTGGGAGAATCCGATAAATGATGGAAACTATGTAAAGTGACTCGACAACACATGAATTTTATTTTATTAACACTAAATCGAAAAGATTAAGCAGAAAATCAAAATTTTAAAATTACCTAGAAAACAGTAAATAAAACAGAAAATAGTAAATAAAAAGCAGTAAAGCTTCCTCTCCCACACTTAAATCGAGCATTGTCCCCAATGCAATGAATTAAGGTAAGAAAATAAGGTGGAACCTAGAAATTCTTCTATATGCGGACTCTGCCACAAGTTCGTGTCCGCCTGCCATTTCTAGGGTGGTCAGGCGGATCTTCTGGATTTTCCATACGCACTGATAAATCTGCCATCTCCGCGATCAATCCTGACATGCTACTTTGCTCGCTTTGCATCTGTCTGAGAATCTGTATCATCTCGGCTTATTGGGCCTCGATGCTCTAAATCCTCTGATCTCGCTGAGCATCTAATTCGCTCTGTCGTAGCATCTCAACATATATTTCGTCTAGAGTGGCTGGTGTGTCTTCACTTCTTCTTGGTTTGCACCTTGAGGATGTACCTGCAACATTTTTAGAAGCGACACGTGTAGTGTGTGAAGGTGCATTAGTATCGTCCCTGCCAACAGCAACATTCTCAGGAATATGCTCGGGGACTGGGTTATCAATATAGTAATAATTATCACGGTTACGCACATCCGTGCAAGCAGGGTTCGACAAAATAAAACCCGAGAACACTTGGTTATTGAGCATTAAATCGAAGTTCCCGTCTCTCCATCTCCTAACCATTTTCATATTCCTAACCATGTCTATATCTATGGTTCTTGGCGGCAGGGGTGTTAAAGATGAAACATTATTTTGTAAGCCGAGAATTCGACCTAGAGTAGTTATCAGGCCACCAAAAACTATAGCTCCTTTTTTAGCAGTGGCTATCGCTTTCATGTGGGTGAACAAAAACGTGACAGTGTTTATTTTCTCGACGGTTGCTAATGCAGTAAATAGGTAGAAAAATTCGGCTTCATTTACCTTATTAGAATTTGACCTAGCGAAAATGGTACAAGCCAACAATTTCCGCAAATAGTGCACCGACGGGTTTTGGATTGAAGAGGCTCTATTGCCTTCAAAACTATGGGTTACTACCCCTGTTATCGCTCTCCAAAAATATTTATACACGCTTAGCCAGCCTTCACCATCTGGCACATCGTATTTAGCTTCATCTCTGTAGGGACATTTTAATAAGACGGCTAATCTGTTACGGTGAGAATCGTGATACCAAGCTATTGATTAACTTGAATCTTTAATTCATTGAATTCACAACCGGACTTTAATTTATCCAAAGGAAAGGTCTAAAGAGAGAAAGAACCTTTTGCGCGATGTAACAACAACGCTAAGAGATTCGGGGATCAGGGGTTGGTTATGCATAGGGTAGGTATTTCACATCCTAAACATCTGTAGTACTCTACAAGAACCTTTTGTTTGTTTGTATGCTAAGTTTTCTAAGTATTTGCTATGGATTGGGATTGGGAAAAAGGTGTAGGTTAAAACCTAAAGATATATACACTAAGTTTTCTCGCAAAGACATTGCGTATTCTGTCTACGTATCCTAATTAGGATAGAATCAGAGCAATCGTAGTTCACCTTACTAGGTTTGAAGAACACTTGATTACGATCAAGGTTCAAGGGGGAACAAACATAACAATGCTTGTATAGAGTTTAAGGAAACTCTCTAGATCTAAGTTGAACACTCAAGAAAGGGAAGTAAGTAATCATGACAATGGTTCTTACATAGAGTTAACAAACTCTATCCTAAGTTCTAATTGAAAGAGCACTCCTAACAAGGGGTAGGCTTTTTAGACTTAAGCAAAGTCCAATGGACAGGTTCTAACTTAACTAAGTGTATGAATGACTTAACAAAGTCGAGGGAGGGAGATGAGCTATCTATGACCCAAAGGTCAATAGAAAGACTTTCCTTTGGAAGGATATAAGAGGAGGCAACTTAGATGAGAGCTAAATAGTTCCATCACTTGGGGAAACCAAACTTAACAAAGCATAAACATCAAACAGGATGAATACAAGAAACATGGTTACAACCAGGCATATATAAGCATGTTACAACAAACAGGTACGTCAAATAAGAGGAATGGTTACAACCAAAGCATTCAAGCGTATTACAATAGGCAAGAAAAGATGAGTTCTTACAAGACTCAATAAAAGATAAAAAAACTTAAGTATGTCTTGACAAAGACGAAGGTAACGACCAATGTAAAGAAGTCAAACAAGGGGATATTACATGGAAGTCAAATGAATCAAACATCATGCTTACAAGCAACAAGTAATTACAATTACATCAAGGGTTTGACAAACATAGAACTCACATTAAGCACAACAACAAAAAGTAGAAGAATGAATCACAAGCTTTGAGATGATTAGGAGGGTAAAAATCCTAAAAAGAAATATGAGCGTTTTCAATGCAAAATTGTTTTCACAAATGAGAATCCTAGAATATTAATGCACCACATGAAAATATATACAAATACAAGATAGTTGCAAAAAGAACCGGTCAAAAATAATAAAAAACGAAGAAGTTATGATTTTTATAAAATTAATAACAATTAAAATAAAAACAAAGAAATTAATGATAAAAAGGAAGGGGAGGCGCCTGGTGGGTGTTGAACCCACCACCCTTTGAATACCAACTTAAAATCATGCCAGCTGAGCCAAGGCGCACGTTTGGAAATGAAAGGAAAGAAATACGTAACATAATGAAAACAAGGCAAATATGAAAAAATAACAAAAATGGTTAATCTCCACTGTGGATCGAACCCAGGACAAGCATGTGAAAGGCGCATGAGAATATGAGGGTTTAACCACTGGGGTGACGATATATCCGTGTATTTTTCCACCTCTAAAATTTAAATACCTAACAAAGCATGAAAATCTGGGCAAGGCAACAAACATGAAGGCAAGCAAAACAATGGAAAACGACAACACCATAACTTCATTAATACTCAACCAAATTGAACAAAGTTTTAGCCTATCTCAAGTGAAATTTCATGAGGAATTCAATGGTGATTTCAGTTTTCCAAGATGATGCACACATTTCAAAATTCGAATGTAAATGCAAGTTGAAACTTAGGAATGCATTTTGAAAACCAAGGATCAAACCAAATGCTTTTAAACTCATGTAAGGGTCCAAGCAACTTCCAAATATGTTAATTAATGACTCTAGATGCCAAGGCCAAACAGAAACAACTTTAAACAAGGAACTGGTGTGCAAATGGTAGTGTGAAGCTTGAAATTGCAATTTGAATGTCACAGCTCAAAACAACAAGACATATGAACAGGTAAGGGTATGCACAACTTCAAAATACATGAACCAATGATTCTTGATGCAAAAGTCATACCAAATCAAGTCCAATCAAAAAATGACATGCAAGTTGCACAAATTGCTTTAAAAATGCATGATGATGGCCATAGTTCAAAATAAGAGGGATCATGATCAAATGAAAGCGTGCACATCTTATAAACATGTTGTCTAATGATCCTAGATGCCTAGATCAAACAGAAACAGTTCCAAACCAAAAGTTGTCATGTAAGTTGCAAAACATGCTTGGTATGCAAAGTGCTAACTCCAGCTCATGACAGAAGGAATTAATGATATGTAATGGTATGCTCAAACCAAAGATACATTGTTCATGGAATTTGGATGCAAAATTTATGCAAAGATGCCTCTTAACAGAAATTGGTGTGTGACTGTCATGGTTGTACAAGAATGCTTAAAATTCTGTTTGGCAATTTGAGGACAGTTCATGATGCAACCTATGCCTTTATCATACAAAATGAATTATGCACATTGAATCAAAGATCTCAACAAGATGTAAGAATTTAGCACAAGTGATGGCACATGAATTGAGACAGAAAAACATAAACATGACAGCAAGGCACATGACAACAAATATGGCAATATCAATGATCAATGGTAAGTCCTAGTTCTATATGCACATATCAATTTACAAAACATATGTCAAATGTCAACCTACAACAAAATAGTATTATGGAATATTCAAATGGACCTAGGCAGTTGGCAGCATGTATGGATCTTCAAAAAGGCAAGGCTGGCACACATCAACAAATGGTTCTAATGCCTAATACACACAACAGTTTGCAAAAATCAAAGCTATCATGACAGTTGGTTTTTTAACAGAAAAATACATGCTACAAGGATGCAAGTGCTCAAAAAATAATCCAAATGGACTGTCTAGCAGGTTCAAGCAGATTCATACAAAAAAGCTTGCAAAGTATCAGAACAACATACAAGTTAGCACAATTGGTAATGTAAACAAGATGTGAACAGAATATGGTTACAACCAAAACCTTATCCTAGTGCCTAAATAATGATAGTGGTGATGCAAGAGATGAAACCATGCCATGATTCAAAAGGTATCAGTTTTCATGTTATCAATCAATATGCAACAAGACAAATGGCAGGAAACAACCTTTAATGACATATAAACATATCAAGTTGAGGCAGTCATATCACATAACCAAATGAGAAACACCAACTGATGCAAAAACATAGTGCCAAGCACAAATCATAATTTCAAGGCAACAAGGATTTTATGTTAGCAAACACCAAACAAAACTCAAAGTAATATGAGGACACCTTAACATATCAGATGGCAAGTATCAAACTTAAAATACATGTCAAGACAGTTGCAATCATCAAGATATCAAAAAATAGGTTTTGGTCCTCATCATTCCAATGAGTCATCCCAACAACCTTGGCAAGCAGAACCACTCACAAGCAAGCCCAAAATTCATTAAAGACCAAGTTTCAACACACACATGCTCTCAAAAGATGGTAGATCAAAAATGACTTGTTGGTGGAAAAGATGCATATGGGCTGAAAATGCAAGACAAGATTGTTGCAGGATCAAAAACAAAACCAATTTCAATAGTGCAAACATCTCATAAAAACTTACATGAGGGTGTCTAAACCAACAAATGAACTAATCATGATCATGACATGAAAGTGGCAATGCTGCAGCATTAGGTTAATATTCACACAACAGAACCAAACAACACTGGCTTCAAAACAGTTTCCCAAATGTTCATGAGGACAACTTAACATCCAAATCCAACTTTAAGCAACAATTATAAATTAAAGACCTCCTAGAGTTCACACATGACTTAGGTGCAGAGACACATCATGAAATGGCCAACAAAACACTTAAACATGATATGAGCAAAGTAGATACAAAAAGCTGGCAGATTTGCACATAAGACATATTTTGCATTCAAACACCAACATATCAAGTATGTTTATGACAGAAATAAAAGGGATAGTGACCACTAACCTCTTGTAGACCTCCAATAAAATTTATTCTAGTAAAGAAAACCTTGAAAACACTCCAACTGTTGTCCAACCAATACTTTGATGAAAACATCTTTCTTGCACTTGAAGGAAATGTGAAGAACTTGTGACAAATCTCAAAATAAATGAGGATGAGGTTGCTTTATGTTATGGACATTTGAGGCATCATATATCAAAGGTGTGTGGATGGTTAGAATGATGAAAACAGGCCTGGACAGAGGTTTGCTTGTTTTTGTGTATAAGGTCAAACTTGCTTGGTTTGAAGGTTGACTTTTGGGAGAATGGTGTTTTTGAGTGGTTTAAGAGTATGAACACCTTCTACACATCATTTATGGATTGTGCATATGGTTTTTGAAGGATTGGAATGTATGGAAATGGATTTGGGAAGCCAACTGCCCAAGACAGATTTTTTGAAGAAAACTTGGAATTTTGAAAATGAGGCAAGCATGAAAGGAATGAGAGCTGTGGTTTTCTCTTGGTTCTAAGAGTGCTCTGGTGTAGAAATGACATAGAGGGAGCCTCTATTTATAGGAAAAATGAAGGGTGAGGACAGATTTGTAACTTGGCACTTTTGGAGGGATTTTGAAAAGATTACTTTGCTTGAGGGTTTGGTGCAGCTGCAAAATTTAAATCCTTGGCTCAACTGATGCATTGATCAAGTGGTATGAATGACATAATGGTGATTAGAGTGGATAGGAAATAGGGGGCTGTTTGCTGCAAGTGTGCCAAAAGTTTCTCTTTCTTCCTATTATATGATTAAAATACTCCCACTTGCCTCCAAGTTGCAAGACTTGCTAAACTTCCTCATTTGCTGCATTTCTCCTCTTCAAATCCTCTAAATATCAGATAGAAATAAGATCCAAGGGCTGAGAATAGCTCAAGTGGTCAAAGGATGAATTTCTGAAAAATTAGCAATGTGGGACTCAAGTGTTAAAACCTCATCTTGTTAAATTCATAACTCTCAGCTCATAAGGGCTATGAAGGAGTTCTACTACATTTTGGAAAGCCCTCATGTAGCTCTAAAACTTTCATGCTTTCATGAGTTTTATATTTCTAAAGGAACTTGGCCAAAAAACCTCTCAAAGTTGCTGAAAAACAAGCCTAAAAGTGAAGTAACTTGGAATTTTTTTTAAATTATTTTTCCCTCTTGTAATGAATTTGGTCATAACTCCAAATCTATGCATTTTCTGATCATGGACCACTTTGGGACTTTTTTAGGACTTGCCAAGAGCTTTCCAATGAGCTTAGAACCAGCTCAATTGGATGTGTGGTTAAGGAGTTATGGTCTTACCCCTTTCAAAATCCTAATTCCCGACTTTTGCGATTACTCCTCAATCCTTGATCCAATGGTCATGAAATTTTATGGGTAGGTGCAATATGTCATTAGAAACATTTTTGATTCATATCTTGAGGTCAGATTTCTTATGAGTGAAGAGTTGACTTTTCGGTCAACCGAACGATCGATCGGTGACTACCGAGTCGACTGTTGATGCTCCGGGCCTTTTGAGGCCTTGAAACTTCTTAAGTAGACTTCAGTAAGCCATATGAACTTTATGGATCATGATCCCATCATTGTAACACCTTTTAAATCAAAATTCAAACCACAATTGACTTTTCATTCTCGAAAACCCTAATCGGGTACCCTGAACTACACTGTTCTTGATTCCGGGTTGACAACCTCAAATTGGATTCATACTTGATCCAATGGAATATATTTGATGATATGGAGACCTATCTCAAGGAGAACCAATCCAAAGCGTTGACTGATTAACCCTCGAATCCTCGATTTCGGCTGTACAGAACCCTGATTCCTGTATCTTAACAAAGACAATCTTGAAACCGGTTAAGGTCAGATAATCAAATGAGTATGATCCTAAAATGATGATGAAGATCTAAGGGGTCAAAATTTGGGGTATGACAGTTGCCCCTATTTAAATATTTTTCACTGGATGGCGGTGAGAGATGACAATCCTCGCAGAATCGTAGTGAAAGGTATTTAAATATAGCAACCCAAAAATTTTGTCCCTTAGATCCGATGGTATGCAAAAGGATAAATGCGAATATGCCATGAATCTAGATGATGCTTGAATGCAAGACGGATACAGACACACGAGCAAAGATAAAAGAATGGCAATACAACGAGTAACTACTCACGGGGGGCCCAACACACTAGGGAAAGATCCAAGGCAAAACAAAGCAAAATAGTTCAAACATGACTAAAGATGCTGCTCAGGGGGAATCTTTCACACAGGGGACGCAAACTCCAACAGGGAAGACAAATCTTCGTTGGGGAAATTGTAACAACTAACTCCGTTGGGGAAGAAGGCGATTCTCCACCGGAGAAAAGAAAGAAAAGAGACACAAACCTCACTAGAGATAATCAAATGAGGAATTTCCTATAACGAAGAGTTCGAACGGGATCTTCAGGAAAAGAACAGAAACAAGACCAGACGCACTAGGGATGCTAGTATCTACTAGATCTTCGAGACTCGAATGGCAAAAGAAACGGCTTTGCTGGGAATACTGGTGACGACCAGAACAACAAACATTTTCAAAGGGTGCTAGTTTCCACTAGACTTATAGGGGGTGATGGTGAGGACCAAACCAATAATTGGGAACTCCGAATTGCATTGATACAATAAAGGACTTTGGTTGGGGAAATTAGTAATGACCGACCCTCGGTACTAATAACGATTTAGCTTTCAAGCAAAGCTAGTAACCACTGGACTTTAGAAGATATGGTGACGACCAAACCAACGATACCAATAACGATTGGATTTTAAACAGTGCCAATTACCACTGGACTTTCAAAAGAGCTGCCAGCTACCATTGGACTTTAAACAATGCGGATTGCTAGTAACGACTAGACTTCAAGGAAAGAGACTGGTAACGACCAGGCAAATGATATCAGTAGCAAAAGGACATCCAAAGTCACTAGTAACAACTAGGAACAAGCGGGGTACAGGTGACGACCTATAACCATAAACAAACTCAGTAACAACTGAAGTAGAGAAATTGGTGACGACTAACACCCTAAAATAGACGGAGGGTGCCCAAAGAATAGCAAACAAGACCACTGATAACAACCAGGAAATAATCAAGACAAAAGGTAACATTCAAAGACCACAGAGGCAAAACAAATGCATATGATATGCCATGATGCAAATGATTAATGATATGCAAGAGCCGACTCTGACGAGAGACAGAAGAATCTGGAGACTCAAGAGGGAAGATAGATAAGCCAATCTATCTTGCCAGGGACGCAATGAATCACACTGAATTCACAAAAAAAAAGATACTTGTAGATTCTTTGGGAAATAAACCCACTTTGCTTGGGAAATAAAGCTTCAGGGAAGCTGGCCAGAATTGACAACGTAACTCTGAATAGATGCTCTGAATGCTTCTACTGAGGATGAGTTCACCATTACAAGAACGTATCTCATAAAGAAACCTGGGGAGAGGGTCTTCAATCTTGGTAACTGCACACAACCGAATGAGCAACCAAATCAATTCAACTGATGTTTCAATGGGAGATGTATTAAGGTTGCACACCAAAGCTTCTACCACGTTGAGATCTTTCGAGAGGTATGATTTCCACCGAACCTTTCTGTGAGCCAAAGTACCTTATGTTTTGTTAATCTTCAAAAGTTATTTTAAATTCGAACCTGGTGCTTTCAAATCATTGATCAATAAACGATGTTTTGCATAACAAATGAAAAAAAGAAACTGGTAAATTGCAAAAGAATGGTCCAAAAACTAATTTCATTTAAGAATGGAAGTTTGTCAATGACAGAACTCAATGGAACTTTTACAATTGAAAATGGCAACATGGAAAAGGTTACATTGAATCCACTGAGAATCTACCCCTAAAGACTAAAGACTTTCCAAAACCTTGCTTCTGACGAGAACGGTTGAAATGAATTTCCTGTAAAAACTTCTGCAGAGGTGACAACCCATCTGATGCAGTGAAACGCCTTTGTCCCTAACTTTTGCCTGGATTGCCCTTTCAAGTTTTCAATCCACCGGGACGCTCTTTTTTGCCTAAGCCGCCCTTTCGGGTTTTCAACTTAGCGAGCTCATTTTCTTCTTTTTTTATCTCATCCCTAACTTTTTCCTGGACCTCCTTCATAGGTTATGATCCAGCGGGATACCCATTATTTCATAAGCCACCCTTGCGGGTTTTCGACTTATCGAGTTCTTTAGGCGTAGTATTTTCGTACTGCATTAGAATTCGCCGGATGTGTAAGTTGTTCCCCATCCATTGTTGTGAGGATTAACGAGCCCCCTGAGAAGACTGTTTTTACAACAAACGGGCCATCATAATTGGGCATCCATTTTCCCCGTGCATATTTTTGAACTGGAAAAATCTTTTTGAGTACAAGCTCCCCTTCTTGGAACTCTCGGATACAAACCTTCTTGTCAAAAGCTCTCTTGATCCTTTTCTGATATAACTGACCGTGACATACTACAGCCATGCGCTTTTCGTCAATAAGGTTCAACTGATCAAATATTTCCCTCACCCATTCTGCTTCTTCAAGCTCGGTTTCCATTATGACTCTTAAGGAAGGTATCTCAACCTCAATAGGAAGTACTACATCCATCCCATACACCAAGGAAAAAGAGGTTGCCCTTGTTGAAGTGCGAACAAACGTTCTATACCCATGCAAGGCAAATGGCAGCATCTCATGCCAATCCTTATATGTTTTCACCATCTTTTGCAAAATCTTCTTGATGTTCTTATTCATAGCTTCGACAGCTCCATTCATTTTGGGACGGTAATGAGAAGAATTGTGATGTTCAATTTTGAAGTCACCACACAACTCTTTCATGGTTTTGTTATTCAAATTGGTACCGTTATCTGTTATGATTCAGCTTGGGATTCCGTATCGATAAATAATCTCTTTTTTGATAAAACGGGCCACCACTTGTCGAGTAACATTGGCGTAGGATGCGACTTCAACCCACTTTGTGAAGCAATCAATAGCGACCAGAATGAAACAGTGTCCGTTAGAAGCCTTTGGCTCGATTACCCAAATCATATCAATGCCCCACATGGAGAATGGCCATGGCGACGTCAACATATTACAAATGTTGGAGGTACATGCATCTTATCTGCATAAATTTGGAATTTGTGACATTTCCTGGCATATTGAATACAGTCAGTTTCCAAAGTCAACCAGTAATACCCAGCCCTCAAAATCTTCTTGGACATGGAATATCCATTGGCGTGAGTGCCAAATGTTCCTTCATGAATATCTTGCATTAACAAATTTGCTTCTCGTCTGTCAACACATCTAAGCAGGACCATGTCATGATTCCTTTTATAGAGCATATCATTACTGAGAAAGAACTTAGAGGCCAATCTTCTCAAGGTTTTCTTGTCAAGTGACATAGCATCAACTGGATATTCTTGCTTCAACAGATAATTCTTTATGTCGTGGAACCATGGCTTGTTATCAATTTCTTCTTCAACCATCTAGCAGTAGGCAGGCTCAGTCTTACGTTCAATTCAAATGAGAGTAGCATCATTGAGATACCTGACTTTCCACATTGAGGCTAACATGGCTAGGGCATCGACAATATGATTTTCAGATCTCAGAACATGCTTGAAAGTGATTTCATCAAAGTATTTAATCATTTCAACGATGTAGGCTTTATAAGGGATCAAATTTTCATGTTTGGTCTCCCATTCACCTATAACTTGATAAATAACCAAAGTTGAATCTCCACTTACTTCAAGAAGTTTGATTCTTAAGTCAATAGCTGCTTCGAGGCCAAGAATGCATGCTTCATATTCGGCAATATTGTTTGTACATTCAAAGTCTAACCTTGCTGTAAATGGGGTATAACCACCTTCTGGATTCATCAGAACGACGCCTACACTATGCCCACTGTAATTTAAAGAACCATCAAACATCATTTTCCACCAAAGACCCGGCTCGGGACCTTCATCAGGACCTGGGTCTTCATAATCTTTTACGAACATAATATCCTCGTCCGGAAAATCAAACTTGAGAGACTCGTGATCTTCAACTGGATGATCTGCAAGATAATCTGATAAGACACTGCCTTTGATAGACTTCTGGGCCAGATACTAGATGTCATATTCTGATAACAACATATGCCAACGGGCGAGCCTTCCGGTCTGAGCGGGCTTCTCAAAAATATACTTTATCGGGTCCATTTTTGAAATCAATAAAGTAGAATGACAAATCATGTACTGCCTTAAACGTCTGGCAGCCCATGCCAAAGCACAACAAGTTTTCTCTAAAAGTGAATATCGACTTTCACAGTCGGTGAACTTCTTGCTCAAATAATAGATGTCATGTTCCTTTCGTCCGGACTCATCCTGCTGACCTAACACGCCACCCATTGAATTCTCGAGTACTGTCAAATACATGAAAATAGGTCTTCCCAGAATAGGAGGTATTAAGATCGGAGGCTCTTGAAGATAGCACTTAATCTTATCAAAAGCTTGTTGGCAATCTGAATTCCAAACAACTGTCTGATCTTTGCGTAACAATTTGAAAATGGGCTCGCAAGCAAAAGTCATATTAAAAATAAATTTGGATATATAGTTCAATCTTCCAAGGAAACATCTGACTTGTTTCTCAGTTTGCGGAGCCGACATATCTTGAATGGCTCGAACTTTATCTGGATCTACCTCAATTCCTCGGTGGCTAACAATGAAACCAAGTAATTTCCCAGATCTCACCCCAAAAGTACACTTGGCTGGGTTTAGTCTCAACTGATACTTCCTGAGTCTCTCGAACAACTTTAAAAGATGATTCAAATGGTCTTCCTTACTCTAAGATTTGGAGATCATGTCATCGACATACACTTCTATCTCTTTATGCATCATGTCATGAAACAAGGTCACCATGGCTCTTTGATAAGTGGCACCAACATTCCTCAAACCGAAAGGCATGACTTTATAACAGTAAGTTCCCCAAGGAGTAATGAAAGTAGTCTTTTCCATGTCATTCAGATCCATCTTGATTTGGTTGTATCCGGAGAAACCGCCCATAAACGAGAAAACTGCAAAGTGAGCCGTATTATCCACCAATGTATCAATATGCGGTAAAGGGAAATCGTCTTTTGGACTGGCCTTGTTCAGATCCTTATAATCCACACACATTCTGACCTTCCCATCTTTCTTCGGTACAGGTACAATATTAGCCACCCATTCGGGGTACTTGGATACTGCCAAGAAACCTGCATCAATCTGCTTCTTCACTTCGTCTCGAATTTTAAGAGCCATATCAGGTCTAGTTCTTCGGAGCTTTTGTTTGAATGGCGTGCATTCTGGTCGGAGCGGTAACTTGTGGACCACTATGTCTGTGTCTAAACCTGGCATATCCTGATATGACCAAGCAAGTACATCCACATACTCTTTTAAAAGCTTCACCAATTGCTGTTTGACTTCTGCCCCAAGATTTGCCCCAATCTTGACCTTTTTCTTGTCTTTTTCGGTGCCAAGATTAATAACACCTACCTGCTCCTTGTGAGGTTGAAACTCTGGGTGCTCGTAACATGCCATTTTTGCCAGTTCATCAGGGATTTCAAAATCTTCGTCCTCATTTTCGGCTTGGTATATTGGTGAGTCAAAGTCAGGAGGGAAAGCAAAGTCAATGGATTCAACAGGTTTTGGGGTATCACTGCATGTTGGAATGGCTTAATTTATTAAAACACACAAGGACAAATGCAGCAACAAGAAAAAATGTTTTGATGATTTTTTTAGAAAAATGCCATCTTCTTTTTAAACATGGAAGCAAAAACAATTAAGGAAACAACAACGAAGGATTTAACAAAATAGTTCATTAATCATAATATCCTTGAAAGCACGGGGCCCTTACAAAATACATCATATAGCCTTGGGCATGGCCATGGAGGTTTAAAAATAAAACAACAACAAGTAAAGAAAACAAACAAATTACTTCGACACAGGAAAGATCACGGGAATCTCAACAACCTCCCAATTGCCTAAAGTAGCTTCGCAATGATATACCAAATGTTCAATATCCTCTTCTTCAAAATCTTCTCCCACGACATTGACTTGGAATCCCCCACTGATGAACATTTCTTGGATAGTCTTCGGACGTCCTTCGGCATATGTTGATGCTTCGACATGAGTTGGTTTGTAACCCAACCCTTGGCGATCTAGCCTTGCCTTCACTTCAATTACCTCTCCCTAACCTGCAGGAGTAACCTCTTCTAATGTAGACTTGATGCTCTGAGCGGATGCAAAAGATGGATCACTCTTTGCCACTGTGTTTTCTATCATCACCGCGTTAGCTATTTCAAGCGCTTGAAAAGAAGTTTCCAACGCATCCTCATCTGCCTCAATATATCTGAATGACGATAAATTACTCACCATCAAGTCCTCTTCGCCATGCACAATTACCAGTTTGTCGTTTACAACAAATTTCATCCTTTGATACAAAGTGGAAGTCACTGCCCCTGCTGCGTGAATCCAAGGCCGTCCCAACAAACAGCTGTAAGCCGGGTTAATGTCCATTACATGAATTGTGATATCGAACACGTGAGGGCCTATCATAATTGACAATTCCACTTCCCCAACATCCGTTCTTCTTGAACCATCAAAATCCTTCACAATTAACGACGTTGGTTTCATCTCTGCCCCTGCATATGCTAACTTTGCGAGCGACCTTTTAGGCAATACATTCAACGAAGATCCAGTATCAACCAAAACTCGCGCCAATGTGTCCTCTTGACATCTGATAGATACGTGCAAAGCACGATTATGATTACGTCCTCCCCTTGGCAGCTCTTCATCGCTGAAACTCAGAGTATTACAGGCTGTAATATTGGCTATCACCGAATCAAATTGGCCAGGGGTTATATCCTTCGTCACACGTGCTTGCATTAACACCTTTTGTATAGCCTCTCTGTGGGCCGGGGAATTCATCAGGAGAGACAAAATTGATATTTTTGAGGGGGTTTGGTGGAGCTGATCAACAACCTTGTAATCACTTTTTCGGATAATCCTTAAGAACTCTTTAGCATCTCCTTCAGTGGTTGGGCATTTCTTTGTCTTTGGCCGTCACAGCAGGGGTAACCTCTTTTGGAGCAACCACTGTTATCTTGGGTTGATATATTCGACCACTACGGGTCATCTTGCTCGTTCTTGTAATATTTGTCACATCAACCTGGTCATCCTTTACCTTCTCATTCTGAATAATCTTCCCAGATCTTTGGTCCAACACAACCATATCATACTTCCATGGGACTGCCTTTGTGTTCTCAAAAGGAAACGATCTCGGCTTCTGAATAACAACTGGCCAAGGCTGATCAACAACAGATTTGTCAAAAACAGGCTTCACACTTTTGCTGATCATTTTGAACACATGGACTTTCTCTCTTTTCCTTGGTAGATTGAAAACAGGCTCAACCACCAAAACTTCCTCCTTCCCTACCTTGATACCTACTTGCAATAATCCATCATCGATCAGGCTTTGCACATCTTTTTGTACCACACCACACCCTTTAGGATTAACAGAACACTCCTCACAGTCACTATGGATACCTTTAATCAGCCATGCTTTCAACAGTTTCTCATGAAGTGACCTCAACGGAGTCTTGATTTCTGACACATCACAAACTAACCTTTCATCGGAAGCTTCTTCTATAGCATTAACTCCTCCATGATTTGGCAATGGGTTACTTTTATCATTAGGCGGTACATCATCAAAAGACAAAATCTTCTTCTCTATGAGCTCCTTGACAATATGTTTCAAGGCAAGACACCCCTCTAAGTCATGGCTAGCATCACCTTCATGAAAGGCACAATGAGCATTCAGATTGTAATGAGGTGATGAAGTGTATGAGGGTGTATTCAATGGTCGCGTTGTTACCAACCCTTGTTGCACCAAAGTCGGGTACAACTCTGTATAAGTCATTGGTATCTGAGGAAATGGAAGTCTCGTTGCTGCTCTTCGATTTTGGTAATTTTGCCTTGGTGCATGAGCCCTAGGCTGCTGATATTGCTGATAGGGTGGAACATTGGGCGCTCGTTGATACCTTTGTTGTTGAACTGGTTGATACATGGGTGCTGGTTGCACTGTCTGATAACTCGGAACAGGGTGATTGAAAGTAGGCGTTATAGCTGCCACATACGGTTGTTGAGTATACTGTACTGGATACATTGGTTGTTATGTCAGATTTTTCTGAGGTTGCTGAACATAGCCTTGTGGAGGCTGCTGAACATAACCTTGTGGAGGTCGTTGATATCGTTGGTAAGGCTGCTTCCAAGTCTGATTCCTTTTTCCCACTGTTATGGCGTTTGTTTCTCCCTCCTTCTTTTTATGAAAATTACCACTGAACTTCTTAACATTGTTGTTGTTGGAACCACTAGAACTACTAGTCATTTTACCATTCTTCAATCCCAATTCTACTCTCACCCCCACAACCACTATATCGGAGAAACTTGACGTTACACTGCTAATCATCTTCTCATAAAATTCTGGTCTTACCGTATCCACAAACCAATCTGTCAACTCTTTCTCATTCAAAGGAGGTTCTACTTGAGAGGCAGTCTCCCTCCATCATTGTGCATACTCTTTGAATGATTCAGAACTCTTCTGTGTCATACTCAGCAATTGTCTTCTGTCAAGGGCCAAATCTATATTGTATTTGTAATGCTTTATGAAAGCATCGACCAAGTCTTGGAAACTGTGAATGCGAGATTGATCTAGGCTCAAATACCACTTAGCAGGGGCTCCTTTCAAGCTATCCTGGAAACAATGGATCATCAGCTTATCATCTTCTACATATGCAGCCATTCTTCGGTAATACATGATCAAATGAGTCCGAGGACAAGTAGCACCGGTGTACTGATCAAAGTTGGGGATTTTGAATTTTGGCAGAATTACCAATCCAGATACTAAACACATATCTCTGGCATCAGTACCAAAAATATCATTCCCTTACATTGCTCTAACCTTCCTCCCTATAGTTTCTACACTTGCCTTCAATTTCTCATGTCGTCCACTTCCTTCTTCAGACCCATCAGGAACTTCAAACACTGGTGGATGGCTGTGAAAAATAGGGCGCACTTGAGTTTGTACAGAAGCTGGAGTATAAGTCGGAACAGCTCGGGGAATCTCTGCCCCTAGAGGAACTGATTGTTGACTGACTGGTGGCGGATGTACAAAACCTGGTATTAATCCATACGGTGGTATACTTGCAACAGTGACTGCCGCTGGGATCGGCTCCACAACTACGTTAGTGATCTCAGAAACTACAGTGGCCTGAGTGTCCATTTTTGCATTGATGACTTGTAAGACTTCCATGATTCGTCCTACGCTTCCTCGTAAATCTTCAAGTTCGTTGTCAACCCTATCCAGAGCCAAATTGTGTTCTTCCATTCTTTGACGAGCTTGGGCTCGTGTGTTGTATTGATGGCGAGGATTCAGTATGATTCTGGAGATAAGACAACAAGATGAGACACAACACAGGAAATGCACATGAAATGCTATGTGTGCAGATGCAAAATGCAAAATTAACCATTCAAGGAATCAAAAGGAATATTTGCAAAAATTATAACAATGGGGAAATAAAGAAAATTCAAAGTCTTCATGGATTAATAACTGTGATTCCAAGCGTCTTCGGTTTCTTCTTGCAGGAGAGTACTTCTTCGGTTTCGTCTTCATGGAAATAAATCTTCTTGCGCCTTTCTCTTCTTGCAGGAGAGTACTTCTTCATTCTTCAACTCTAATTGCTTCTGGAGCTCGGCGTTTTCTTCAATAACCACTTGATACTTGTGCTTCCAAGCGTCTTCGGTTTGTTGTTCCTTGCTCAAGGCAATCCTTAGCTTCTCCTCCTCAGACATGAAGATCAAGGTGTGCTCCTCCTTTAAAGCCATGGGTTCTTGTCGAGAGTGGGGCATCTTCAACTCAATGGCTCTCTTTCGAACCCATTGAAGATAAGGTTCCAAAGAGACACAATTGGGTTTTCCCAGGTCTTTCTTTCCTTTTTTGTGCAAATGACCCCATGCTTTTAGAATCTTCTCTTTCTGCTCCTGACTATTACTCTCTTCCTTGAAGAAAATATTTTCCACATGAACACTGTTGGGCTTATCTTTCAAAGGGTATCCCAACTGTCGACGAGTAAGGACTGGGCTATAACTGATTCCTCCATTAGTACCAAGAAGAGGTAAATTACCAAAATCTCCACAGCTGTTAATGATCATTATTCCCTCATAGTCTCGATTGTACCAATCAATATCAGAGTGCGTGAGAGCCATAATCTTCTGTGACCACCACCCCTTCTTCGGATCCCAAAAAGCGTTAGCTTTCGGCAAGTGTGAAATAAACCACTTGTACAGTAAAGGAGCACAACAAGGGATCATCCCTCCCTTGTGGAAATTTCTAAGATTAACAGAGTGATACGCATCCACTAGCAGACTAGGTACATGGTTTTTCTTCAAGAAGATCTTAATGGCATTGAGGTCTACAAAGTTCTCGAAGCTAGGGAACAGAAAGATACCATAAATGAGCAAGGTAAGGATAGCCTCGAATGCATCCATGCTCAAATGACTTGCATAGTATTGAGCTTTCTCAACCAAAAATTATGCACTCAGCCCAAAAACTCCTCCTTTTGTGGTCATGTTTTTTTGAATATCAACCAATCCCAAACGTGTAGCTTTGGCAATATCTTGCTCCTCAGGGTCCTTCTCCATGATTGGAAAAGGAGAATCTTCAAGAATGGGCAACCCTACCAAGTAAGAGTACTCTTTTAGCGTGGGTACTAGCTGATAATCGGGAAAGGTGAAATAATGGTAGAGCGGATCATAGAACTCAAGAAGCGTAGAAAGAAGTCCGCTATCCATTTTTATCTTCAATAGTAACAACAGCTTCCCATACCTACTCTGGAAACCCTCTGGATCTGTCACCAAGGTACCTAACCTCCTTAGGTCATCTAGTTTAAAACCTTTGTAAGTGTACTTCAATGTTTTCTTTCTTTCACCATCCATAGTGATCTTTGATGTTTACCAAAAAAATTTGAGTTCCATGAATCCTTATGATATGATGTTTATGAATGCAAGAATGCATAAACACAGGTAATGCAAATATCACATATATGCACAAACACAAGCCTAGGTTTAAAGGAAGAGCGTGGATCCAAGGTCTACCCATCCCCAAAAGGTGTGTACTAGGGATTTTCAAACGTGTAGAGCAGGGTTCTAAACATTTCTCAGAGTCATCAACCCATCTTTCGGATATTATCAACTTCCCAAATTACTTGGTAATCGATAATATTCTCAAGAGAGTCTCGCCCAAGTGTAGTATCACATATCAACTATTTCGAAAATACTTCCTTATAGCCATTGCACTACGTCCTAGTAAGGCCAAAGTGGGGTAGAATGTAATCTAAAAGTCCACAGTGTCACGGGTTCCTTCGTCGAAAGTAGCACTGTTTTCATGAATACTCATTCAACAATACTAAACTCTCAAGAGGGCCTACACTGAGCAGTGGTTTCTCAAGTTAGCTTGGTCGGGAATCAACTCCCTATAAGCCTTCTTGAATGTACCACCATCCTATCATAATTGCACTCGAGTCCGGGTATAGGACCGTCTCACCAATCAAAGGTCCCAATATCCAACACACAAACAAATATATACATGTATACATGTAAAGCAAATATTCACAGATATAGCACATAATCAAACAAAATAGGCTAAACCCTCAAGTTTAAGTTTCCCCAGTTAAGTCGCCATTTCGGTTGCGGTGAGAATCGTGATACCAAGCTATTGATTAACTTGAATCTTTAATTCATTGAATTCAAAACCGGACTTTAATTTATCCAAAGGAAAGGTCTAAAGAGAGAAAGAACCTTTTGCGTGATGTAACAACAACGCTAAGAGATTCAGGGATCGGGGATTGGTTATGCATAGGGTAGGTATTTCACATCCTAAACATCTGTAGTACTCTACAGGAACCTTTTGTTTGTTTGTATGCTAAGTTTGCTAGGTATTTGCTATGGATTGGGATTGGGAAAAAGGTATAGGTTAAAACCTAAAGATATATACACTAAGTTTGCTCGCAAAGACATCGCGTCTTCTGCCTACGTATCCTAACTAGGACAGAATCAGACCAATCGTAGTTCACCTCACTAGGTTTGAAGAACACTTGATTACGATCAAGGTTCAAGGGGGAAAAAACATAATAATGCTTGTATAGAGTTTAAGGAAACTCTCTAGATCTAAGTTGAACACTCAAGAAAGGGAAGTAAGTAATCATGACAATGGTTCTTACATAGAGTTAACAAACTCTATCCTAAGTTCTAATTGAAAGAGCACTCCTAACAAGGGGTAGGTTTTTTAGACTTAAGCAAAGTCCAATGGACAAAGTCGAGGGAGGGAGATGAGCTATCTATGACCCAAAGGTCAACAGAAAGACTTTCCTTTGGAAGGATAGAAGGGGAGGCAACTTAGATGAGAACTAAAGAGTTCCATCACTTGGGGAAACCAAACTTAACAAAGCATAAACATCAAACAGGATGAATACAAGAAACATGGTTATAACCAGGCATATACAAGCATGTACAACAAATAGGTACGTCAAATAAGAGGAATGGTTACAACCAAAGCATGCAAGCATATTACAATAGGCAAGCAAAGATGAGTTCTTACAAGACTCAATGAAAGATAAAAACTTAAGTATGTCTTGACAAAGACGAAGGTAACGACCAATGCAAAGAAGTCAAACAAGGGGATATTACATGGAAGTAAAATGAATCAAACATCATGCTTATAAGCAACAAGTAATTACAATTACATTAAAGGTTTGACAAACATAGAACTCACATTAAGCACAACAACAAATAGGAGAATAATGAATCACAAGCTTTGAGATGATTAGGAGGGTAAAAACCCTAAAAAGAAATATGAGTGTTTTCAATGAAAAATTGTTTTCACAAATGAGAATCCTAGAATATTAATGCACCACATGAAAATATATACAAATACAAGATAGTTGCAAAAAGAACCGGTCAAAAATAATAAAAAACGAAGAAGTTATGATTTTTATAAAATTAATAACAATTATAATAAAAATAAAGAAATTAATGATAAAAAGGAAGGGGAGGCGCCTGGTGGGTGTTGAACCCACCACCCTTTAAATACCAACTTAAAATCATGCCAGCTGAGCCAAGGCGCACGTTTGGAAATGAAAGGAAAGAAATACACAACATAATGAAAACAAGGCAAATATGAAAAAATAACAAAAAGGGTTGATCTCCACTGTGGATCGAACCCAGGACAAGCATGTGAAAGGTGCATGAGAATATGAGGGTTTAACCACTGGGGTGGCGATACATCTGTGTATTTTGCCACCCCTAATATTTAAATACCTAACAAAGCATGAAAATCTGGGCAAGGCAACAAACATGAAAGCAAGCAAAACAATGGAAAACGACAACACCATAACTTCATAAATACTCAACCAAATTGAACAAAGTTTTAGCCTATCTCAAGTGAAATTTCATGAGGAATTCAATGGTGATTTCATTTTTCCAAGATGATGCGCACATTTCAAAATTCGAATGTAAATGCAAGATAAAACTTAGGAATGCATTTTGAAAACCAAGGATCAAACCAAATGCTTTTAAACTCATGTAAGGGTCCAAGCAACTTCCAAATATGTTAATTAATGACTCTAGATGCCAAGGCCAAACAGAAACAACTTTCAACAAGGAACTAGTGTGCAAATGGTAGTGTGAAGCTTGAAATTGCAATTTGAATGTCACAACTTAAAACAACAAGACATATGAACAGGTAAGGGTATGCACAACTTCAAAATACATGAACCAATGATTCTTGATGCAAAAGTCATACCAAATCAAGTCCAATCAAAAAATGACATGCAAGTTGCACAAATTGCTTTGAAAATGCATGATGATGGCCATAGTTCAAAATAAGAGGGATCATGATCAAATGAAAGTGTGCACATCTTATAAACATGTTGTCTAATGATCCTAGATGCCTAGATCAAACAGAAACAGTTCCAAACCAAAATTTGTCATGTAAGTTGCAAAACATGCTTGGTATGCAAAGTGCTAACTCCAGCTCATGACAGAAGGAATTGATGATATGTAATGGTATGCTCAAACCAAAGATACATTGTTCATGTAATTTGGATGCAAAATTTATGCAAAGATGCCTCTAGACAGAAATTGGTGTGTGACTGTCATGGTTGTACAAGAATGCTTAAAATTCTGTTTGGAAATTTGAGGACAGTTCATGATGCAGCCTATGCCTTTATCATACAAAATGAATTATGCACATTGAATCAAAGATCTCAACAAGATGTAAGAATTTAGCACAAGTGATGGCACATGAATTGAGACAGAAAAACATAAACATGACAGCAAGGCACATGACAGCAAATATGGCAATATCAATGATCAATGGTAAGTCCTAGTTCTATATGCACATATCAATTTGCAAAACATATGTCAAATGTCAACCTACAGCAAAATAGTATTATGGCATTTTCAAATGGACCTAGGCAGTTGGCAGCATGTATGGATCTTCAAAAAGGCAAGGCTGGCACACATCAACAAATGGTTCTAATGCCTAATACACATAATTGTTTGCAAAAATCAAAGGTATCATGACAGTTGGTTTTTTAACAGAAAAATACATGCTACAAGGATGCAAGTGCTAAAAAAATAATCCAAATGGGCTGTCTAGCAGGTTCATACCAAAAAGCTTGCAAAGTATCAGAACAACATACAAGTTAGTACAATTGGTAATGTAAACAAGATGTGAACAAAATATGGTTACAACCAAAACCTTATCCTAGTGCCTAAATGATGATAGTGGTGATGCAAGAGATGAAACCATGCCATGATTCAAAAGGTATCAGTTTTCATGTTATCAATCAATATGCAACAAGACAAATGGCAGGCAACAACCTTTAATGACATATGAATATATCAAGTTGAGACAGTCATATCACATAACCAAATGAGAAACACCAACTGATGCAAAAACATAGTGCCAAGCACAAATCATAATTTCAAGGCAATAAGGCTTTTATGCTAGCAAACACCAAACAAAACTCAAAGTAATATGAGGACACCTTAACATATCAGATGGCAAGTATAAAACTTAAAATACATGTCAAGACAGTTGCAATCATCAAGATATCAAAAAATAGGTTTTGGTCCTCATCATTCCAATGAGTCATCCCAGCAACCTTGGCAAGCAGAACCACTCACAAGCAAGCTAAAAATACATTAAAGACCAAGTTTCAACACACACATGCTCTCAAAAGATGGTAGATCAAAAATGACTTGTTGGTGGAAAAGATGCATATGGGCTGAAAATGCAAGACAAGATTGTTGCAGGATCAAAACCAAAACCAGTTTCAACAGTGCAAACATCACATAAATACTTACATGAGGGTGTCTAAACCAACAAATGAACTAATCATGATCATGACATGAAAGTGGCAATGCTGCAGCATTAGGTTAATATTCACACAACATAACCAAACAACACTGGCTTCAAAACAGTTTCCCAAAGGTTCATGAGGACAGCTTAACATCCAAATCCAACTTTAAGCAACAGTTATGAATTAAAGACCTCCTAGAGTTCACACATGACTTAGGTGCATAGATACATCATGAAATGGCCAACAAAACACTTAAACATGATATGAGCAAAGTAGATACAAAAAGCTGGCAGATTTGCACATAAGACATATTTTGCATTCAAACACCAACATATCAAGTATGTTTATGACAGAAATAAAAGGGATAGTGACCACTAACCTCTTGTAGACCTCCAATAAATTTTATTCTAGTAAAGAAAACCTTGAAAACACTCCAACTGTTGTCCAACCAATACTTTGATGAAAACATGTTTCTTGCACTTGAAGAAAATGTGAAGAACTTGTGACAAATCTCAAAATAAATGAGGATGAGGTTGCTTTATGTTATGGACATTTGAGGCATCATATATCAAAGGTGTGTGGATGGTTAGAATGATGAAAACAGGCCTGGACAGAGGTTTGCTTGTTTTTGTGTATAAGGTCAAACTTGCTTGGTTTGAAGGTTGAATTTTGGGAGAATGGTATTTTTGAGTGGTTTAAGAGTATGAAAAACTTCTACACATCATTTATGGATTGTGCATTTGGTTTTTGAAGGATTGGAATGTGTGGAAATGGATTTGGGAAGCCAACTGCCCATGACAGATTTTTTGAAGAAAACTTGAAATTTTGAAAATGAGGCAAGCAAGAAAGGAATGAGAGTTGTGGTTTTCTCTTGGTTCTAAGAGTGCTCTGGTGTAGAAATGACATAGAGGGAGCCTCTATTTATAGGAAAAAAGAAGGGTGAGGACAGATTTGTAACTTGGCACTTTTTGAGGGATTTTGATAAGATTACTTTGCTTGAGGGTTTGGTGCAACTGCAAAATTCAAATCCTTGGCTCAACTGATGCATTGCTCAAGTGGTATGAATGACATAATGGTGATTAGAGTGGCTAGGCAATAGGGGGCTATTTGCTGCAAGTGTGCCAAAAGTTTCTCTTTCTTCCTATTATATGATTAAAATACTCCCACTTGCCTCCAAGTTGCAAGACTTGCTAAACTTCCTCATTTGATGCATTTCTCCTCTTCAACTCCTATAAATATCAGATAGAAATAAGATCCAAGGGCTGAGAATAGCTCAAGTGGTCAAAGGATGAATTTGTGAAAAATTGACAATGTGGGACTCAAGTGTTAAAACTTCATCTTGTTAAATTCATAACTCTCAGCTCATAAGGGCTATGGAGGTGTTCTACTATATTTTGGAAAGTTCTCATGTAGCTCTACAACTTTCATGTTTTCATGAGTTTCAGATTCCCAAAGGAACTTGGCCAAAAAACCTCTAAAAGTTGCTGAAAAATAAGCCTAAAAGTGAAATAACTTAGAATTTTTCTAAGTTACTTTTCCCTCTTGTAATGAATTTGGTCATAAATCCAAATCTATGAATTTTCTAATCATGGACCACTTTGGGACTTTTGCAGGACTTGTCAATATCTTTCCAATGAGCTTTGAACCAGCTCAATTGGATGTGTGGTTAAGGAGTTATGGTCTTGCCCCTTTCAGAACCCTAATTCCCGACTTTTGCGATTACTCCTCAATCCTTGATCCAATGATCATGAAATTTTATGGGTAGGTGCAATATGTCATTAGAAACATTTTTTATTCATATCTTGAGGTAAAATTCCTTATGAGTGAAGAGTTGACTTTTTGGTCAATCGAACGATCGATCGGTGACTACCTAGTCGACTGTTGATGCTTCGGGCCTTTTTAGGCCTTGAAACTTCTTGAGTAGACTTCATTAAGACATATGAACTTTATGGATCATGATACCACTATTGTAACACCTTTTAAATCAAAATTCAAACCACAGTTGACTTTTCCTGCTCGAAAACCCTAATCGGGTACCCTGAACTGCGTTGTTCTTGATTCCGGGGTGACAACCTCAAATTGGATTCATACTTGATCCAATGGAATATATTTGATGATGTGGATACCTATCTCAAGGAGAACCAATCCAAAGCGTTGACTGATTAACCCTCAAAACCTCGATTTCGGCTGTACGGAACCCTGATTCCTGTATCTTAACAAAGACAATCTAGAAACCGATTAAGGTTAGATAATCAAATGAGTATGATCCTAAAATGATGATTAAGATCTAAGGGTTAAAAATTTTGGGTATGACATAATATGTCAAAAGTAAATGTATATTCAATGTTAAATAGACGAAAATGAAGGTTTCTATTAAGATCATAGATGAGCGAGCTAAGAAATTCGAGAGTAGCTTGCACGTAGACAAGATCTTTAAATGGTAAAAGGTAAGTCAAAACCAATTTTTCTAGCATATGATCAACACTATCTTAATTCCTATTGCTTCTAAACAAAGTATATCAGCATACCTTACCGACTCGATTTCTCTATTTAGCAGTGTTGCATAGAGCTCGGCTTGCTTTTCGCTTGCTTCACCTTCTCTAAAGATCACTTGGTAGCTCACCATGACAGTAGCTTGAAAATAATATTCTTCTTTCTCTATAATTTTTGAACGAGTATTTGGTTTGTGTTTTGGTAAGTTGGTGAAGATGGTATAAATAATGGAGGTATACGAGTGAATGTGGTTGGTATGGTTGGTTTGCTTTTATTATGGTCAACTGTCGCTACTGCGAAAATCGGCGCCGGCTATGACAGAAGAGTCGCCACTGTGCGTTATTTATCCCATAAGAGGGAAAGGAAACGCTCAGAGTAAACCTAACGCAAAACGGGAAAGGAATGGTCATCGCAACCAAATCCTGGATTCGGGAGTCGGTTACGCAAGGGGAAGGTATTAGCACCCCTCACGTCCGTCGTACTCGACGGGATCCACGCTTGTTTTCTAGTACGGATTGTTATTCTATCTACTCTAAAAGGTCAAGGGTTAAAAAGAAAATACAATGACTCAGCAAAGTATCGCACTTTATGCTACATATTCCCGTCTGGAACGAGAAATCAGAGTCAACGTAGTTCGCCTACCTACGGGAAAGGAGGGGAAGGTTGCTCGCTAGGATACGGCATCCTATGCCTACGTACTTTCATAAGGCATGAAAGATCAGAGCAAACGTAGTTCGGGCTACGGAAGACACAAGCTTGTCTGACTGTTTTTTATCTTTCAAAAGGGTATTTCTTGATTAAGAGTCCAAGCGGACAAAAATGACACTTTGATGTTCGTTTTCTGTCTTTTACGCAAGAACTGTCTTTTTATGATGTTCGCAATCTCTGTCGCACTAGAGACTATGATCTGAGAGTGACTATGTCGCATGTCACCCAAAGGGTGCCACACTAAGCAGCCAGACTACTGGAAAGAAACTCTCCAGCAACCCTTTCTCGAATAGCTTAAGGCTCGTAACGTACGACATCGATTAACCTTATTACTGTATTTTTGAGTTGTTTCGAGATAAGAAGAGAAAGAAGCTCTCAAAAGCCTAGGGTTGAAAAGGGAATAAAAACTAACCTAATGTTGTCATGCATGGATAGGAACCCTAATGTCTGTCATAATTCCCTCCTGCACAGAGGAAATCAGAGATCCTAGGGGATAAATGGAAAAGAAACAGATATACAGTAAACAGTAAAAATGCATGAGATGCAGCAGTACTAGCGAGGCAAGAGAGTCCCACTCACCCTCGAACCTGGGAAAACAACAAGCAAAGTGAAACAGTATTCACTTCAAGCCTAAGGGGGCAAGCTGTACAAGCCAACAATCAATACAGAAAGAGAAATAAAACCTAACACCAGCTCTGGCAGCAACACCAGCTCCTACAGTAAGCATCTCAAACAGCAACAGCTCTGACAGCTACAGTTGATTGACAGCCAGTGGGAAAGACAACAACAACTTCAAGCAAGACCCCATCTTCACTCTTCAATGATACCCAAGCTTTAGATAAGCTCCTGCCTCCAAAAATCTCCAAGCTCTAGCAAGCACTGAACCCCAACAAGTAGACAGCTTCAAACAACAGCAAAACCCTAGCTTCACCAGATAACTAGCTTTGATAGGCACAAGCTTCATCTTTATCAATCTTCAATGTACTTCATTCTTCAATAGGTTCCCATCTTCAATGCCACCACTCCAGAAGAGAATCAGTTATCAGATTAAGTTGAAATGCTAAACAGCTTATTGACAACCAATGGAAGCCTATGAGCACTTAGCATTGTAGGGGAAAGGTTCCCTCAAAGTTCTACTTCTAAAGTATGTCACTTATCCCTCCAAAGGAGGGATGTGAATACCCTAAAAGGACTTTTTGTCATAGGGAGGAATAGAAGCACAAGATGTTTTCTATGTTTGCAAGAAGAAATCAGTCTAATCTAAAGCTCTTCCTATGTTTCATATCTCCTAAGCCACCTTCAAGGAGAAGAATCTTCATGCTCCAAGCTCCCTCCTTTGTCTCCAATCATCTTCAATGTCTTCATAAGCTCCAACAAGCAAATTCCAAGCCCCAAGCCCAATTGAAATAGCCCAAACCAAACAAACAAGCAAAATGCCCAAGAGGGAAAACATACAAATATCACTCAAATTGCAAAAATCAAATAAAATAGTAATACTCATTATAAAATCCTAGATTAATTTCTAAGGGAACCTAAATATATACCCTATACCCCATATAAACTCCAAGGCCTAAATCTAACCCTAAGTCCCCAAACTATGCCCTAAACTACACCTAAGTGTTGTAAAACCCTAATTCTAATACCTCTCCTATCTACCTCTCAAACTAATCTAATTTTTAGTCACAAAAATATGAAAAAATTCCTAAGGGTACATTATTCCCTAATATAATCAACCTCATAAGAATCAATCAAAAATCATGCACCAATCTCTCATACTAAATTCAGAAAAATGAAGTACCAAACAAATGTAAAATAAAAGCAATAAAATTGTAAAATATACCAAAAAAATATAAAATGCATGAAATTAATATTTTTTAGTTTCATAATTTTCTAGAGGTCCTAAGGGAACTAGGAAAAAAAATCCCATCCTAAAATGATTATTTTTCATATTGTTATGAATTTTTCCATTAACCTAAAATAAAATGTGAAAATAGAAGAAAATAAAAGAAAAATGCAAATGAGGCCTGGTGAATAGCAATAATATGCAGTTCAAAATGAAGTTGGGCTCAGGAGGGGGGTGTGGATATCATACGCGTGCTAAGGCCATACCAATTCAGAAAATAATTGGAAAATGGTAAAGAAAAATGAGAAAAGCTCGTGGCGAATAGCAATTAATTCGCGTTGGTTTCTCAATGGGCCTTCAAACTGGGGTGTGATTAGCAAAGTTTCATCTGAGCCCAAAACCAAACATTAAGTGAAATGGTGCGTTGAGGGGGAATTCAGAGTTTCTTCACAAAATGAGAACGCATCGTGGCCCTTGGATCAGAATTCAGTCAAAGGTCTTCCTCTCATCTAATGGCCAAAAGGTCATCTTCCCTAATTTAAATCTGGGAGGGAAAGTGAACCAGACGGTGGCCGGAGGTGGCGCCACCGTCGTCCCCAAATGCTATCTTCATGAATACTCATCAAAACCTACACATGAATACATCATCTTGCTCGTTTTCTCACCAGGTTCTCAACCACATCATCCATTTTCATTGAAACATCCTCCATTTCAAAACACGATAAAGAATTCAGAATCTGCTCAAACCTCAACCTTCACCATTCTTCAAATTAACAATCCTAGGATCATCTACACCTCACCCTGAGTAAAACTAACCATTCAACTAAGCTTTAATCATCAAGAACTGCAAGAAATGATCCTCAACAGAAAATTGGTTCCACCTAAATTTGTCTCTAAACCTTGAATTTCTTTACCAGAAACCACCTAACCATCATCTACATTGCATCTAAACACCTAAAACCTAGCAATTCTATCTACATCATGCCATAAGGTGAAATTTACCAACCTGTGAAATTTGGATGAACAGAAGGTGGAAAGCTTCGAATTATGCTTCAAGATCTTCCAGATTCCTTCAATGAGTGATTATCAAGCTTCTGTATGCATCAATTTGTGTTGAATTTTCTTGAATCACCAAATACGATTTTGAGTTGCAAGCTTCAAACTCAAGTTGCAATCTCTTGATTATTCAACAAACTTGGCCAGAAATCCCTCTGAATTCACTCAACAACTCAAGATAAAGACACTGAGTGCAAAAGTTTGGATTGAAAGAGCTCAAATTGGTGTAACCGATTTGGATTTGCAAAGTGAAAACTCAAAGTTCTATCTCTCAAATCTCTCTCAATCTTCACCAAAAAAACCAACTGAATTAGTTATAATCTTTATATAGAATATGTAGGAATCATCTAGAATGCCTTGGAATGATCTATGTGAGATATTGAAATTCTCATGCACTTGAAATTACCATGATAAGTTCATCCATGACAGTCATGATTCAACTTGCTTCAACACCTGATTTTGATCCAAGTTCTCCTCTAATGACATATTGAATGGATTGGTAAGGGTTAAGGCCTTGGTTATGATCTAAAGTATGGTTTTGCATATGTTACTTATGATGTAAGAAAGTATTTTCCAAAGCAACTCATAAAACCATGGCTCATCTCAAAATTGTGACATTGCCAATGTGTCTTAAATCCAATTTCCATTCAAAATGACTACCCATATGCCATGTGTATGCCTCATATCTCAAAAATCTCAATTTTCCTCCTTTGAATCATTTGAAAAATCTCCCTTTTTAGGCCATTTTGGGCAACTTTGTGATACAAGCCATTCCAATCACCCATGACTTCTTATCTGACCTAAAAACATCATTTTAAGCACATCTCATGTTGAACATTTTTTCATTTGAGGAGTGGAAGATAGAGATTTTGACCTATGTTGAAAAAATGACCTATAATTCAACTTTCCCAAAATACCCCTGGATTGCCAAGATCATAACTTGAGTTCCACAAATCTTCTTGAGGACTTCTAGTACTAATATTAAAGGTAAGATCAAGCCATACAGTTATTATGTTGGCCAAGAATCCATTTTAAAACTCCTTGATGGGAAAAAGTTGCTTGGAAGTCAAGTGACTTTCACAGATAAATTTCAGTGTCCTCTGATGACCCATAACTTGCAAGAACCATACTTGAGTTCTACAAATCTACTTGAAGACTTCTAGTACTCAAATTAAAGCTATTGGGAAACTCTACAAGTTTCATTTTGGCCAAGAATCCATTTGAAACTTTCATTTTGACTTATATGGCTTGGAAGTCCAGTGCTATACAGGGGATTTTACCCTAGGAACCCTGTATCAAACACCTCCAACCTCTCTTGATTCTCTTGAACTTGGTCTTGACTCATCCATACACATGCTTTAACATATCAATCCATGACTTCCTTGACCTAGAGCTAGGTCTTGATGCCCTTTCTTTTCTCTCCTTAACCTAGGGTTACCCAGATTAAACCCTACTTGTACACACCTCAACTGTGGTTCTTGATCTTGATACCATGACTTGTCTAAGCTTCAATAGGGCTCTCTAGGATTTCCATGGGATCTATACACACCTCATATTCATAATTCCAGGTTGATGATTTTCAATACACCTCAAGTTAGGAGAGAAATCCACCTGTTGACACTCAAATTTCCTCAAAGCTTCAACCCATTCCTTAATGACTTGGGTGGTCTTTTAGACTCATATAGCATCTCTAGATAGGCTTCTTCTTTTGATAGACACCTTGATCCCTTGTTAGAGGCATACCATGCTATGATATGCAAATGATTGGACCATGTACATGATTTGACTATGTAAATGATAATGCAATTAAAACATAAACCAGGTGAAATAGGTTGAGCAAATTTTAGGGTGCAACAACTGCCCCTATTCAAACGGCTTGGACCCGACTGGGTGAAGAGCGAACGGACTTCCAACAATCGAGGTACGAGACGGTTGAATACCAAGAACCCGGAAATTTGCCAACCACAGAAGTAAACTGCACAAACTGCTTGGAGAACAACATCCACCAACTGAATCTGATTGTTACAGTAACAACCGATCAGTCATCTAATATCAAAATCTGATTCAACGTCAACCGCCTGAGTGGCGCCACAGGCTGTGAACTCCCTCTTGTCAAAATACTCCGCTTTTTATCCATGTTAAAACTCCGCCGTCTGTTAATATGGAGAAAACAAATTAGCGCCCATGCTGGTTATCATTTTCATCAACCCGAAAAAAACTTCTATCATCGCGGGGATAGAATTTTGTCCATGTTAGGACGCTATATTCTGTCAACACAGAAAAATCCCGATGACTTCGCTGGTGAAACATTTCTGTCTAATCACAGGGAACTCATCTGCCTATCCCTACAGACACATCATCTGCCTAAACACAGGAAACCCCATCCGTCTTCTTCATACGGGAAAAGTCATTTGCCTGATTACAGGAAACTCCATCCGCCTGCTTCATACGGAAAAAGTCCATCTGCCTGAACACAGGAAAGTTCATCCGCCTGCTTCATACGGGAAAAGTCATCTGCCTGATTACAGGAAACTCCACCCGCCTGCTTCATACGGGAAAAGTCCATCTGCCTGAACACATGAAAATTCATTCGCCTGCTCCATACGGGAAAATTATCTAAATACCGTTTCTCTGCCTACCTCTGCAGTAGCTAACTCCGTTGGTCCCAACCCCCAAACGACTTTGAGGAGGACTCTACTAGGGATAGTAACACGAGGAAATCACAGCGACTTCCTTGGGGAAAATACTTTTGTCAAATATCGGAACACAACTCACATACTCTGTCTATCACGGGAGAATCATCTATCTGGATACCAGAAAGTTCATCCGCCTGCTTCATACGGGAAACTCCATCTGCCTGATTCATACAGGAAAAGGTTCATCTGCCTGCTTCATACGGGAAAAGTCATCTACCTGATTACAGGAAACTCCATCCGCCTGCTTCATACAGGAAAAGTCCATCTGCCTGAACACAGGAAAGTTCATCCGCCTGCTTCATACGGGAAAACACATCTGCCTGATCCTTACAGGAATAATTCACCCGCCTGCTTCATACGGGAAAACTCATCTACCTGATTCTTATAGGAAAGTTCATCCGCCTGCTTCATACGGGAAAAGTCATTTGCCTGATTACAGGAAACTCCATCCGCCTGCTTCATACGGGAAAAGTCCATCTGCCTGAACACAGGAAAGTTCATCCGCCTGCTTCATACGGGAAAACACATCTGCCTGATCCTTACAGGAAAGTTCATCCGCCTGCTTCATACGGGAAAACTCATCTACCTGATTCTTATAGGAAAGTTCATCCGCCTACTTCATACGGGAAAACTCATCTACCTGATTCTTATAGGAAAGTTCATCCGCCTGCTTCATACGGGAAAACTCATCTACCTGATTCTTATAGGAAAGTTCATCTGCCTGCTTCATACGGGAAAACTGACTCGGATATAGCTTCTTTGCCTATTCTTTGCAGTAGCCAAACCCCCTAGGGGTGCTCTGAAATTAACTGCCAGGCACCTATTTCGACAATAGGCGACAACTCCTGAAATTTTGATTTATGAAACCCTGTAATGCTGCCACGACAGCAGACCTGAAGAAAAACACTTTGTTGGTCGGATAAGAGAAACTCTAGTCAGTAACTCTGTGGGGAATAACAACAAGGACTGCATCATCACATGTCTCACGGCGAGACCTCGATCGTCTGGTAATAGATCTGAGCTGTAACTTCATACTCCTGCTGAGAAACACCTGAAAGCAAAAGGTTAACCAACCTGATTTATGTTTCAAAATGTGTACGTTTGGCAATGGCACAATGCTCTATACGGCATGGAAATGCTACGCGTTTTTTTTGGGTAGATGCAAATATGATAATATATGCAAATGCGCATGCAGGTTCAGGCTGCTGGGGGAGGCTCTGACAAGCTTGCTTCATCAACACAGTTGTTGAGGACAAATACAACCCTGTTGGGGATGAACGGGTATCACAAAGCATTCCGGTAAAATAAATGTCGGAAACACAATAACCTCTGCCGAGGAGAGATTAAACATTGATTTCCATTGGGAGGAAAGAACAACACCTGCTGGGAACAAACTTAGCTGGGGGAAGAAGCGACCCTTCTGGGAGACAACTGCCTGGGTACAGTTTACAAACTCAGAACTACCACTCCGCAGGGGATGATTGTCCTGACGAAAGCATGACAACCTGTGGGGAGAAAGAAAACCATCCTCGGTGGGGATAATCCTTCTGAATCTATTATCTTGGTTACGCGCCACGGAAATCCTCCCAGCTGGGGATTGAACACGTACATCTTCGACTCTCTGGGGAATATAACCTCTGCATGGGATGCTGATCTTGTCTTGCTAGGGATATCCTGGGGACAACTTCCATGAGGATACTCTTCTGGGGAAAATAATCCCTCCTTCGGTAAGGGATAACATCGTCTCAACCTCTGGGGATGAGGTGCGACCTGCTAGGAAATAACATCAAATAAGGTCAAGTCCTTCATCCGGAGCCTCTGGCTGGGGGATACAATTTTCTGATTGTCTGCTCCAAGGGTGAGAACCCTGGAAAACACAAACAAGACAAAACAAATCTATACAATCAAATCTATTTGGGTTAATACCTATGACCTATCCTCAGTCAATTCGAAGTTTTATCAATCATTGGCAAGGGCCAGCAAAGTTATGCAAATGCGAGTTTATCAAAACATCAGCGTTTTTCACATACAAAACAGTAAAGCACAACCACCAAATACTGAATAACATGTTTTATTGATTAAGCCTGTAAATAGGCGAAGCTTTGTACATCGGATGCAACTCCTGAAAAGAGGAAGTTACGAACACACACATACATATATGCTCAAAAAGCATAAAATAAAAAAATACAAAACAATATTTGTATACATGTCGGCAACGTGGTGCAGACAAACATCATGAGCTGATCCTCCTATGACTCGCCTGACTCTGGCGCTTTCCCGGTATTCAATTTTCGGAAGAGATTGTGTTGGATAAACGAACCCTCGGGTACTCCCAAACCACTAAGCAATGTAGTATCAAATCCGGACCGCAGTCATTTGCTTTTTCAATCCCTAACTTTTGCGCGAATCGCCCTTTGCGGGTTTTCAATTCACCGGGATACCCTTTTTTTGCCAAAGTCGCCCTTTTCAGGTTTTCGACCTCGCGGGTGTACATCTTTTCAATTTTATCCCTAACTTTTGCCCGAACCTTTTGTTCATTTTTTACAGTTCGCCAGGATGCCCCATTTTTGCCTGGACTCTCTTTTTACTGTCCAGCGGGTCACTTTCAAGCAAAGTATTTTTTAACTGCGTCCGAATTCACAGGAGACGTAAAGTCTTCACCATCCATGGTAGATAGTAGCAAGGCTCCTCTAGAGAAGACTTTTCTGACAACTTAGGGACCTTCATAATTAGGAGTCCACTTGCCCCTGTGGTCTGTTTGTGGTGGGAGAATCTTTTTCAAAACAAGGTCGCCCGTCTGAAAACTTCGCGGGTGTACCTTCTTGTCGTAAGCTTTCTTCATCCGGCTTTGATATAACCGACCGTATGCTAAAGAAGCCAGCCTCTTCTCATCCATTAAGCTGAGCTGATTCAGTCTATCTTTCACCCATTCTGCCTCATCGAGTTGGACATCTCGTAAAACCCTCAAGGAAGGAATCTCAACCTCTAACGGTAACACTGCCTCCATCCCGTATACCAATGAGAAAGGGGTTTCCCCGGTTGATGTGCGTACCATCGTACAATAACCGTGCAAAGCGAAAGGTAGCATCTCGTGCCAGTCCTTATATGTCACAACCATCTTCTGAACAATCTTCTTTATGTTCTTATTGGCCGCTTCAACAGCGTCATTCATCTTGGGCCGATAAGGAGAAGAGTTGTGATGTTCAATCTTAAAATTCTGACACAGTTCTTTCATCATTTTGTTATTCAAATTCGAACCATTGTCGGTGATAATCCGCTCAGGGATTCCATATCTGCAGATAATATCTCATTTGATAAATCTGGCGACCACTTGTTTGGTGACATTGGCATATGATGCTGCCTCCACCCATTTGGTGAAGTAATCAATTGCCACCAAGATGAACCGGTGTCCATTTGATGTCGTAGGCTCAATCTTGCCAATCATATCGATTCCCTACATCGAGAAAGGCCACGGCGATGACATCACATTCAGAGGACTCGGAGGCACATGGATCTTATCCGCATAAATCTGGCATTTATGACACCTCTTGGCAAACTTGAAACAGTCTGTTTCCATAGTTAGCCAATAATAACCTGCCCGCAACAGTTTTCTCGTCATAGCATGCCCACCAGCATGTGTACCAAATGTACCCTCATGTATCTCTTCCATGAGCAACTTCGCCTCTTTCTCGTCTACACAACGTAGCAACACCAAGTCATGGTTTCTTTTGTATAGGACACCGTCAGGATTCAGATAGAAATTGCCAGCCAATCTCCTGAGAGTCTTCTGATCTCGACTGGATGCCCCAGCCGGATACTCCTTGTTCTTCAGGAAATTCTGGATGTCAAAGTACCAGAGTCTACCATCGGGAGCCTCGTCAATGGCAAATATGACGGCAGGCCTATCGAGCCGAGAGATAACAATCCGGGGAGCTTCGTTCCAGAAGTTAACTTTATACATGGAAGACAATGTCGCCAGGGCGTCAGCCATTTGATTTTCCGCTCGCGGCACATGATGCAATTCCACCTTGTCAAAGAAAGGCAACAATCTCCTTGCATAGTTCATATATGGTATCAAATTGGGCTGATGTGTTTCCCATTCTCCTTTAATCTGATTCACCACTAGAGCTGAGTCTCCGTATACATCCAGATGCTTGATTCGCAAATCAACGACTTCTTCAAGCCCCATGATGCAAGCCTCGTATTCAGCCTCATTATTGGTAATGGGAAAAGTCAATCGGGAGGTAAAGGGGATGTGCGACCCCTGCGGAGTAGTGATAATTGCGTCTATTCCGCTACCATAAGAATTCACAGCTCCGTCAAATATCAACTGCCATTTGGAACCCAATTCTGGTCCTTCGTCCGACAACGGTTCTTCACAATCTTTCATCTTCAGGTACATGATATCCTCGTCAGGAAAATCAAACCTCATCGATTGGTAGTCCTCAATAGGCTGCTCCTCAAGGTACTCCAACAGAACGCTACCTTTAATAGCCTTTTGCGAAACATATTGAATATCGTATTCGGTTAACACCATCTGCCATCGGGCAATTCTTCCGGAGAGTGCTTGCTTCTCAAACACGTATTTGATTGGATCCATCTTTGAAATTAGCATGGCTGTATGATTCAGCATGTATTGCCTCAAGCATTTGGCGGCCCAGGCTAGCGCACAACACGTTTTCTCGAGCATTGAGTATCTGGACTCACAGTCAGTAAACTTCTTACTCAAATAGTAGATCGCATGCTCTTTACGTCCGGTCTCGTCGTGTTGACCGAGAACACAACCCATACTTTCCTCAAGAACCGTCAAATACATGATCAAAGGTCTCCCGACCACTGGGGGTATCAAAACAGGAGGTTCCTGCAAGTATTCTTTTATCTTGTCGAACGCCTTTTGACAATTTTCATTCCAGGTCAGCACCTGATCTTTTTTCAACAACTTGAATAACGGCTCGCAAGTCGCAGTTAAGTGAGATATGAACCGGGCGATATAGTTCAATCTCCCTAAAAATCCACGCACTTCTTTTTCTGTTTTAGGCGTCGACATTTCTTGTATGGCTTTTATTTTTGCAGGATCAACCTCTATTCCTTTTTCGCTCACGATAAACCCCAGCAGTTTACCCGATCTTACCCCGAAGGTGCACTTGTTAGGGTTCAGTCTCAATCTGAACTTCCTGAGCCTCTTGAACAGTTTCAGTAGATTAACCAAATGCTCCTCCTCCGTCTGGGATTTGGCAATCATATCATCAACATAAACCTCGATCTCTTTATGCATCATGTCGTGAAAGAGAGTCATCATAGCACGTTGATATGTTGCCCCAGTATTCTTCAACCCGAAGGGCATCACTTTGTAGAAAAATGTTCCCCAGGGAGTAATGAAGGTAGTCTTCTCTATGTCTTCTGGCGCCATTTTGATCTGATTATAACCCGAGAATCCGTCCATGAAGGAGAATACGGAGAACTGAGCAGTGTTGTCGACCAGCACATCGATGCGAGGAAGTGGAAAGTCATCTTTCGGGCTCGCCCTATTCAAATCACGGTAGTCTACACACATTCGCACTTTACCGTCTTTCTTCGGCATTGGCACAATATTGGCGACCCATGAGGTATATTTGGTAACAGCTAGGAAACCAGCATCCCACTGTTTCTGCACTTCCTCCTTGATTTTCACGGCCATGTCCGGTCTAGTTCTTCGGAGTTTCTGCTTAATAGGCGGACATTCCTCTCGCAGTGGCAGACGGTGAACAACCATATCCGTATCCAACCCGGGCATATCCTCGTACGACCAAGCAAATATATCACTGTACTCTTTGAGCATCTCAACCAACCTTTGCTTGATGTCGCTCTGCAGCGCAGCCCCTATACGGATGTTTCTCACAACCTCTTCCGACCCCAAATCGATAATCTCAATGACTTCCTCATGAGGCAGAATGATTCTTTCTTCTTGTTTTAATAACCAGGTCAACTCTTCTGGTACACCGCCATCTTCAACAATCTCTTCCTCAGCCTGAAATACTGGGTGCTCGAAGTCGAAGTGAGTCATAGGCGATTCATAGATGTCATCTGAAATAGTAATCCTGCAAAGGAAATGGTTAAATGCTTCAAAACACATACAAAGCGAATAACCATATTGCCATTTTATTGTTAAAAACAAAAACAGGAAAAACAGGGATCACAATATTTGCATATGAAAAACGCCTTTATTTCATGATTAAACGATGTAATGTACATAACCAAATGGCCCTAAGCAAAATCACTATGCCCCGGGTAGGACACATGATTATTCAACAATTAAGAAAACAAATCATTACTGTGTAGTTGTCACAGGAACAGTTTCCCGGATAGACCAATTGCAGAGACTTTGTCCTGGACCGCTTGGCTTGATCCACGCATCCATATCACATTCGTTGTCTCCTTCTTCAGAATCGGAAATAGCATTGACAGTCTCGAAGCTCACCCCATTTGGCATAATCGTGACTGGTCCCTTGAACCTGGGCGCTCCTGAAGAGGATGTTGACGACGAAGGATGATATCCAAGCCCGAATTTGTCATTCTTTACGGGAATCTCCAATACCTGCCCCCAGCCTTTAGTCTCACCAGTCTGCACTAAAGCCTGAGCCTCTTTGTAGGAGGACACTGCCCCATCTGATATTTTGCTGGAACCCTGAGCTTTGTCTTTAATTCGCAACCCCTCGAAGGCTTGACAGGGTGTCTCATGTATTTCTCCGTCAACCTCCACATGCTTAAACGAAGACAGATGGCTAACCAAAATATCTTCTTCTCCACAAACAGTGACGACACTATCCCCAACCATATACTTCAGCTTTTGGTGTAACATGGATGTGACTGCTCCGGCAGCATGGATCCATAGGCGCCCAAGAAGACAACTATATGCTGGCTGGATGTCCATTATATAGAATTCAGTTTCAAATATTTCAGGCCCCACCTGCAACGATAATGTTATCGATCCGAAAACCGACCTCCTCGTTCCATCGAACGCCCTCACCACTAAATCACTTGGCGTGCAGATAATCTCCCTGATATCCAACTTCATCATGGCTTTCTTCGGTAGCACATTCAGGGAAGATCCAGTGTCTACTAAAACATGGGACATGACCGTGCCCCAGCATTCTACTGACACATGCAATGCCATATTGTGCTCTCGCCCACTAGGAGTCAAATCAAAGTCTGTGAAGCCCAAACTGTGCCCCGCATTGACATGCACCATCACCCCTTTTAACTGATTAACAGAAACCTCATGAGGAACGAACGGCGTGTCTAGAATCTTCAGCAAAGCGTTCCGATGGGCCTTGGAACATAACAGCAATGATAGGATGGAAATTTTTGACGGCGTTTCCTGGAGGTGCTCAACGATTTTGTAATCACTTTTACGAATGAGCCTCATAAACTCCTCCACATCCTTAAGTGACGTTTCCTTTTCATTCAACTGAGAAGGACCACCTTCAGTTACCTTGGCTTTACCTTTGGCTAATCTTTCTGCCTCTACCTCGGGTGACGTGAAGATTCTTCCGCTTCTGGTCATACCCCCTGTTCCGACAACATTATCTACAACCCCAGCTGGTTGTCTATTGACTTCAATTTTCTCTCCATCACAATATACCTCCAACCCGTAAGTCCACGACACTGCTTTAGTACTCTCAAAAGGAACCGGTCCTGCTTTGGTAATTGTGATCGTCGGCCGCCTGGTGGGCGCCGTTATCGTTATTGTTTTCCTCGGAATCGTCACCGTCGCAACATTGTTCTGCTCATCACCCAACGCCTCTACAGGCTTTTCAACCGCGGTTCAATCAAATTGCAAGGTACCTTCATCCATCATAGCCTGAATACCCCGCTTCAACTCATTACAACCCTCTGGCTGGGTCCAACAATCCAAGCAAAATTCATCACAACCCGGGAATACACCCCCTTTTAACAACGTGCTCTTAATCTCACCCAACGGTGTCTTCAGCTCATGGACATCCATCACTAGATTCAAATTTTCTTCTGTCAAGATGGCGTTTGCCCCGTGATTAGGCATAGGTTGTTGTACGATATTTGGACCCACCTGTCCAAAGTTGATAGCTTTGTTGTCCAACAAATCCTGAACTTTGTGTTTAAATTCCTGACAAGCTTCTACATCATGCCCGGGTGCCCCGGAATGGAATTCGCAATGCTTGTTGGCATCATATCCGTAAGGAAGGACCGACCCTGTAGGCGGTGCCAAAGTTCTCTTTTTAACCAAGTTCAACCCTAGCAGGGTCTGGAGGAGTTCTGCATACATGGAAGGAGGTGCGTCGAACACTCTTTTCGGTCTCGCATTCTGTACCCTTCTCTGACCAGGATTCTGTCCTTGCTGTTGATGTGATTGTTGTTGTTGTTGCTGAGGCTGCCCTTGTTGAGGAAAAGGGATAGTGACACTAGCTATCTGTTGCGGCTGAACATACTGATTTCTTCCTCTGCCCCTGCCCCTGCCACCAAACACGACACTAGTATCACCCTATCGTCTACCACCAAATGCTTTTCTGGCACCTCCTGTGAAAGTAGACTCACTTGCTTGGAACCTTCCAACTTTAATCCCGTTCTCGATCATCTCCCCCATAAGAATTAAATCTGAGAAACTGCTCAATGACACACTAAACAATTTTTCGTAGAAAACCCCTGTAAATGTCCCAATGAACATGTCATTCATCTCCCTTTCAATTAAAGGAGGATGCACCCTCGCTGCCATATCGCGCCACCTTTGCGCATACTCTTTGAAACTTTCACTGTTCTTCTGTGACAAACCCTGCAATTGGACCCGGTTTGGCGCCAGATCGCTGTTATATTTGTAATGTGTCACGAAAGCATCAGCCAACTGCTTCCAGGTTTTGATTTGGGTGGGCTCCAGCCCCATATACCATTCAAGTGAAGGTCCTGACAAGCTATCCTGAAAGAAATGCATGAGCATCCTTTCATCATCTGAATACGCCGACATCCTCCTGTAATAAGAGCGGACATGGACCTTAGGGCAGGTGTCCCCCTTGTATTTGTCAAAAGTGGGAGCCTTGAATTTCAACGGCACCCTCAGCCCTGGTACCAAGCCCATTGTAGTCATATCCAAACCGGTGGAGTTCTGATTCACTACCCCTTCATCTGTTCTTCGAGCATTCTGATCCTAGGTGTTAAAGAATTGGCACAAAATAAGGAGGATGGCTCCACCTATGAGGAAAATAAATTCCTATCAAAAGATGGAAAGCCCAAGGAATTGTTTTTGTCCAGTGACGCCAATGCGGTGGTTGAGCATACCAAGAAAGTGCTAGTTATTGAAGATGGTGAAGTTATGCATATCAAGTATGGCGGGGTTTTTATTTTGAAATATAAGAATGACATGGGAACCATCACTTCTTTCTCCAGAGCTTCTTCAGTGCAACGTGCATTATCTGTTCCTGAAATGGAGGTTGAGCAAATAAATAAAGGACATTATGAGCATTATATGCAAAAGGAAATTCATGAGCAACCAGAGTCACTAACAACCACCATGAGGGGGAGGCTTATACGTGGGGGATCTAGCAAATCCAAGTCTGTTCTGTTAGGTGGACTAAAGGATCACCTAAAAGCTATCAGGCGAAGTAGAAGAATAGTTTTCATTGGTTGCGGAACAAGTTATAATGCTGCTTTGGCAGCTAGACCAATCTTTGAAGAACTTTCTGGTATTCCTGTTACTATGGAAATTGCTAGTGATTTATTGGATCGGGAGGGACCAATACACCGAGAAGATACAGTCGTTTTTTGTTAGTCAATCTGGCGAAACTGCAGACACTTTACTTGCACTGCAATATGCTTTAGACAATGGTGCATTATGTGTTGGGGTAACAAATACTGTTGGTAGTGCAATAGCAAGGAACACACACTGCGGTGTTCATATAAATGCAGGTGCTGAGATTGGTGTGGCTAGTACCAAGGCATACACAAGCCGAATAGTAGTGATGGTCATGTTGTCTCTTGCAATAGGAGGCGATACTATTTCCAATCGAGCAAGAAGAGAAGCTATCATAGATGGTCTTTATGACCTGCCAAACAAAGTCAGAGAGGTGCTGGAGCTTGATCAAAAGATGAAGGATCTAGCAAATCTTTTGATTGCTGAGCAGTCTCTTCTTGTCTTTGGGAGAGGATACAACTATGCAACTGCTCTGGAAGGAGCATTGAAAGTAAAGGAAGTGATACTCGCAGGCGAAATGAAACACGGTCTTTTGGCATTGGTCGATGAAAGTCTCCCGATTGTTGTTATAGCTACACGCGATGCTTGCTTCAGTAAACAGCAGTCTGTTATTCAGCAACTTCATGCCCGTAGAGGTCGTCTGATAGTTATGTGTTCAGAAGGGGATGCTGCTTCTGTATGCCCTGGTAATTCTTGTAGGACAATTGAAGTTCCACTGGTTGAGGACTGTCTTCAGCCTGTTATTAATGTAGTTCCATTACAGTTACTGGCATATCATCTCACTGTACTGAGGGGATTTAATGTCGACCAGCCTCGGAATCTTGCTAAGAGTGTTACTACGTAGTAAAGTTTAGTTTGTTTACTAAGGAAAGAGGAAGATGTTGGTTGAGTTCTCTATTATTCTGACAAAATATATTATCAAGATACCTACACCACTTCTGATTAAGGATATTTACTCTGCACTATGAAAGATAAGTGTGCAAGCAAGCAATGGAAGCACATCACGAAAGAAAGGCATTATTGTTCATCTGATGCGAAAAGGAGATGAAGTTTCTTGTCCGGACCTTGGTCAGGAACTTGAGGATTGGGGCAATGCTTAGAACTGTTTTGCCTGCATTGGCTCATGCTGTTGTTTTGAATTCTCGCCATACTGCGTGCCAAGAAGGAACGACAGAAAATTTGAAGGCGGAGCTTCAGATCCTTTCTGTGGTAGTTGTTGAAGCATATAACATACTCCCGAATTTGGATATCACAGTCCCATCAGTCAACATGAGGGCAATGGCCTTAAAGTACAGCAAGATGAGCACTCAGGAGGTTTCTACCCCTGTCACAAAGTTTGCAAGGGAGTTATCAACTCAATACAGTGACTTCAATATACTTTCTTCTTTGAACTCTCAGATCTTTGAGAGCTCTGCTTTGATGAATGTATCTGCTGTGAAATCTCTCCTCTCTGCATTATGTCAACTTTCACATCAATGCATGTTGGGAAATTCAAGTGGTTTGGGACCAACAACAACTCAAAAACTTGGAAGTATCAGCTTTTCAGTGGAGAGAATGATATCCATCCTTGTGAATAATGTTCACAGGATTGAGCCATTTTGGGATCAAGTTGTTAGTCACTTTCTTGAGCTTGCTGATAATCCTAATCCACATTTGAAAAATATGGCACTTGATGCGCTTGATCAATCTATTTCTACAGTATTAGGTTCCAATCAATTCCAAAACTACAAACAATTCAAGCCTCTTCAATCATCTCAGGAAAAGGAAGCCGATCTCGATAAGTTGATGTCTCTTGAATGTTCTGTCATATCTCCTCTAAAAGCTCTTTATTTTTCTACCCAAAGTGTAGATGTCCGTCTTGGATCTTTGAAAATTCTTTTGCATGTCTTAGAGAGATATGGAGAAACACTTCATTACAGCTGGCCGAATATACTTGAAATGTTGAGGTATGTAGCAGATGTTTCCGAAAAGGATCTTGTTACTCTTGGTTCTAGAACCTACGGGTGATAATGAATGATGGACTGTCCGCCATACCTAGAGACTGCCTTCAAGTGTGTGTTGATGTGACAGGAGCATACAGTGCTCAAAAGACGGAGTTGAACATAAGCCAGACGAACAATTGGTCTATTGTTTTGAAAACGCTTATTATCATTCATCGCGCGATGAGGGAGCTTGATAATACAGTTTGGGAAGAGCTTGTTAACTATAGTACTGGACGAGGCCATTTGATTGATTTATCACGCTTTCATGATACCTCAATGCCAAATGCCTTGGATTATTCGGCTTGGATACGGAATTATAGTCTTTACCTCAGAGAGCGGCTGCAATGTTTTCTTATTCTCAACCATGATGTCGCGACGTATAGCTTAAAATCTTCGGGGAAACTTGACACGAAGGAATTGATGGAGTAATTGCCAGCCTTACAAAGTCTTCTCTTTCGGTTACTTGATTCCAAGCCAGCTGGTGCATCTGCTTTTAATCGCTTGATTCAGTATGCTCTTTCGATGGTTGCTGGTGAAAGCGTTAAAATATATGTTGCAATAACTGTTAGAGTGGTGGAATTACTTGACAAGTTTTTTGAGATGAACCGCGATGATGCGGTTAGTGCACTAAAGATTTATAGAAAATTAGGAAGTCAGGCAGAGAGGTTATCTGAGTTCTTTGTGACCTGCAGGGGCCTAGATTTTGGAAGAGGACAGAAATTCGTCAATATTAAACAGCCTCCTGCATCGTTTGTAGTGACGATGGAAGAATACATCAAAGAGGCTCCCAATACCTTGATGCTCGAGTACGATGTGAATGGCAAAGAGGAAGAAGAAGGAGGTACCAGTAATAATGTAGGCAATTTGATGAGTCTAGACGAGTCAGATCCGTCTCCGGAAGGGAATGAGGCTGCTGCACCAACACCAGCAGCTGATCTTAATGGGTTTGTATGACTTACTAACAGGTGCATCTGAATATGACAAAAATCCCCTCGCATTGGCGATTGTTCCAACTAAAAATTCTATAAGTTCCAGCAATGACGAGTGCGAAGCCAGTCCTGTAACGGGTTGGGAGGTTGCACTCTTTTCGGAGCAAGAAGAAAGCTGTGACCAAAATATAGTTGCAGAGAATATAGAGGGTGAAGAACCGGGTGTGTTAAAGCTCGATGGTTTATATGATGAACCTGTTGCTGCGGCGCAACATGATGGAGTTTACGAGATAGGCCAAGTGAGTTCGAACCCTTTTGATTTTCAGGCTATTCATGATCCTGTCCAATACAACATGGCGTCGGAACCTCCAAATGGTTTCTATGTTAATCACAACATTCCAGGCCAATTTGTAAGCATGCAACCCTACCAAGTTTCTTATAATACACCTCAACAGCAGCAACAGGAGGGGGAACCCTACCAAATGATTAAAAAATCTACGAATCCGTTCGATGAACCTAATTTTTTGCCACCACCTTCTACCTCGAGCATTGCATCTGATGTAGTCAAACTGGCTTCTCCTCAATCGTCTGATGCTGATATTGGTATACCATCTCCAAGTCAGACTGAGATTTTAGAGAATGAAATCCAAGAAAAATTGGAAGTAAGCCATATTAAGAGTTTTACTAGACTACTGTACAATTTTTCAGTTGAGCCACTTGCAACAGGGTAAAAGCAAACTCATCACGTATCTGAGCCATATTTCCAAGTCATGTGAGCCATAAAGCTCATCCACGTCACTTAAGTGAGCTGAAAGAAGAAAAAGCAAAAACGACATGAAAAGTTTCAGCACCTGGGTCACGTACAACCCACATCAAATAACCAAAACGCAGAAAAAATCTCACAAACGGCAAATCATTTTCACTCATTCTCATCTATAAATAGAACACCTACCTCATTCTATTCTTGAAGCTTTTCAAGCCAATTAATCCCTGCAGAATTTTCATCATAACTCCTCAATTTTCCTTCAAATTTCACTTTCAAAAATCACCCTCAACCGTTCTTCAAATTTCATCAGATTCAACTCTCTTTTCATTCACAACCTTTCCACATAAGAACTCACCATACTTCAACTTCTTCAACACAACAATCAGAATTTCGCAGTTCAGAAGAAGAAGAAAGAAGAAGAGAGTTTCGATTTCATCATTCACCTGAGTTTGAAGGTAGATTGAGCTTCACCGTCAGTTTCGATCCATTACTTTTTGTTGTGTTTCTTTGAATTGTTGGTACTATTATGAAGAGCTCTTGATTTCGATTGCAACCGCGTATTTTTCGTGTCCCGCCGTTGTGATTTAAGCAAGCATCCATGGCCGTGAAGTGTTTCGCGTGAGAAGAAGATATTTCTGTTTATCCTTTTCAAGTATTATTCCATTTATGTTCTTTTCTTTTCTTCTTTTTTTATATATTTCTCTTTTAAGAAAATTGGCCGTGTGGCCCCTTTTTTTATGTTATTAGTTTATTTTTTTTAAAAATAATAATAATAATAATAATCTTGAAAAAAAGCATTTAAAAAATTATTTGAAAACATTTTAATTTGGATCAATTGTTGGTTGTTTTGGATCTTGAATTTTGATAGGATTTCATCAATATCAATGGACTTTGGGTGTTGATTTTTATCCATCAAGAGAGGTGATTGATATTGATGATAATTTAATCGATTTAAGATTCAAATTGTGATTTCTTTTCATTTTTATTTTCTTTCTTCTTCTTTTTATTTTTGATCGATGAAATCTATGGATCATAGATTGTTGATTATCAAGGTTGTTTAATCTTCATTATTTCAAATCTATGGACGAGTAATCATTGAGATAATTCTCCGTACTTTGGAATAGTGATAGATTACCTTTGATTAATTGATTAAAAAATCTTGATTATGATGAGATCACTACCTCTTTTCTTTTTGTGTGGCATGTTTTAGGAGAGTGATTTACATATCACCTCTCTAACATGTATTAACACTAACATTTTATTGACCGGCCTCAGATAGTCGTGGTTTCTACATAAACCCGATTACGATTGCTTAACATAGCGCTAAAGTGTCCCTTAATCGGAAAATGATCATTCGTGGCTCAAACTTACGTTTAAAAGTACAAGTATGTTTAGTTGCTTGTCTTAACTCCAATACCTATGAAAATCATTGTTAGGAGGCTTTGATTCTATCAATCCTCTAATGAATTTTCATTGATCTTGGTCTAAGTGCAAGAATTAATCATCATTGATCATATGTTTTAACCACTAACCACTAATTCACTAACAATATCCTTGTTTAATTTTGTTTATATTCTTTTCTTACTCCTTATTTCTTACTTTTATGTTTCCATATTATCATTTCATATCATATCTTTGTTTATGTTTATGTCATTTCTCTTTTGTCCACTTGGACCATATCTTGTTCAAAATACTAATAAAGGATAAAAAATCTCTAAAAAACTTGGTGTTGTTAACTTTGTGGTTATGCTCTTGGACTACTCTTAGACCTTGGACTTTATGGACCTTTGGACTTAGAATTAGGGCTCTCATTCCTATGCTTGGAGTATTGTGGATCTTAGCCTTTATTTGGCTCGCTCATTAGCTTATGCTTTAAATCGGATGGAATTCTTTTTTGCTTGCTATGGAGTGTGCTACAAGTCGGTTAGATCTTCCTTACCTCTAGCTCTTATTTTGGTTTCTAGGATAGTCACTTCATCTCCTCCCCTTCTTAAATTTTCAAAACTTTCTCCCTCTTTCAAAAACCTTCTTGGTTTCAAACTTCAAAACCGCTTTCGCAATAAAACCTTGACTTTCGTCAAGTGATTTTTTTAAACTTTGTTTTTTTTTCTTAATAAAAGTCAATCAATGTTAATCATGTTTTGACCAATTTCAAAAGACATAGAAAATACAAAAAACTCATCAACTCTTTTTGTGCCTTTATGCACTTTTTCACTTTAAAACTTTTCATAAAGTTTAGACATGATTCATTTCTATAGTTGAGATGTAAATATCCTATTCCCCATATTATTAAGACCTTGACATTTTCCACGTTGATGTTGAGTGATAGTCTTGTTGATAATCCAAGCAAATCCTCCATCTTTATGTGATGCAGATGTTGTCTTAATACTCGTGGGTGGATAGTCGCAGTTTTCTCCTTGAAATGACGACTTGTCTTTACATCTAAAATCAATCAAAACCAACAAATTTTTGTCATTTGTACCATGAACTACGAGGTTTTGATTCCATATTGCACTTTATGGGTACGTAGGCATGAGACGATAAGTCTCTCCAAACACAAAAATCTAAAAAATAATTCTCTTCTCATCTCCCCAATCTCTTTTCGAACAAACCATTTTCAAACCAAAAAGCGTAAATATTTCAAAGGGCTCCTATAGAGTACTATAGACGTTTTGGGTGCTAACACCTTCCCATTGCGTAACCAACCCCCTTACCCCGATCTCTGTCTCGTGTTCTTATTTTAGAACTCTTTGGTTTTGTTCGCTCTTTTTCCTTTCCTTTATTTGGATAAAATAAAAGTGCGGTGGCGACTCTTGTTTTTTGAGTTAAGCTAATCAATAGCTTACGCTCACGATTTTTACCGCTACAGAAAAGTGGCGAATCTGCTGGGGATCAGCAACGGTTCCTAGTGGGTTTCGCCTACTTTGATTTATTTATTGTGTTTTGTTTGACTTGTTTGTTATTGAATGTTCTGTTTTGGTGCCTGGTAATTTGTGTGGTGAGATAAGTCCTAACCCGGACTTGAGTGCACTTATGATAGGAGGGTGGTATAGTCTTGTTGGCTTACGTGGAGTAGTCCTTACTAAGCTGACTTGAGATCCCCCGCTCGGTGGAGGCCCCTTTGGAAATTACTGATGTCTTACGAGTAGTCGTAATTGATATTACTTTTTCCGACTGGGAGCCTGAGAAGCTGAGGACCTTAGAACCCTTTAACCCATCTTGGCCTTATTAGGACGTGGTGCGGTGGCTGTTCAGGTGTAGACTTGAATTAGTCGTTATGCGATACCACACTCAGATGAGTTTCTCTTGAGAATATTGTTGGCCGACGAGTAGTCGTTTAAGCCGATAATATCCAAAAGATGGAATTATGATTCTGGGAACTTTTTAGAACCTTGTTCTACAGGTGATGATATAACCATAGTACATACCATTGTGGGTTGGTTGATTCTTACCTTTGGCTCCATGCTCGTGCCGAACCTTTGAACCTGTGTGCTTTGTATGTCTTGTTTGTGGGTGTTGCATCTTGCACTCATGCATTCATGAGCATTGTGTTTCAGCTGGTTTTTAAGGATCTCAGAGATTTTCTTTTGCAAACATCGCAGATATTGTTGATTATGGATATTGGAAGGAGAAACACTCAGAAGTACAGTTTTCGGGCTCCTGATCTTACAGAGTTGAGAAAGCTAGTGTCCTTGGTAGATGATCGTTCAGGCTTCTTATCTCGTTATGGTAGACTTTTATTTGTTCTTTCTACCAACATTGAAGACGGAATTCTGAATACCCTTATGCAGTTCTATGATCCTATTTACCGATGCTTCACTTTTCCCGATTATCAGCTCATGCCGACCTTGGAAGAATATGCTTATTTGTTGGGTGTACCGGTTTCTGATAAAGTTCCGTATACTGGTTTGGAGGAAGCTCTTAAGCCTCAAGATATTGCTGTAGCTACCCATTTGACGAAGGCGGATATTGATGCAAATCTAAAGACTAAGGGAGGCCTCAAGGGTTTAACTGCTAAGTTCTTGATTGAGAAGGCTACTTTATTTGCTGACATTGGTCGCACATTGGCGTTTGAGGCTATATTTGCTTTACTCATCTATGGACTAGTCTTGTTTCCTAATATTGATAATTTTGTGGACGTTAATGCTATTAGGATTTTCTTGATTGGGAACCCTGTTCCAACTTTGCTTGGTGATACTTATTTCTCCATCCATAGTAGGACCTCTAAGGGAAACGGTACCATTGTTTGCTGTCAACCTCTGCTGTATAATTGGTTCGTTTCACACTTACCTCAGACATCTGCTTTTAGGAAAAACAAGGATTGCTTAAGGTGGTCTCAAAGGATTATGTCTCTTACACATGTTGATATCACTTGGTCTTCTTCGGTTTACGATAATGTCCAGATTATTGATAGTTGTGGAGAATTCGCTAACGTTCCTCTTCTTGGAATACAAGGCGGAATTAACTACAACCCGAGTCTAGCTCGCCGTTAGCTGGGTTATATGCTGAAGGATAGGCCTAAGAATATTTTATTAGAGGGTTTATTCTTTCAAGGAGGGGATGATTCTCTTGGTTTGAGAAGAAAAATGGCTCATGCCTGGACTAAGATTCACAGGTTGGGTATGTCATACCCTAAATTTGTCCTACCCATTGGTAAATATTTTTGCATTTTTAATTCCTTTTTTACTTGTGCATAGTTTGCTTATTTTCTCATTATTTAGACACGTGTCCGCTCGCAATTGATTGATTTTTCAGAACTCTATCTCTTTTACTAATTAAAGGGGGGCACGTGGCCTAACTTTTTTTTTTTTGTGAATATTATTTTCTTAAACTTTTTCTCTTTTAAATGTTATTAATGATATTTCTTTTTAGTTATTATTTTCTTGTTTTTGTATATATATAAAAATTTTAGTTGGTTTTTTTTATATATATTTTAATATTTATTTAATTGTTAATTGTTAATATTTATTTAATAATTATTGTTAATATTTGTATTAAATAGTTGTTAGTATACTTTTTTTTTTTAGTTATTATTTAGTATTTGTTAATATTTATTATTAATTAAGCATTGGTAATTAATTAAGAACATAAGGTGTTGATTAAGAAAAATGGTCAGGAAATTAGATTGTGGGCCGTAAGCGGAGGCCCAACGTGGAACCCTTCAGAAGCTGGGAACCGGCTGGGATTATAAAAAGAAAAAGGGAAAATTGATTCAGGGAACCCTAAGCTACTGTTCATCATGACAAAAACGGCCGCCCCTTTTTTTTAAAACAAAACCCTAATTGGAAAATACTGTTCATCTTCCTTCACCATTGGAAAACGGCCGAAACCCTAATAGCCGCAAAACCCCTTCTTCTCCCTCACCACCATGAAAACCCTTCACTTGTCTTCAAATCCACCGCCACAAACCCTTCTGCGGAATCGCCACCATACCTTCAAAACCTCCAACTTCGTTCAACTCACCCTTCTCTGAACTCATCCACACCAAATCTCTCCCCGTCTCCAAATGAAGGTTTCTCTGGTACATTTGAGCTTCAACAAAATCCCGTGACATTCGCGGTTGTATCACGCCCCATTTACTCTTCAATCAGGTCAACGAATGCAAAATTCCCAAAGTTGAAGCCCTATGAGCTTGATACCAGAAGCGTAACCTCACTTGTTCAACAACTGTTCGTCGAATCTGAGGTAGGAGGCGCGACTCAGTGACTCAATGGCTTCCCGATGGTTCGATGGTTCCGTCGCCGAACCCTACAAATCTTTTATCAACTTTCACGTCCCAGATCGCCCAGCAAGGTGAAGTTGGTGGCTCCGGGTCTCATGCCGAAGCTTGGTAAAACAGGAAGCTTGCAAAGTAGGCAGTTGAGCATTGCGTCCACGAGGCCAGGGGACTTGATGTGTCGCCTACAACGATTTCACGATTTCGCAATGGTGGCGATAACACTACAGCAGACTTACTTGAAACTGTAGTTTATCCAGAAGAAATCATACATTGTGCTGCTGGAGTCAAATGGTTCAAACAACTCTTTTTCGTGCTGATGAATTGGTCTTATGAAACATTGACTGGTACAGGTGCTAATGGATTCATGTGTTAAAAAAACCAAACCAGATCTAACTACAAAGAACACCATTTCACCTCTTTCAAACATCACTCAGTCTCAATACAACACATTCAACAAATGAGTTTCGGCAATGTCGGTAACCTGTTGGTTTTAGGTCTATTCAATTTAAAGTTGATTTATGAATTGTTGTTTGAATCATGTAGGTAGAATATGTTTTTTTATTCAATCTGAAGTTGATGATAGTTCGAGTCGTGCATATTTGGTTTCAGGTTTAGATGGGGATATTGTCTGAACGTTATTTTATTTGCCTTGTAATGGTATTGTTAAAAGCTGGTATAAGCAAAACTGTCTTTGACTTTGATAAAGTTTGAAAAGGGGAATTGATGCTTTACTGGGGTTTGTTTGTTATTTTGCTGGCTGTTGAATTTGTGCAGGTTACGGCAGCGCCAAATCATCGGTCATTCGAAAAGGGTTTCAAGCGATATGATTGCTGATAACCTGTGGAACAACAATTCATCTTCACTCCGATCCCACCACCGGCTCAACGAAAGCAATCAATCACGCCATTCACCGCATGATGCCAGCTGTTTCTCCTAACTGTTACTAGGCGTTTGTTGTATTTTGTTTTCTTTTGACAGGTTCCGCACAGGCTGCAATCCTGTCAAATATTGACAACAGAAATGCGAAGTTAAAGTATGTAAAAGTTAAATCCATCAGTACTTAAAGCATGGTGAAGACATGGCCATTGGTTCCTTGATCTTCGAGAGGCGAGGTCCTAAAATGCGAGCAAGCAAGCAACAATGTTACGACCCCTTCTCCGACAATTGGTTCATTTCATAAGCTACATCAACACAGTCACGGCTTTTCTGTAATGGCTCGAGGCAGTAATTCATCATAGCTTTGACGATGCGGTTCAAACAGATGGCCACTCAAACGGCGTATCCGATTCAATTCTGTTTTCTAGTTTTTGTGTTTACTACGTTGGTTTCGCCTGTTGCTGATCTTTATGCAGGTGGTGTCCCGACTCAGGATCTGGGTTCAATCATGTTATCATCACGACATCTCCGGGTCCCGTTTCTATTTATACAACAAGACCTTAAGGCAACAGTGCCTCGTTTTGCTAGGAGGCAGCAGTGCTTTGTTTTGCTGGGAAGCGGCAATGCTTTTGTGTGGTTTTGTCTCGATTGTGGGATTTTTATTCAACGGCTTCACACTGTTATTATGTTTTTTTATGGATATTGCAATATAGATGGTGTTGTCTGTTGTTAATCTTATGTGCAGGGTTTAAATCAGAGGAAAGTTCACACGAGTCCGTCAATACTACAAGATCTCAGGTGCGCAACAAGCATCAACAGGCAGACGTATGACGCCATTTCATTCTTGCGGTGAAGATATCTTGCAGAATATGTGCTCTGAATCGGAATCCTGTTAACCCAACGATTCGTATCGACGGTAGCAGAGAGGAAATGATTCTTGTGTGTCGCAGCAGCGCTAGTCTTTCGACTATGCTTCATCTTCATTTCAGATGATTCTTCGACCGCGACGGCAAGAGCAGCTTGTCGACACAGTGCTTCCAACTCCAATTACAGCAAGTCACCTTTAACTTGAGATGTTTTTATTTTTATTTTTTAACTGGATTGTCTTGATTGTTGTTTTTTGAGTCTTTTCAGACGAGGTTTTTACGTCTTAAGTATCGTTTGGGGTTGGCATAAGATGACCATATCTTTTCTCTTTATGCATCAAAGCGATGGTGTTATTGAGCTGTTTGGAGTTAGTTGGACATTGCTGTGAATGTGAGTTTTTTTCATAGCAGTAAGATGTGTAGCAAGTGGCCAGTCTTGGGTCATGGTTTCGTTCTAGTGACCGGTTCAATGTTACCTTTAAATATCATTGAAAGATATTTCTAGGAAAAGTTAATTTGATGTTAACTGTTGTTTCTTAGTTTTGTTAATGAATTCTAATTAACTTAAATTATTTGAGTTAATCAAATAATTAAGATAATTAATTTTGATTAACATAATTAATTAACTAATTGAATTCCAATCATTTAATCTTTTAATCAATTTTAATTAATTTAATTATTTGATTATATTAGTAGTTAATCAAATAATTTTAATAATTAAATTAGATTAAACTAATTAAGTGGTTCAAGTAATCTATCTCTCTTTTAGCTTTGGTAAGTAAAGTGAGCCAAGTCCAAAAGCTTACTAAATTCAAGTCAATATGGTTGTTATGCGCTTACGTCCGTGTTATGTCTCCCATTTCGATAATAAGGTAATTCTCTCCCTCCAAATGTAGTAGTTATTTTCTCACTTATGCTTTAATGGTTCAAAATCAGTTTTAAAAAATAATTCTCGATTAGTCGAGTCATTTTCACCCATGTAAGTCGAGTGCTTTCAAGGTATCGCCATCGACCTTTGATCACCATACACAACAATTTAAAGCTTAATCCTGGGCTTCCTTACAGTGATACCTATTTGATCAGTTACTTCTAATTGGTCACTTAGAAGACTAGCCCACTTTGCTAGTGTACACGCTTAAAATTTAAGTTCAAACCTCGACTCACCTCGAGTACTTTTTCAAAGCAAATTAAATCTTTGAAGTCTAGCATTTCTTGGATTTTTTTGAATGATCATTAGCGAGGTGTACACCTTAAATAATGTATTATTCAACTTTTCGTTTTAATACACTATTTTGGACAAAGGAATATTATAGGAATCAAGCATTCTGTGTGATATTTCTATCGTTCATTCAAATATTCTCCAAATGAAAAAGGTGTCGTCGAGATCTAGCATTTCGATAATACCCCAATTAATTGGTTGTGAGGCCCGCGTCTCATTTATCAAATAATTGTCATTTCTCTCATTTTCAAATCCAATCTCATATCCTCACATCTCGTACCTCAAATTATTTTCATACCTCATTTCACTTACATTTTCTCGATCAAACTTCGAAAGAAGAAGGTTCTTGGAGTCTAGCATTCCTTGAATTTTCGAGTGAATAATTCTCGAGGCACGCCCTTTGAGTTATTATTCATTCAATCTTTCGACCTTTTTAAATATCTTTTTTCGATTCAAACTTCGAAAGAAGGAGATTCTTGGAGTCTAGCATTCCTTGAATCTTCGAGTGAATAATTCTCGAGGCACGCCCTTTGGGTTGTTATTCACTCAACCTTTCGACTTTTTCAAACTCAATCAGTCTCAATATTCTCCTGAGTCGATTGCTCGTCCGCATTGGCAGCCCTTTTTCTTTCACAATTCTTCGTGGTCTCGATATTAGGAGCACCCTCAGGGACTAATATCGTTTCTCACAACCTTAACCCTTGACACGTCGTCAAGCCGGTCCCATCTTCGATCAAATCCTCGACACGTCGTCGAGCTATTTCAAAACAACTTCTTTTTGGCCCCGCATGCCATCTATCGATTCGATCCTGTCACAAACTTTTTTTTTAAACTTACGAAAGAGGGATATTCTTAGAATCTAGCATTCTTTGAATATTCGAACGAGTAACTCTTGGGCGCGCCCCCGAGTTGTTATTAGTTCATTCTTTCGTTTTTAAAATATCCAACTCTCAACGTCAAACCAATTCAAACCTCATCTTTTCGTGGTTGTTACCACGAACTACGGACGCTCTGATTCTTTATTCATTCTTGAATATAAGATACGTAGGCACAAGATTGCGATGATCTTGGCGAGCACACTTCTACCCATCTTCCATTTCCCCCATCCTTTTCCCGTAGTCGAACTACGACGCTCTGATTCCTCATTCTCGTCCGAATGAGCATACGTAGGCACAAGGGCCCTAATCCTTGGCGAGCATCCTATCTTCTAACCACCCATCTCTCCTTAGCGTCTTTAACCTTTTACCCTACCAATTCTACCTTTAGTAGCGAGAAGAAAACAAGTGAACCTAAACAACACTCCCCACAATTACCTTAAGAGGTTCCCGTCGAGTACGACGGACGTGAGGGGTGCTAATACCTTCCCCTCACGTAACCGACTCCCGAACCCGGAACTTGGTTGCGACAGCCCTGTTCCTATCCTTTCGTTTTTAGGAGGTTTTCTCGATATTTTCCTCTCCCGTTTATTTTGGGAAAAATAAAGTTCGGTGGCGACTCTGTCGAACCGCATTTCCGCGCCTTTCGCGCGAGGGTCGTATTTTCGAATGTGATTTTTTCGAGGTGCGACAGGTGGCGACTCTGCTGGGGACGCATTGCTCCATGCAAAGAGAGAGTCAAGCCTATCTTTTGGTTTGTGAGGAGTGTTTGCTTTTTATTTGTTTCCTTTTTGTATTTGTTCTCTTGTAGATTTTATTTGTGCTTGTTACCTTGATCGCCTGTTGGTTACTGGGATGACATCATGAGTAAGGCTCTACGCCCGAGCTTTGGTAAAAGCAGAGGGAACACATAGTTTAGAATTGGTAGTCGAGTAGTGTTAGTCTCCGAGGACTCGCTCCTTGTGGGCCTAGCATGAAAGCTCCTCCAGAGGAGACCTATTCGTAGATCTTGTTGTAACACAGCTAGCCTGTTGCACGACTTGATTAATGAAGGGTCCGTGATTCTGGGAACCTTTTGTTAGCACCAGTTCTGATATTGGTGGTCGTGTAATGTTAGTCTCCAAGGACTCGCTCCTTGTGCGCCTAGCATGAGGACCCCGCTCAGGAGAGACCTTATCGTCATTATCGTCGTAATGCAGCCAGCCTGTTGCGTGACGCTGATACGACTAGTGTCCGTGATCCTGGGAACCAAACATAGAAACCATCCCGTGAGAGGGTTTATGGGTAGAATGTTTAGACCTTCCCGTATAGGTTGTACCTGTCACTTTTCTTTGAGCAGGAATTATGGTTACTTATCTGTTACAGTTACCAGCTTCAGGAGTTGTTTGATTGTAATCCTGTGATCCTGGATCTTGTATCTTGCATTGCATCTTGCATATCATTTGCATTGCATTTCATATGTCGTGCATTTTGCATTTCCAGTCCTTCAATAGAATCTTATGTCTCCGTTCCTTCTTCTCCAGTAAATCAAGCCGATTCCTCGACACCAGTACGCAGCTAGAGCCAATACCAGACGATCAATGGAGCAGATTCGACAAGAACAAATTGCTATCAGGAAGGAGCTGGAATCCCTCAACAGGAAGATGGATCAGATCTTCGAAGCCCTCTCCATAACTGGAAAGGAATCAGAACAGCAGACCGTTCAACGACCGCGTCAGCAAAATCAACACAGGACATGGAAGCCGGAGAGAGTATTCGATAGTCTTCCAATGACATATGCAGATATCTTTGCTCAATTAATGGAACAAAAGGCTATCGTCCCAAGAGATCTAGCTCCCCCAACTGCCCTTCCTGCTGATTATGACGCGAATGCTCATTGTGAGTTCCATAAGGGCGCTCCAGGTCACAACATTGAGAACTGCAGGTTTCTCAAGCACAAAATTCAAGACCTGATTGACAAGGAAGCTCTCACCTTTGATGGGAAGTATCTCCGTGCCATCAACAACCCGAGGTCGCCAGCCAACTAGTGTCAACGTCAAATCTAATCAAGTCAAGTTCATTCTCTGAAGAAGGCCGTCATGCTGCCATTTAATCTTTCGCATTTCTTGTATTTTGTCTTTGTTTATTTAAGTATTGTATGCTTTGAACAATTGCCATTCATGTTTGGTTTTCATTAATGTATCGTTTATGCATGTTTTGAATTAGTTATGTCGTATTCACTCATTTTTCGCTTATCACCGACACATCTCTTTACTCCACTCTATTCACTGTTGTTTAGCATGATTTGGGGGAGGATGATGAAAACGAGATACCCATAATTGCAAATCGTATGCTTTCAGACCGAATCTCGTCAATGATATACAGGCATTGCTTCAATTCCCCAAAACACCGGAGATATAAGGAGTTAATCCCTAGTGAACCACTTCGAGCTTAGAAGTAGTAGTTTCCTTCGGATATTCAAACCTCTTACACTCAACCTGGGGCAGGGTAGTGTTCAGTTAATCCAACTCCGCACTCGAATCAACAAGCAAAATCCAGAAGACGGTTGTTCCTCAATGACTCATAACATGGCAGTCACAACAAAATCAAAAGCCTGCTAAGTCAGACACCTTAGAGGGGACTTAGGCAAAATCAAGGCAATCCCGATGGATCTGACAAACGAAGTCAATCCATGCAAAAGTTAGGGATCAAAACAAAAGCAAAAGAGGACCCCGAAACCCTCAACAAAAACAAAGGAGGATTCAGTGGCCACCCAAGTCAAAGGGACACTGGCATCCATCAAAAAAACCAAAATAAGGTGACTGCCACGTCAAGCCAACCTTGAACCATCAAGTCTACACCGTCCATACAAGTGTAGGATTAACTGAGCGTAGGACTGGAGATCATTAAGAAGAAGGGGTGGGTACAAATCATACTTTGAGCCTAATAACCTTGTTTCATAACCGTGAACCAGACCACGTTACAACCCTCGAAAGACCTAATTGAGGCGAGTTTTCTTCTGAAAGCATGCTATTGCGAGGTTGCGTAACCTGACTCCTCACATGATCTCTAATCATCAACATTGGTGTCATTTCTCTTGATACATTTTTTCGCACCAATCCAACAGCACAACGTCTGGGCTAGCAGTCCATTCGTTTCACACTTTCACGACACCTCAATAAAAGACACTTTTTCAAACTTGCATCGAACTTTGCATTAATTATTACCATTTATGAATGTACAATTATATCTGCAAATCAGTGCTAGGTATTCAAAGACACTCCAGCAGGGGGCAATCGAGGAGAAACTTGACTTTCAGTGGCGTACACGTGGCAAGATAATTTCAGAACCCACGGGCTGGGGCAAATCACTCAACAGCTCGAGCAAGGGCAGGTTATCCGAGTTCAGCTTCCATATGTCAGAACTGGTTAATCTGGGACAGGCCACTACCACGTTCAGACTGGGGCAAGACCAAGTTACCTTAACCAACAAGCAGAGTTGCAATCTTCTCTGAAGGAAATTGACAACAAATCACTAAGTACCCAGACTTGGGGCATCCAGAGCATCATCTTCTGCTCCGATCGTGACGTCTTCAACAAGCTGCGTGTCGAGGAAATCAATCCCTCCCACCACCCGAAGTCCAATCCGCATTGGCAACTACCCAAAGTCCACCACGCGGGCGTCGCCCTGCATTTCCAATTGCTCATCTGCAATCATATGCATCATGTGCATCGCATTCGATCTCATAAATATCTTGCATCATATGCATACCCCAATCATACCATGCTTCCCCAGCTCTTGCATCTACGCTCATCAGCATTTGCACTTGCATGTCCACTCATATGGAATATCATCCAGCATTCATATATGCAAGTCAAGGTCCAGGGTCAATCCCGAAGATTTCCAAGACCGTCGACCGCTCAGTCAGGGGCATTTCCCACAAGATGGTGGGTTTACCCCACGATTTTCAAAAGCTTCAAAGCAGTCATCAACCCAGTCAGGGGCAATCTTCTGCAATTGTGGGTTTCTCCCATAAAATTTGAAGTTATTCAAAGCAAGATTCAGCCCAGTCAGGGGCATCTTTTCCAAGACCATGGGCGTCTCACGTGACGAATTTCAACCTCGTGGTTGATCAAATATACAAATCAACATTCAGCCTAGTCAGGGGCATACCATTCAAGACCGTGGGCATTCCCCACGAAGTTGTTCAACCTTTTGTTGGGCAAATTCAAGAAGTTTAATGCAAGAACCAGCCCGAGCAGGGGCATCTTCGGCAAAACCGTGAGCGTCCCTCACGAAGTGGTTCAACCTTTTGTTGACCAAAACAAGACATCAAGACAAACTCGGCCCAGCCAGGGGCGTCTTCTTCAGAGATCATGGGCGTAACCATGAAATCATTTCAACAAACCTGTAACCTCCAAGCAAGACGGTGGGCGTACCCCGTTGATTCATTTCAATCCAATCTTCCTCTCAGGGATTCCCCAATGAGTTGTACCCAGCAAGCGTGACCGTTGTCAATTGCTTTACTATCATCCTTTTGGTGATAGTCGAACTTCGTCAGTTCACCTTAGCCTGCATCCTTTTGGTGTTGGTAAACTTCAGATTGGTGTGGTCCTATCATCCTTTTGATGATAGCAACCTGTGTGTTGTGTTTCGCTCTACCATCCTTTTGGTGGTAGGTCTGATACTTCGTCGGTATCAGATTGTGCGATATTTTATTTGTGTTTTCGCTCTACCATCCTTTTGGTGGTAGGTCTGATACTTCGTCGGTATCAGATTGTGCGATATTTGTGTTTTCTCTCTACCATCCTTTTGGTGGTAGGTCTGGTACTTCGTCGGTATCAGATTGCGCGTTGCTTTCTTTTGTGTTTTCGCTCTACCATCCTTTTGGTGGTAGGTCTGGTACTTCGTCGGTGTCAGATTGTGCGATTGTTTTATTTGTGTTTTCGCTCTACCATCCTTTTGGTGGTAGGTCTGGTACTTCGTCGGTATCAGATTGTGCGATGCTTTCTTTTGTGTTTTCGCTCTACCATCCTTTTGGTGGTAGGTCTGGTACTTCGTCGGTGTTAGATTGTGCGATTGTTTTATTTGTGTTTTCGCTCTATCATCCTTTTGGTGGTAGGTCTGATACTTCGTCGGTATCGGATGGCGCGATGTTTTATTTGTGTTTTCGCTCTACCATCCTTTTGGTGGTAGGTCTGGTACTTCGTCGGTATCAGATTGTGCGATGCTTTCTTTTGTGTTTTCGCTCTATCATCCTTTTGGTGGTAGGTCTGATACTTCGTCGGTATCAGATGGCGCGATGTTTTATTTGTGTTTTCGCTCTACCATCCTTTTGGTGGTAGGTCTGGTACTTCGTCAGTGTCAGATTGTGCGATTGTTTTATTTGTGTTTTCGCTTTATCATCCTTTTGGTGGTAGGTCTGATACTTCGTCGGTATCAGATAGCGCGATGTTTTATTTGTGTTTTCGCTCTACCATCCTTTTGGTGGTAGGTCTGGTACTTCGTCGGTATCAGATTGTGCGATGCTTTCTTTTGTGTTTTCGCTCTACCATCCTTTTGGTGGTAGGTCTGGTACTTCGTCGGTGTCAGATTGTGCGATTGTTTTGTTTGTGTTTTCGCTCTACCATCCTTTTGGTGGTAGGTCTGGTACTTCGTCGGTATCAGATTGCGCGATATTTTTCCTTTATGTTTTCGCTCTACCATCCTTTTGGTGGTAGGTCTGGTACTTCGTCGGTATCAGATTGCGCGGTATTTTATTTGTGTTTTTGCTCTACCATCCTTTTGGTGGTAGGTCTGGTACTTCGTCAGTATCAGATTGCGTGATGTTTTGTTTGTGTTTTCGCTCTACTATCCTTTTGGTGGTAGGTCCGGTATTTCGTCGATATCAGATTGTGCGATGTTTTGGTGTGAGTTTCTCTCCCTCATCCTTTTGGGTGGTGGGTCTATCATAGTCATTAATGTCGGATTTTGCGAATGTGTTTTGCTCTGTCACCCTTTTGATGGCAGTAGCCGTGTGTGTTTTGTCCCATCATCCTTTTGGTGATGACGACTTGTGCCAGCTTACTCAGAGGTTTACATCATCCAGCATTTTCAATTCTCAAGCATCTCTTTTTCTTTCAGACAAATTCAGGGTCTTCTTCATATCTAATTGACTTCTACCTCAGGAATATGAACGCTAATGCAGTTCATTTTCCTATGTTTAAGCCGATTAGATAGGGGCATCTGTCATACCCTAAATTTGTCCTACCCATTGGTAAATATTTTTGCATTTTTAATTCCTTTTTTACTTGTGCATAGTTTGCTTATTTTCTCATTATTTAGACACGTGTCCGCTCGCAATTGATTGATTTTTCAGAACTCTATCTCTTTTACTAATTAAAGGGGGGCACGTGGCCTAACTTTTTTTTTTTTTGTGAATATTATTTTCTTAAACTTTTTCTCTTTTAAATGTTATTAATGATATTTCTTTTTAGTTATTATTTTCTTGTTTTTGTATATATATAAAAATTTTAGTTGGTTTTTTTTATATATATTTTAATATTTATTTAATTGTTAATTGTTAATATTTATTTAATAATTATTGTTAATATTTGTATTAAATAGTTGTTAGTATACTTTTTTTTTTAGTTATTATTTAGTATTTGTTAATATTTATTATTAATTAAGCATTGGTAATTAATTAAGAACATAAGGTGTTGATTAAGAAAAATGGTCAGGAAATTAGATTGTGGGCCGTAAGCGGAGGCCCAACGTGGAACCCTTCAGAAGCTGGGAACCGGCTGGGATTATAAAAAGAAAAAGGGAAAATTGATTCAGGGAACCCTAAGCTACTGTTCATCATGACAAAAACGGCCGCCCCTTTTTTTTAAAACAAAACCCTAATTGGAAAATACTGTTCATCTTCCTTCACCATTGGAAAACGGCCGAAACCCTAATAGCCGCAAAACCCCTTCTTCTCCCTCACCACCATGAAAACCCTTCACTTGTCTTCAAATCCACCGCCACAAACCCTTCTGCGGAATCGCCACCATACCTTCAAAACCTCCAACTTCGTTCAACTCACCCTTCTCTGAACTCATCCACACCAAATCTCTCCCCGTCTCCAAATGAAGGTTTCTCTGGTACATTTGAGCTTCAACAAAATCCCGTGACATTCGCGGTTGTATCACGCCCCATTTACTCTTCAATCAGGTCAACGAATGCAAAATTCCCAAAGTTGAAGCCCTATGAGCTTGATACCAGAAGCGTAACCTCACTTGTTCAACAACTGTTCGTCGAATCTGAGGTAGGAGGCGCGACTCAGTGACTCAATGGCTTCCCGATGGTTCGATGGTTCCGTCGCCGAACCCTACAAATCTTTTATCAACTTTCACGTCCCAGATCGCCCAGCAAGGTGAAGTTGGTGGCTCCGGGTCTCATGCCGAAGCTTGGTAAAACAGGAAGCTTGCAAAGTAGGCAGTTGAGCATTGCGTCCACGAGGCCAGGGGACTTGATGTGTCGCCTACAACGATTTCACGATTTCGCAATGGTGGCGATAACACTACAGCAGACTTACTTGAAACTGTAGTTTATCCAGAAGAAATCATACATTGTGCTGCTGGAGTCAAATGGTTCAAACAACTCTTTTTCGTGCTGATGAATTGGTCTTATGAAACATTGACTGGTACAGGTGCTAATGGATTCATGTGTTAAAAAAACCAAACCAGATCTAACTACAAAGAACACCATTTCACCTCTTTCAAACATCACTCAGTCTCAATACAACACATTCAACAAATGAGTTTCGGCAATGTCGGTAACCTGTTGGTTTTAGGTCTATTCAATTTAAAGTTGATTTATGAATTGTTGTTTGAATCATGTAGGTAGAATATGTTTTTTTATTCAATCTGAAGTTGATGATAGTTCGAGTCGTGCATATTTGGTTTCAGGTTTAGATGGGGATATTGTCTGAACGTTATTTTATTTGCCTTGTAATGGTATTGTTAAAAGCTGGTATAAGCAAAACTGTCTTTGACTTTGATAAAGTTTGAAAAGGGGAATTGATGCTTTACTGGGGTTTGTTTGTTATTTTGCTGGCTGTTGAATTTGTGCAGGTTACGGCAGCGCCAAATCATCGGTCATTCGAAAAGGGTTTCAAGCGATATGATTGCTGATAACCTGTGGAACAACAATTCATCTTCACTCCGATCCCACCACCGGCTCAACGAAAGCAATCAATCACGCCATTCACCGCATGATGCCAGCTGTTTCTCCTAACTGTTACTAGGCGTTTGTTGTATTTTGTTTTCTTTTGACAGGTTCCGCACAGGCTGCAATCCTGTCAAATATTGACAACAGAAATGCGAAGTTAAAGTATGTAAAAGTTAAATCCATCAGTACTTAAAGCATGGTGAAGACATGGCCATTGGTTCCTTGATCTTCGAGAGGCGAGGTCCTAAAATGCGAGCAAGCAAGCAACAATGTTACGACCCCTTCTCCGACAATTGGTTCATTTTATAAGCTACATCAACACAGTCACGGCTTTTCTGTAATGGCTCGAGGCAGTAATTCATCATAGCTTTGACGATGCGGTTCAAACAGATGGCCACTCAAATGGCGTATCCGATTCAATTCTGTTTTCTAGTTTTTGTGTTTACTACGTTGGTTTCGCCTGTTGCTGATCTTTATGCAGGTGGTGTCCCGACTCAGGATCTGGGTTCAATCATGTTATCATCACGACATCTCCGGGTCCCGTTTCTATTTATACAACAAGACCTTAAGGCAACAGTGCCTCGTTTTGCTAGGAGGCAGCAGTGCTTTGTTTTGCTGGGAAGCGGCAATGCTTTTGTGTGGTTTTGTCTCGATTGTGGGATTTTTATTCAACGGCTTCACACTGTTATTATGTTTTTTTATGGATATTGCAATATAGATGGTGTTGTCTGTTGTTAATCTTATGTGCAGGGTTTAAATCAGAGGAAAGTTCACACGAGTCCGTCAATACTACAAGATCTCAGGTGCGCAACAAGCATCAACAGGCAGACGTATGACACCATTTCATTCTTGCGGTGAAGATATCTTGCAGAATATGTGCTCTGAATCGGAATCCTGTTAACCCAACGATTCGTATCGACGGTAGCAGAGAGGAAATGATTCTTGTGTGTCGCAGCAGCGCTAGTCTTTCGACTATGCTTCATCTTCGTTTCAGATGATTCTTCGACCGCGACGGCAAGAGCAGCTTGTCGACACAGTGCTTCCAACTCCAATTACAGCAAGTCACCTATAACTTGAGATGTTTTTATTTTTATTTTTTAACTGGATTGTCTTGATTGTTGTTTTTCGAGTCTTTTCAGACGAGGTTTTTACGTCTTAAGTATCGTTTGGGGTTGGCATAAGATGACCATATCTTTTCTCTTTATGCATCAAAGCGATGGTGTTATTGAGCTGTTTGGAGTTAGTTGGACATTGCTGTGAATGTGAGTTTTTTTCATAGCAGTAAGATGTGTAGCAAGTGGCCAGTCTTGGGTCATGGTTTCGTTCTAGTGACCGGTTCAATGTTACCTTTAAATATCATTGAAAGATATTTCTAGGAAAAGTTAATTTGATGTTAACTGTTGTTTCTTAGTTTTGTTAATGAATTCTAATTAACTTAAATTATTTGAGTTAATCAAATAATTAAGATAATTAATTTTGATTAACATAATTAATTAACTAATTGAATTCCAATCATTTAATCTTTTAATCAATTTTAATTAATTTAATTATTTGATTATATTAGTAGTTAATCAAATAATTTTAATAATTAAATTAGATTAAACTAATTAAGTGGTTCAAGTAATCTATCTCTCTTTTAGCTTTGGTAAGTAAAGTGAGCCAAGTCCAAAAGCTTACTAAATTCAAGTCAATATGGTTGTTATGCGCTTACGTCCGTGTTATGTCTCCCATTTCGATAATAAGGTAATTCTCTCCCTCCAAATGTAGTAGTTATTTTCTCACTTATGCTTTAATGGTTCAAAATCAGTTTTAAAAAATAATTCTCGATTAGTCGAGTCATTTTCACCCATGTAAGTCGAGTGCTTTCAAGGTCTCGCCATCGACCTTTGATCACCATACACAACAATTTAAAGCTTAATCCTGGGCTTCCTTACAGTGATACCTATTTGATCAGTTACTTCTAATTGGTCACTTAGAAGACTAGCCCACTTTGCTAGTGTACACGCTTAAAATTTAAGTTCAAACCTCAACTCACCTCGAGTACTTTTTCAAAGCAAATTAAATTTTTGAAGTCTAGCATTTCTTGGATTTTTTTGAATGATCATTAGCGAGGTGTACACCTTAAATAATGTATTATTCAACTTTTCGTTTTAATACACTATTTTGGACAAAGGAATATTATAGGAATCAAGCATTCTGTGTGATATTTCTATCGTTCATTCAAATATTCTCCAAATGAAAAAGGTGTCGTCGAGATCTAGCATTTCGATAATACCCCAATTAATTGGTTGTGAGGCCCGCGTCTCATTTATCAAATAATTGTCATTTCTCTCATTTTCAAATCCAATCTCATATCCTCACATCTCGTACCTCAAATTATTTTCATACCTCATTTCACTTACATTTTCTCGATCAAACTTCGAAAGAAGAAGGTTCTTGGAGTCTAGCATTCCTTGAATTTTCGAGTGAATAATTCTCGAGGCACGCCCTTTGAGTTATTATTCATTCAATCTTTCGACCTTTTTAAATATCTTTTTTCGATTCAAACTTCGAAAGAAGGAGATTCTTGGAGTCTAGCATTCCTTGAATCTTCGAGTGAATAATTCTCGAGGCACGCCCTTTGGGTTGTTATTCACTCAACCTTTCGACTTTTTCAAACTCAATCAGTCTCAATATTCTCCTGAGTCGATTGCTCGTCCGCATTGGCAGCCCTTTTTCTTTCACAATTCCTCGTGGTCTCGATATTAGGAGCACCCTCAGGGACTAATATCGTTTCTCACAACCTTAACCCTTGACACGTCGTCAAGCCGGTCCCATCTTCGATCAAATCCTCGACACGTCGTCGAGCTATTTCAAAACAACTTCTTTTTGGCCCCGCATGCCATCTATCGATTCGATCCTGTCACAAACTTTTTTTTTAAACTTACGAAAGAGGGATATTCTTAGAATCTAGCATTCTTTGAATATTCGAACGAGTAACTCTTGGGCGCGCCCCCGAGTTGTTATTAGTTCATTCTTTCGTTTTCAAAATATCCAACTCTCAACGTCAAACCAATTCAAACCTCATCTTTTCGTGGTTGTTACCACGAACTACGGACGCTCTGATTCTTTATTCATTCTTGAATATAAGATACGTAGGCACAAGATTGCGATGATCTTGGCGAGCACACTTCTACCCATCTTCCATTTCCCCCATCCTTTTCCCGTAGTCGAACTACGACGCTCTGATTCCTCATTCTCGTCCGAATGAGCATACGTAGGCACAAGGGCCCTAATCCTTGGCGAGCATCCTATCTTCTAACCACCCATCTCTCCTTAGCGTCTTTAACCTTTTACCCTACCAATTCTACCTTTAGTAGCGAGAAGAAAACAAGTGAACCTAAACAACACTCCCCACAATTATCTTAAGAGGTTCCCGTCGAGTACGACGGACGTGAGGGGTGCTAATACCTTCCCCTCACGTAACCGACTCCCGAACCCGGAACTTGGTTGCGACAGCCCTGTTCCTATCCTTTCGTTTTTAGGAGGTTTTCTCGATATTTTCCTCTCCCGTTTATTTTGGGAAAAATAAAGTTCGGTGGCGACTCTGTCGAACCGCATTTCCGCGCCTTTCGCGCGAGGGTCGTATTTTCGAATGTGATTTTTTCGAGGTGCGACAGGGTAGAGGGGAGCTTGGAAGACAAGTTTGCATTGCCTTGGAACCTTACATGCTTTGGGTGAAGAAGAGGGCTATGGAGCTTAAGATGCCTTATCCTATTGAGAAACCTCTAACTAATGTGATCTCTACGCCACTCCCTGTTTCTTCTGATGATGTGAAGACACTTCAAGATGCTTTGGCTAAGATGAAGGAAGAGAAAGAGATGTGGGAAAGTAAGTTTCAAGCTTCTTACAAAGAGAAGATGGAATTGCAAAACAGATGAAGGAGAAAGATGACTTGATAGAGTTACTTGAGCGGCGCGCTGTGAAGAGGCATGCAGAGGATTTATTTTCCTCTACTACTCCATCATCACATCATCCTACTTCTGGTGCTTGGAAGGGTATTGTGGATCAGCTTGTGCTAGAGAAGATCACCATGAAGCACAACTATGAGAAAGAGATTAAGAGACTCCGAAGGAAGTATCAGCTTGGATCGTCATCAGATGTTCCTTAGGACCTAGCTTTTTCTTATTTTGATATTATTGTATTTTGTACTTCCAAGTGTAACTCTTTCCAATATTCAATGAAATGAGATGTTTATCAGTATTTCAAAAAGTGTTTTTTTTCTTTATGATGTTTGTAATTGCTTTATATCTTAAAAATCCTTGAAAACCGGTTGAAACACCTGCATTTTGCATTTGCATTCGCATCATCGTGCATTGTGTGTTGCCTTTTCCAGATGTCTTATTTGTTTCTTTTTGGCCTTCCTTCAGTCAAGTTGTCGTATCACTACAACACTCGGGCTAACTCTAAGAAAAAGATGGATCAGTTGCAACAAGAGAACCGCGAGCTCCGTGAAGAGGTATCAACTCTGAAAGATGGTTTGGAGAGACTGACTGCCGCAATAGAAGCTCTGGTGGCTGCTCAGAATCAGCCACCACTACCTCCTCCTTCTCCTGTCCAAGGAACTGTGATTTCTGAAATCGGATCAACGCCCATTTCTGTGGCCCCGATTAATACTTCTCAATATCAAATGCCTGTTGGTTTCCCTTGGGGCATGCCTAACAATTATGTGCTAGAGGGATATCGACCTCCGGTTCCCGAAGGTTCTAGACTCCCTGCTGTCATGGCTGTACCACCTCCTGTGGTTAATGTTGTTCCTAATGCTGAAGTTCTGGTTGTTCCTACTGTCATACCTGTGCCACCGCCTGTAACTCACGCTATGCCTTATACTGAAGAACAAATCTTCCACACTGCTCCGAGCGAGAGTTTAGATGTTATGGATCGAATAGATGACTTTCAAGATCAGTTTGCTGAAATGCAAAGAGAAATCAGGGCTTTAAGGGGAAAGGAGTTATTTGGAAAGAATGCTCATGAGCTTTGCCTTGTTCCAAATGTGAAGATTCCCGCCAAGTTTAAAGTTCCGGATTTTGAAAAATACAAAGGGAACACTTGTCCGCAAAGTCACTTGATCATGTATGCTAGAAAGATGTCTACCTATACTGACAACCATCAGTTGTTGATCCACTATTTTCAAGATAGTCTTACTGGTGCTGCGCTGAAATGGTATATGGGACTCGATAGTACACAAATCAAGACATTCAATGATCTTTGTGAAGCTTTTGTTCGTCAGTATAAGTATAATCTCGATATGGCGCCAGACCGTGATCAGCTCCGCGCAATGTCTCAAAAAGAGAAAGAAACTTTTAAAGAATATGCGCAAAGATGGCATGAGATTGCAGCTCAGATAAGCCCTCCGCTTGAAGAGAAAGAAATGACCAAGATTTTTCTGAAGACTCTGGGTTCATTTTACTATGAAAGGATGGTTGCGAACGCTCCTAGTGATTTCACGGAAATGGTTAATATGGGGATGAGATTAGAGGAAGTTGTCCGTGAGGGACGTCTGATAAAAGAAGGAAATTCTGGAAGTATAAAAAAGCCTGGTCTTGGGTTCCCTAAGAAAAAAGAGGGAGAAACTAATGCTATATCTCAGGAAAGGTCTAGAAGACGCAGAGTTGTGAACAACAATGGTAATCGTCGTCAGCAACAAGTAGCATCTGTTACGCCTGTTATCAGTAACACTCCTACCGCTCAAGCTACTGCAAGTTATCAACCACGTTTCCAAGAGAAGACAACTCAACAAGGTCGTACACAGAGGAAAACACAATTTGATCCCATTCCAATGACGTATACTGAGCTATTTCCGGCTTTAATAAAGAAGAATTTGGTTCAACCTCGTGATCCGCCGGCTGTTCCAACTGAAATTCCATGGTGGTATAAGCCAGATGCTCATTGCGCATTTCATCAAGGTGCCCCGGGACACGATATCGAAAATTGCTATCCTCTGAAGCATGAAGTTGCAAAGCTCGTAAAAAGCGGTATTTTGTCTTTTGAAGATACCAACCCTAATGTGCAATCAAATCCGTTTCCTAAACATGGTAATGCAACTGTCAATATGGTATATGGTTGTCCTGGTACATACCGTATTTTCGATATTCGCTGGATTCGGAGATCGCTTGTTGAAATGCATGCTACTTTGAGTGAGTTCCATGATATTGAGCATGATTATGCCGCCTGTTGTATTTGTTCTGTGAACCCTCGAGGGTGTGTGATTGTAAAAAGGGACTTACAAAAGATGATGGATGAGAATTTGATTCAGGTTACTGCAAACAGAAATGAAGTGGAGAACGAGGTGAATGTCATAGTCCCACGTTTCAATATTCTTGAGCGAGTTGTAATTTCCTACAATAGTCAGAAATCTGCTGTGACGCCTTTGGTTATCCGTTTGCCTGGCCCGACGCCGTATGAATTAGATAAAGTTGTTCCCTACAAATACAATGCTACTATGTTGGAGGATGGAAAAGAGGTTCCCATTCCTTCTCTTCCCTCAGTTGTGACTATTGCTGATGTTGGACGTGTAACCAGAAGTGGTCGAGTATTTGTTAATGAGCCTTCAAAGACAAGTGAAGATACTGGGGGTAAGCAAATTCAGTTGAAGACTTCTGTGGAGTCTGGTCAATCAAGTGATGTAAATCAGAAGTCAGATAATGATGAGGTATTGAAATTGATCAAGAAGAGTGAATATAATGTGGTGGATCAATTGTTACATACACCGTCAAAAATATATGTTCTATCTCTGTTAATGAGCTCTGAGGCTCATCGTGAATCGTTGCAGAAAGTATTGGAACAAGCTTATGTAGATCATGATGTGACTGTTAACCAGTTTGATAGCATTGTTGCCAATATCACTGCGTGTAATAATCTGAGTTTTTGTGATGAAGAGTTGACCGAACATGGAAGAAATCATAATTTGGCTCTCCATATTTCCATGAATTGCCAGGAAGACGCTCTATCCAATGTGCTGGTTGATACTGGGTCATCGTTGAATGTGATGCCAAAATTTACTTTGTCCAGATTATCTTATCAAGGTACTCCTATGAGGTTCAGTGGGGTCATTGTGAAAGCCTTTGATGGATCGAGGAAAACCGTGATTGGAGAGGTTGATCTCCCTATCAAGATTGGTCCATGTTTTTTCCAGATCACTTTTCAAGTTATGGATATTCGTCCTGCTTACAGTTGTCTTCTAGGACACCCATGGATCCATGAAGCTGGAGCTGTTACTTCGACACTGCATCAAAAGTTAAAATTCGTGCAGAATGGTAAACTTGTCGTTGTTGGTGGAGAACAGGCTATGTTGGTAAGCAGTTTGTCGTCTTTTTCTTATATCGATGCGGAAGAGGATGTTGGAACTCCGTTTCAGGCTCTTTTTGTGGTTGATAAAGCTGTTAAGAAGGATGGGGTGTCCATGTCTTCTCTAAAAGATGCACAACATGTAGTGGATAATGGCCAAGCTCATGGATGGGGCCGAATCATTGAAGTAGCTGAGAAAAAAGATAGAGCTGGTTTGGGTTTTACATCTGGTTCAACCCGAAATGAGCTGAAGAGTATTCATGAAGCCTTTCAAAGTGCTGGGTTCATCCATTGCAAAGATCATTCTACAGCTGCAATTCTTGAAGATGACCAAGAGGAAGAAATGCCCAACTTTGTGACACGTGGATTGATATGCCAGAATTGGATTGCTGTTGATGTTCCTACTGTTGTTCATGTTTCAAAGTAATTTGTTTTTGTTTCTTTCAAAAATCCTTTCACTCTGCCCAAGGTGAAAGTGAATTTGTGAGGGCTTTGTTTCAACTTTTATCATCATCAATAAAATTTTCTTCTGTTTATCCATATGTTGTTTTCCTTTTTTGCTTTACTTCTGAAAAATGGTAACACAAAAACCGAAAGAAAAAAAAATATATATATATATATAATAATGTTATAATCATTCTTATCTGCATAATATTTTCATTTTTTTGTTCATATTCTAAAATCAAACATAAAATTATTGTGCAGATTGATTTTTAAACCCATTGGAAACAATGACCATATGCCCTCTCCCAACTTTGAGTTCCCTGTGTTTGAAGCGGAAGAGGAGGATATTGAAGAAATTCCTGATGAGATTTCTCGATTGCTTGAGCACGAGGAGAAGGCCATTCAGCCTCATGAAGAGCCGGTGGAATTGGTTAATCTGGGTTCCGATGATGATAAAAAAGAAGTCAAGATAGGGGCACTGCTTCAGTCAGATGTTAAGAAGAGGATGGTAGAGCTTCTTAGAGAATATGTTGACGTGTTTGCTTGGTCCTATCAAGACATGCCTGGTCTTGATACTGGTATTGTGGAGCACCATTTGCCATTAAAGCCTGAATGTTCACCCGTGAAGCAGAAATTGAGAAGAACCCATCCTGACATGGCAGTGAAGATTAAAGAAGAGGTTCAAAAGCAGATTGATGTTGGTTTTCTTGTGACCGTCGAATATCCTCAATGGGTGGCCAATATCGTGCCTGTTCCAAAGAAAGACGGAAAAGTCCGAATGTGTGTTGACTATAGAGATTTGAATAAAGCAAGTCCAAAAGATGATTTTCCACTACCACACATTGATTTGTTGGTAGATAATACTGCTAAGTTCAATATCTTTTCGTTTATGGATGGATTTTCCGGTTATAATCAAATAAAGATGGCACCTGAGGATATGGAAAAAACAACATTCATTACACCCTGGGGAACATTCTGTTACAGAGTGATGCCCTTCGGTTTAAAAAATGCTGGTGCAACGTACCAGAGAGCTATGACCACTCTGTTCCATGATATGATGCATAAAGAAATTGAGGTCTATGTGGATGATATGATTTGTAAGTCGAAGACTGAAGAAGATCATATTAAAAATTTATTGAAGTTGTTTCAACGTTTGAGAAAGTTCAAGCTCCATCTGAATCCTAATAAATGCACTTTTGGTGTTCGTTCTGGAAAATTGTTAGGCTTTATTGTCAGTCAGAAAGGCATTGAAGTTGATCCTGGTAAAGTTAAAGCTATCCAGGAGATGCCTGCACCCAGAACAGAAAAACAAGTAAGAGGATTCTTGGGACGTTTGAACTATATCTCTCGATTTATATCCAATATGACTGCCACATGTGCACCGATTTTCAAACTTCTCCGCAAAGATCAAGGTTGTGTCTGGACAGAAGATTGTCAGAAAGCTTTCGAAAGAATTAAAGAGTATCTGCTTGAACCTCCTATTTTGTCTCCCCCCGTAGAAGGAAGACCTTTGATCATGTATTTGACGGTGCTAGAAGAGTCCATGGGTTGTGTTCTGGGTCAACAAGATGAATCCGGGAGAAAAGAATTTGCCATTTATTATTTAAGCAAGAAATTCACTGATTGTGAGTCTCGGTACACGATGCTTGAAAAGACATGTTGTGCTCTAGCTTGGGCTGCCAAGCGCCTCCGCCAGTATATGTTGAATTGTACAACTTGGTTGATATCTAAAATGGATCCAATCAAGTATATCTTTGAAAAGCCTGCTTTAACTGGGAGGATTGCTCGTTGGCAAATGTTGTTATCAGAATATGATATCGAGTACCGAACTCAAAAGGCGATAAAAGGAAGTGTTTTGGCTGATCATTTGGCACACCAGCCAATTGATGATTATCAACCTATTCAGTTTGACTTTCCTGATGAGGATGTGATGTATCTAAAGGTTAAAGATTGTGAGGAACCATTACATGAAGAAGGACCTGAGCCTGGATCCCGTTGGGGTTTGATTTTTGATGGGGCGGTTAATGAATATGGCAGAGGTATTGGTGCAATTATTGTTACTCCTCATGGTTCTCATATTCCTTTCACTGCAAGGTTGGTTTTCAATTGCACAAATAATGCGGCTGAGTATGAAGCGTGTATTATGGGCTTGGAAGAAGCTATCGATTTAAGAATCAAGATTCTTGATGTGTATGGAGATTCAGCTTTAGTGATTAATCAGATTAAAGGGAAGTGGGAGACACGTCAACCTGATTTGATTCCTTATCGTGATTATGCAAGAAGATTGTCAACTTTCTTCAATAAAGTTGAGTTTCACCATATACCAAGAGCAGAGAATCAAATGGCAGATGCTTTAGCGACTTTATCCTCCATGATTGTGGTAAATCATTGGAATGATGTGCCAAAGATTAGTGTGATGCGTCTTGATAGACCAGCTCATGTGTTTGTAGTTGAAGAGGTTGTTGATGATAAACCATGGTATTATGATATTAAATGCTTTCTTCAGAATCAAGAGTACCCACTTGGGGCATCCAAGAAGGATAAGAAAACTTTGAGAAGATTGGCTGGTAGTTTCTTCTTGAATGATGATGTGATGTATAAGAGAAATTATGACATGATCTTGCTCAGATGCGTGGAGAGACACGAATCAGATATGTTGATGAAAGAAATCCATGAAGGATCCTTTGGCACCCATGCCAATGGACACGCGATGGCTAAGAAGATGTTAAGGGCAGGTTACTATTGGTTGACAATGGAATCTGACTGTTGTAAATATGTGAAAAAGTGCCATAAATGCCAGATTTATGCTGACAAGATTCATGTGCCTCCAACTCCTCTCAATGTTATCTCTTCTCCATGGCCTTTTTCAATGTGGGGCATTGATATGATTGGAATGATTGAGCCTAAAGCGTCGAACGGACACCGTTTCATATTGGTGGCCATTGACTATTTTACCAAATGGGTTGAAGCGGCATCATATGCAAATGTGACTAAGCAAGTAGTGGTCCGGTTTATCAAGAATCAAATCATTTGTCGGTATGGTGTTCCGAGCAAGATCATCACTGATAATGGGTCGAATTTAAATAACAAGATGATGAAAGAATTATGCGATGAGTTTAAGATTGAGCATCATAATTCTTCTCCTTATAGACCCAAGATGAATGGGACTGTTGAAGCTGCTAATAAGAACATTAAGAAGATTATTCAAAAGATGGTTGTTACATACAAGGATTGGCATGATATGCTTCCTTTCGCTCTGCATGGGTATCGTACATCCGTTCGCACTTCAACAGGGGCAACCCCTTTTTCTCTTGTTTATGGCATGGAAGCAGTGCTCCCGATAGAGGTTGAAATCCCTTCTATGAGAGTTTTGATGGAAACTGAATTGGTTGAGGCTGAATGGTGTCAAAGTAGATACGACCAGTTGAATCTGATTGAAGAGAAAAGAATGACAGCCTTGTATCATGGCCAATTATATCAACAAAGAATGAAGAAAGCATTTGATAAGAAGGTTCGACCCCGTGTGTTCAGAGAAGGTAACCTCGTGCTCAAAAAGATCTCGACTTTTACTACTGATTCTAAGGGCAAGTGGACTCCTAATTATGAAGGCCCATATGTTGTTAAGAGAGCCTTCTCTGGCGGTGCATTAATTCTTACAACTATGGATGGAGAAGAGTTCACTCGTCCTGTGAATGCCGATGCAGTCAAGAAATACTTCGCCTAAAAAATAAAAGAACAGCTCGCTAAGTTGAAAACCTGAAAGGGCGGCTTAGGCAAAAATGAGCGTCTCGGTGGATTGAAAACCCGAAAGGGCGGTCCAAGCAAAAATTAGAGACAAAACAGAAATAATTATCCCGGTAGATTGAAAACCCGAGAGGGCAATCTAGGCAAAAGTTAGGGATCATGGCAAGTAACTGCATCTGGCCAGTCTTGATCGTTTGAAGCAACATTTCCTGTTCAAAGGTTTTACTTCAGATATTCTCCGCTGAAGTCTCAAGCACAGTTGGAATTCAAAGTTGTTAGGGAGAATGATGGTCATTGTATTTCAATGTAGAACTTTCCATTGTACTTACCATTTTTCAAACTTTGTAATGATCTATGGAGTTACGCCATTTGCGGACTACCATTCTATCAATAGAATTTGGGCCTTTGTCCCTTTGTTTGCAATTCTTATTTTGTTTCTGTTTACAGAATTTCATTTTATTTTTGATGATGATTTTTGAAACAAATGTGAATAATTGATTTAAATTTTGAAAATTATAAAAGCATTTTTCTTTGATTTGTGAAAATAAAAGAAAGGATGTCAACAGTAACCCCAAGAATGGTAGAATTTTGAAGCGAAAAGTGTAAGTGTTCTCTTCAGCAGGGTTCTTTCTTGCCTCTCTGGTAGAATTTATTGGCAGCTCCCCAGTGGAGTGGTGTTGATGTTTCCCCATTTGAGCTATATTGAGGTCTCTTCAGTAGAGTTTGCTGATATTCCCTTAGCAAAGTTTTGTTTCTTTGGATAAACCAGACGAGTGTTGAACGGTTTTCCACAACAAAGTCTTGATTCAAATGATGGATATGTTTTATTCATTCAACCAGATTATGATCGGACAGTTGAGAAATTTGGAGACCACTTCTCCTTGATTGTTTTTGCCCAGGCGGAGATTTGTCTTTGATGATTCCTAGCGGAGGTTATGCACATTTGCTTTGGATTATTCCCCAAGTAGAGAACAATGTTGAGAAGTGTTGACATAGCAGTCACCTGTCGGGTTTTCTCTCACCTTGTGATTGGGTATTGATTTAAAATCCCCCACAGTTTGACTTTTTGCTATGATGTTAACTTCTTTTTCCCCTGGCAGGTTTGGAAGATTTGTGTTGCTATGTTTTCTCCAACAGTTTTTTTCTCAAAGCGGAGTTCATATTGTTGTTCCCTTTTGTTGAATTATTGATGGTTGAAGATTTTCTGTTGCTGATCCCCAGCACGATCTCCAATGATATCTCTAACTCGCAGAGATTAGCCGAGTATTTCAGTGGTGTTGTGGTGTTTTGTTCACCCTCTGTTTGCCCTTTTGTCTAATTTGTCAGCATATTAATACCCATTGCATGCGCATTCATTTTGGTTGAGCATAGCATGATTTTGTTGCATTGTGCATCCTGCATTTTTTGTTGGTATTTACCTTTTCCCGATGTTGTTATCTCGCAGAATGCGTGTGTCCTCTCTTCATTAGAGTGTCGACCCCTAAGCATAAAATACCTATCATTTTTAATTCCCCACTGAGTTTATGTCTCGTGGAAGATGTTTTGTTTAGCTTTCCTCCCCAATTTTTTATCTGGATGGAATTGTTCCCCAGTTGAGTTATTTCCTCATTGGGTCGAGTCTTGTTTGATCGTTTCTTTCCAGTTTGTTCCTGGCTTGAACTTTGGTCTCTTGCAGCAGTTACTTTGGTTTTCCCTGGGATGTGAAACCTGGATGATGAAAAGGTAGTTTTGAGGATTTATTTTCCTCGACAGAATCTGTTATTGATCCCCATCAGAAGATGAAGATTTGATTTCCCCGATAGTGTTTTGATAACACTCTCTTGGCAATTACTTATGCAACTTCATGTAGACGCCTCTTTATTTGAGCAGCTTGTGTAATCTCTAGAAATTTGTCTTCGCAATAAATAACATTTCTCTAGTTCATCCTCAACAGAGAAATTTATTGTGAAATGATAGATCTTGTCAATTGGAATTTCTGTGGAATAACTCCCGATGAGAATTCTATTGCATGGTTCAACCTGCTCGTATCTCTTTTAAAGATCCCCGACAGAGTTGTTAATATCTTTTCCAACAAATGGTTGTCTCTTTATTTGAGAAGTTTGTTGTGTTTGGAGTTGCTCAGTAACAAGTAGCTGATGATATATCTCTTTCTCCTACCCAGTGATAGGTAGTCGAGTATGTTTGTCCTACCCAGTGTCAGGTAGTTGACCTTTATCTTTTTCTCCTACCCAGTGACAGGTAGTCGAGTCCATCCTACCCAGTAACAGGTAGTTGACATGTTGTTTACCCTATCCAGTAACCGATAGTTGGTGTTGCACCCCAAAATTTGCCCAACCTTTTCTAACCTAGGTTTATGTTTCAATTGCATAGTCATGTGCATTGTCATCATGTGCATAGTGTATTCATCTGCACTGCATAGCATGAGCAAGCTATCTTAATCAGGGAACCAAAGTGCTATTCCTATCTCAAGAGGTATATCCAAGGGTTTCATTCATATTCAAGTCTACTCAGGTCATCAGGGAAGAATTTGAGCTTTGAAGAGCTGCCAGGTTGATCAGTGAATTCTCTCCTATCTTAAGGCTAGTTGGGGATCATCAGAGGAAGTGTGAGCTATGAGCCAAGAGCATGAGGTGTGTATGGATGTTATGAAGAGTCTAGAGAATCATTTTTGAGGAGAACCAAGTCATTGGAATGATTGCAAGAGCCTCAGTTGAGGTCAGTCAACACTGGGTCAATTCTAGGTCAAAGAAGTGTGTGAAGGGGCATCAAGGGTCATTTGAAGAATGTGGGATTCATTATTTGCTATGTGGATATGGATATGATGTTGTGATAAAGAAAAATCAAGAGGAGTCAAGGAGAGCTGGAGTCACTAAATTAGGGTTTCAGTGTAAAATCCCCTGATTTAGGTCAAACTTCAAAGCAGTGTAACTCAAGATGCAAGCTTCATATGAATTCTTGGTCCACATGAAACTTGTAGAGTATCTTCATAGCTTTAATTTGAGTGGTGGAAGTCATCAAGATGATTTGTAGAACTCAAGTTATGGCTCTTGCAAGTTACAGGTCATCTGAGGGCACTGAAATTTGTCTGTGAAAATTGTCTGTCTTCCAAGCAACTTTTGACCTTCAAGGGTACTTCAAATGGATTTCTGGCCAACATGAGAATTGTTCCTTATTGTCTTAGCTTTCTAGAATGGTATGGTATGCCTTCATATTATTTGTGTAACTCTACTTATGGTCTTGGAAAGCAAAGGGTATTTTGGTCATTTGAGGATTACAGGTCATTCTTGGCATATGCCTAAAACTCATACAAGGAAGCTTCAAATGAAAAACTTCACAACATCAAAGTTGTTCAAAATGGGATTTTAAGGCTAGAAAAGAAGGTGTGAAAGTTTGGAAAAGCTTAGAGCATGGAATTTTTAAAGTGGTGCAAATGACTTGAAAATGGCTTATAAGTTGAAAAAGTTGAAATGAAAAATTGGTTTGAGAGATCTACAAATCCAATATGAGTCATCCAATATACCAAATTGATTCCCAACATCATTTTAAAGACAACGGTTTAGCCACATTTTTGAGTTTAGGCTTAAAAATTGGACTTCCTTTGTAAATGTGTTTCTTGCATATTAAGGCACCAAAAGGAAAAGTAAGGAAATGCTACATAAGGGTTTGTAAGGCCTTGTTCTCATGTCATAATATCATTTGAGGAGAAATTAAGTGGGATTGCATGGTTTATCATGAGATTGCATGAGATTTACTAAATGTGGAAAATTCAAATTCTCATTGCATGATACATTCTAGAAACTTCATGGAGCTTTCTCAAAGGTTCTAGATTCTCCCATTGGTGTGTATATAAACCCTAGAGAGGGTCCATGCACTGGTTGGTGATTCTTTGAGCTTGCAAACCCCATTTTGATTCCTTCACTCCCATTTGCATTTTCTTTTCAAAGTGTATCAAAACTCCATCAATTGTGAGATTTCTTCTTGTCATCATCTTCCTCCATCATCATAGAGTGAAAAGCAAAAAAAAACTAGAAGAAAAGGTGGCTGGTTCATGAGATTCGAATCTTCACCCCAAGTTGCATAAAGGTTTGGCCAGGGTGAATCAAGAAGTTTGAGCAAGAATTGCTGCCATCAGGAAGATTCTCAACCATTGGAGATCATTTGTGACCAGTCTCAAGCATTGGATTGGAGTGTAGATACCTCTGCCATCACCATTTTTCAGGTTTGCAAAAGCATTCGAATCCCTCTATTTATGCATTGTTAGATGAAATGGCTAGGGTAATCATGATTAGAGACCTTAAGTGAGTGATTCCTGAGAATTAGAGAGAGTTCCATGGAGTTTGTTAGCAGGGTGATGAAACTTTCTTGATCAAGAACTCCTGAATTAGGGCAAGGCAATGCTAGATTTTTGGCTCAGAATACTCAGCATAGTCCATAGATTGTTCTAGGTTAGTTTGAGCAAGTTTGATAACCATGCATACCAGTGCAACTCAAGTGTATCCAGGACTTCTACACATCGTATTTCATTTTAGGGTGAGTTTCAGCAAAATCCAAGTATAGGATCTTGTAGAGGGCTTTGAGTAGGCCAATTTTGGTTTTAAGATCGAAGGATTTGGTTGAGTGAGGAGGGAGGACTGAGCTGTGGAAGTTTGTGCATGGGAGAAGAAATTCTGCAAACCCTAGCTCCTCGTTGGGGACGATGACCCAGGGGCGTTGGATTGTTTCAATTTGTTGACCTTTTAATCGCATCCAATGGCTGATATTCAAAGTTGAAAATGGAGGGAGCTGACCGAAGTGAAACGCAGCGTTTCACTTAAACGCGCGTCTGGGCTGGGTCCAACAATTCCTATCCCCACCCCCGTTTATAAGCCCAATGCAAAATACACGTGTTCTTGCTGCTATTTGCACCGCGAATTTACTTTTTTTCTTTTATTTTTTTAATTCAGTTTTCTGAAGCGTGTTGGGCTTAATGTATTTGCTATACGCACCTCCCAGCTTGTGGCCCACTTGGATTTTAACTGGGCGCCTTTCATTTTAACACCCCTTCCCATTTATTTTAATTCTTTGATTTTCATTTCTTTTAATTTTGCTTGCATTTTGTAAAAATCATATAAAATTGAAAAAAAAACATTATTTTTTGATAATTCTTTTTGCATAATTTTCTTTAAAGAGTCAAGAAAATTATAAAAAATAAAAATTGCATTTTATTTTTTATTTGATATTTTCCCCATATTTTCCAAATAAATGCCTATTTTAGGTGTTTCATTTCATACATGAATTTGTCAATTTTTGTTCATGCACTTTCTAATTGATTTTGATCCCATTCTTTTTTGTGCCATCAAATATGAATATGTAGACTCTCTGGATTTTATACCATGATTTTTAGAAGTTTATTTTTAGTAGTTTGCTTGTGTGGCATTTAGGTGTTCAAATTTAGGGTTTCACTCAACTTAGATGGAATAGTTTAATTCTTTTAGGAGATTTTCATTTGATTTTAGGGGTATGGGACTATAGGGGTTATGGGTACAGGACAGATCCCTTAGAAAATATTAAGATTCCCTTACTGCTATTAGTATTGCTTATATTTGATTAATTGTTTGGTGTGCCCTCTTTAGGGTTATCATTTTGTTTGTGTGGGGCATTGGGTTTGTTTGGGATTTGGGGAGAGCTGAAGACCTGTGATGATGAAGTCCAGTTGAAGATCAGAAGATGGAGACTAATTTCCAGAGCTAATGAGGAGTATCTCTTGCTGGTAGCTGCTGAAGTTTGTAGGATATAGGAGTTAGGCAGAGCTCTAGAGTAGCCAACTTGATTCTCAAACATGGAAGGTCTTGTCTGCCTCCATCCTTTCTCTATGATTCAAAGTCTCTTTCAAATATCCACCTCCTTCCTTTGGAAGGATTAGTGAATATATTTGAAAGATGGAACTTTTGAGGGAAAATTATCTGTATAATGTTAACAGTTAATGAGCCACCCTTGGTAGGCAGTTTACTGTTTAAACATTCGTTCACTCTTGTGATTGATTCCTCAGCTTGGAGGTTAGGACTTGAAGAAAAGCCATTGGGAGATTGAAGATAAAGTTTGATGCTTGCTTGAAACCTGTGGATTGCTGATGCTGATGAAGACTGCTTTGCTGTTTAGCTTTTGCTGTTTTAGTTTCTGATGTATTGATTGACTGTATTGTTTGCTGTTTACCCTACTGGGTTGAAGGTGAATCCTGTTCACTTTCGCCTATTGTTTTCTAGGTTTGAGGTTGAGTGGGACTCCCTTGCCTCGCTTGTATTGTTGCATCCATGCATTTTACTGCTTTATTGTATATATCTGCTGTTTCTGTTTCTGTCTATTCCCTTAGGATCTCTGTTTCTCTCTGCGCAAGAGAGGAGCATGATAGACATTAGGAGTTAACCCATGCATGACAACGTTAGGGTAGATTTTATTCCCTTTTTAACCCTAGGATTTTTAGAGTGTCATCTCTTCTTCCTTCAAAACAACAGAAAAACATTAATAAGAGGTTATAACAGAGATTAATTCATTTCTTCCGTCAAAAGATTTGAATAGACATCAACCTTTTTGCAATAAGAAAACCCTTGTTTAAGGTGAGATTTTTCATAAAAGACACTTGAACAGCTTGTGTCGTACGTAGCCCGAACTACGTTTGCTCTGATCTTCCATGCAGTGTGGAAGTACGTAGGCATAGGATGCGATATCCTAGCGAGCAACCTTCACCCACCTCTCCCCGTAGTTAGGCGAACTACGTTGACTCTGATTTCTCGTTCCAGACGGGAATACGTAGGCATAAAGTGCAATGCTTTTCCGAGTCATGTTTTCTTTTCTTTTCGGACCTCATCCTTTAGTGTAGATAGAAGTGTAATCCGTACAAACAAGCAAGCGTGGATCCCATCGAGTACGATGGACGTGAGGGGTGCTAATACCTTCCCCTTGCGTAACCGACTCCCGAATCCCGGTTTTGGTTACGACGACCATACCTTTCCCGTGTTGTGCGAGGTTTACTCTGAGCGTTTCCTTTCTCTTCCGTGGGATAAATAACGCACGGTGGCGACTCTTCTGTTCAGCCGGCGCCGATTTTCGCAGTAGCGACAGTTGGTAACCCCTTTCATTCAAGTTTATTATTCTCGCTAAACTACTCAGTAACCAGTAGTTGGCGTTGCTTCTTTTCCTACCCAGTAACAGGTAGTTGATTATATCTCAACGAGTGGATTACTTTTTATCCAGTAACTGGTAATAAGTAATACATTTCTTTGTTTTCTACCCAGTAACTGGTAGATAACAATTCTCTTGTGTTTTTTGCACTTATTTTCTACTCAGTAACCGGTAGAAAGTATTTTACCTATTCTCTTCGGTTCGAATATCTTCGCCCAGTAACTGGCAGTTGGTATCTCTTTCCCCATTGAGTCGTTTCCTTTCCCTTATCGGAATAGGATCTTGCTCTTTTGTTTTCTCATGTGGAGTCTCTCTTTTTCTCCCGAGCTTTTGTTTGTCTCCTGTGGCATTATTTCCCCACAGAAGTCTTATGTTCGCATATCATTAGCATAATCATATCATTTTGTGGTCTCTTAGGGCTAAAAATTGGGTTAATTGTTATATTTAAGTCTCTGCTATCTAGTCGAGACAAAGATGTCAATCTTCATATCTCCGGATAGAAGAATCTTAAATAGGGGCAACTGTAATACCCTAATTTTTACCCCTAAGATCCCACATTTCATTGGCATATCATTCCACAAACAAGGTCATACTTTTGGCTTTCGCACCCTTATGGGTTTCTTACTTTCTTTTTGTTTGTTTCTGTTTACTAACATCTAATCAAAATACCAAAAATATTTTTTGTTTCTTCTTCTCTGTGTGTTTAGGGTTTTGCAGGGAGATTGATGGCAAAGACATTCATTCAAGTTTAAATCAGATGGACGTTTAACCTCATCTTGGTCAAACTATCAAGAGATTTCTTTAAGTGTAAATTGGTTGTGGCAGTGGGTTATTTTCTCAGGAAATGTGATTGTTTACGATCAGGTTGTCCTGTATCGGAATTCATCAAGCTTTCAAACAATGTTCTATGAGAAGTTTGGCCCAACTTTAATCAAAAATTCAGAGTTTTGCCTGTACAAGTCAAGTTTGGTGGATGTTCAATCAAGATGTCTTAATTAAGATGCAAGTACAAAGTGTTCATTCAAGTGTGCCATTTCCAAGTGAACTTAAAGCATGATTGAAGGATAGATACATGAGAGTGCATAACATTTCTCTTGAAGGAGCCTATGCACTTATCTTCAAAAGTTCATATTATCCTAATGAATTGATTTCTTGCAAGCGTGGTAGCCTGCTGCTCCTAGGTGTTAAAGAATTGGCACAAAATAAGGAGGATGGCTCCACCTATGAGGAAAATAAATTCCTATCAAAAGATGGAAAGCCCAAGGAATTGTTTTTGTCCAGTGACGCCAATGCGGTGGTTGAGCATACCATGAAAGTGCTAGTTATTGAAGATGGTGAAGTTGTGCATATCAAGGATGGCGGGGTTTCTATTTTTAAATATAAGAATGACATGGGAACCATCACTTCTTTCTCCAGAGCTTCTTCAGTGCAACGTGCATTATCTGTTCCTGAAATGGAGGTTGAGCAAATAAATAAAGGACATTATGAGCATTATATGCAAAAGGAAATTCATGAGCAACCAGAGTCACTAACAACCACCATGAGGGGGAGGCTTATACGTGGGGGATCTAGCAAATCCAAGTCTGTTCTGTTAGGTGGACTAAAGGATCACCTAAAAGCTATCAGGCGAAGTAGAAGAATAGTTTTCATTGGTTGCGGAACAAGTTATAATGCTGCTTTGGCAGCTAGACCAATCTTTGAAGAACTTTCTGGTATTCCTGTTACTATGGAAATTGCTAGTGATTTATTGGATCGGGAGGGACCAATACACCGAGAAGATACAGCCATTTTTTGTTAGTCAATCTGGCGAAACTGCAGACACTTTACTTGCACTGCAATATGCTTTAGACAATGGTGCATTATATGTTGGGGTAACAAATACTGTTGGTAGTGCAATAGCAAGGAACACACACTGCGGTGTTCATATAAATGCAGGTGCTGAGATTGGTGTGGCTAGTACCAAGGCATACACAAGCCGAATAGTAGTGATGGTCATGTTGTCTCTTGCAATAGGAGGCGATACTATTTCCAATCGAGCAAGAAGAGAAGCTATCGTAGATGGTCTTTATGACCTGCCAAACAAAGTCAGAGAGGTGTTGGAGCTTGATCAAAAGATGAAGGATCTAGCAAATCTATTGATTGCTGAGCAGTCTCTTCTTGTCTTTGGGAGAGGATACAACTATGCAACTGCTCTGGAAGGAGCATTGAAAGTAAAGGAAGTGATACTCGCAGGCGAAATGAAACACGGTCTTTTGGCATTGGTCGATGAAAGTCTCCCGATTGTTGTTATAGCTACACGCGATGCTTGCTTCAGCAAACAGCAGTCTGTTATTCAGCAACTTCATGCCCGTAGAGGTCGTCTGATAGTTATGTGTTCAGAAGGGGATGCTGCTTTTGTATGCCCTGGTAATTCTTGTAGGACAATTGAAGTTCCACTGGTTGAGGACTGTCTTCAGCCTGTTATTAATGTAGTTCCATTACAGTTACTGGCATATCATCTCACTGTACTGAGGGGATTTAATGTCGACCAGCCTTGGAATCTTGCTAAGAGTGTTACTACGCAGTAAAGTTTAGTTTGTTTACTAAGGAAAGAGGAAGATGTTGGTTGAGTTCTCTATTATTCTGACAAAATATATTATCAAGATACCTACACCACTTCTGATTAAGGATATTTACTTTGCACTATGAAAGATAAGTGTGCAAGCAGGCAATGGAAGCACATCACGAAAGAAAGGCATTATTGTTCATCTGATGCGAAAAGGAGATGAAGTTTCTTGTCCGGACCTTGGTCAGGAACTTGAGGATTGGGGCAATGCTTAGAACTGTTTTGCCTGCATTGGCTCATGCTGTTGTTTTGAATTCTCGCCATACTGCGTGCCAAGAAGGAACGGCAGAAAATTTGAAGGCGGAGCTTCAGATCCTTCCTATGGCAGTTGTTGAAGCATATAACATACTCCCAAATTTGGATATCACAGTCCCATCAGTCAACATGAGGGAAATGGCCTTAAAGTACAGCAAGATGAGCACTCAGGAGGTTTCTACCCCTGTCACAAAGTTTGCAAGGGAGTTATCAACTCAATACAGTGACTTCAATATACTTTCTTCTTTGAACTCTCAGCTCTTTGAGAGCTCTGCTTTGATGAATGTATCTGCTGTGAAATCTCTCCTCTCTGCATTATGTCAACTTTCACATCAATGCATGCTGGGAAATTCAAGTGGTTTGGGACCAACAACAACTCAAAAACTTGGAAGTATCAGCTTTTCAGTGGAGAGAATGATATCCATCCTTGTGAATAATGTTCACAGGATTGAGCCATTTTGGGATCAAGTTGTTAGTCACTTTATTGAGCTTGCTGATAATCCTAATCCACATTTGAAAAATATGGCACTTGATGCGCTTGATCAATCTATTTCTGCAGTATTAGGTTCCAATCAATTCCAAAACTACAAACAATTCAAGCCTCTTCAATCATCTCAGGAAAAGGAAGCCGATCTCGATAAGTTGATGTCTCTTGAATGTTCTGTCATATCTCCTCTAAAAGCTCTTTATTTTTCTACCCAAAGTGTAGATGTCCGTCTTGGATCTTTGAAAATTCTTTTGCATGTCTTAGAGAGATATGGAGAAACACTTCATTACAGCTGGCCGAATATACTTGAAATGTTGAGGTATGTAGCAGATGTTTCCGAAAAGGATCTTGTTACTCTTAGTTTCCAGAACCTACGGGTGATAATGAATGATGGACTGTCCGCCATACCTAGAGACTGCCTTCAAGTGTGTGTTGATGTGACAGGAGCATACAGTGCTCAAAAGACGGAGTTGAACATAAGCCAGACGAACAATTGGTCTATTGTTTTGAAAACGCTTATTATCATTCATCGCGCGATGAGGGAGCTTGATAATACAGTTTGGGAAGAGCTTGTTAACTATAGTACTGGACGAGGCCATTTGATTGATTTATCACGCTTTCATGATACCTCAATGCCAAATGCCTTGGATTATTCGGCTTGGATACGGAATTATAGTCTTTACCTCGGAGAGCGGCTGCAATGTTTTCTTATTCTCAACCATGATGTCGCGACGTATAGCTTAAAATCTTCGGGGAAACTTGACACGAAGGAATTGATGGAGCAATTGCCAGCCTTACAAAGTCTTCTCTTTCGGTTACTTGATTCCAAGCCAGCTGGTGCATCTGCTTTTAATCGCTTGATTCAGTATGCTCTTTCGATGGTTGCTGGTGAAAGCGTTAAAATATATGTTGCAATAACTGTTAGAATGGTGGAATTACTTGACAAGTTTTTTGAGATGAACCGCGATGATGCGGTTAGTGCACTAAAGATTTATAGAAAATTAGGAAGTCAGGCAGAGAGGTTATCTGAGTTCTTTGTGACCTGCAGGGGCCTAGATTTTGGAAGAGGACAGAAATTCGTCAATATTAAACAGCCTCCTGCATCGTTTGTAGTGACGATGGAAGAATACATCAAAGAGGCTCCCAATACCTTGATGCTCGAGTACGATGTGAATGGCAAAGAGGAAGAGGAAGGAGGTACCGGTAATAATGTAGGCAATTTGATGAGTCTAGACGAGTCAGATCCGTCTCCGGAAGGGAATGAGGCTGCTGCACCAACACCAGTAGCTGATCTTATGGGTTTGTATGACTTACTAACAGGTGCATCTGAATATGACGAAAATCCCCTCGCATTGGCGATTGTTCCAACTGAAAATTCTATAAGTTCCAGCAATGACGAGTGCGAAGCCAGTCCTGTAACGGGTTGGGAGGTTGCACTCTTTTCGGAGCAAGAAGAAAGCTGTGACCAAAATATAGTTGCAGAGAATATAGAGGGTGAAGAACCGGGTGTGTTAAAGCTCGATGGTTTATATGATGAACCTGTTGATGCGGCGCAACATGATGGAGTTTACGAGATAGGCCAAGTGAGTTCGAACCCTTTTGATTTTCAGGCTATTCATGATCCTGTCCAATACAACATGGCGTCGGAACCTCCAAATGGTTTCTATGTTGATCACAACATTCCAGGCCAATTTGTAAGCATGCAACCCTACCAAGTTTCTTATAATACACCTCAACAGCAGCAACAGGAGGGGGGACCCTACCAAATGATTAAAAAATCTACGAATCCGTTCGATGAACCTAATTTTTTGCCACCACCTTCTACCTCGAGCATTTCATCTGATGTAGTCAAACTGGCTTCTCCTCAATCGTCTGATGCTGATATTGGTATACCATCTCCAAGTCAGACTGAGATTTTAGAGAATGAAATCCAAGAAAAATTGGAAGTAAGCCATATTAAGAGTTTTACTAGACTACTGTACAATTTTTCAGCTGAGCCACTTGCAACAGGGTAAAAGCAAACTCATCACGTATCTGAGCCATATTTCCAAGTCATGTGAGCCATAAAGCTCATCCACGTCACTTAAGTGAGCTGAAAGAAGAAAAAGCAAAAACGACATGAAAAGTTTCAGCACCTGGGTCACGCACAACCCACATCAAATAACCAAAATGCAGAAAAAATCTCACAAACGGCAAATCATTTTCACTCATTCTCATCTATAAATAGAACACCTAACTCGTTCTATTCTTGAAGCTTTTCAAGCCAATTAATCCCTGCAGAATTTTCATCATAACTCCTCAATTTTCCTTCAAATTTCACTTTCAAAATCAACCGTTCTTCAAATTTCATCAGATTCAACTCTCTTTTCATTCACAACCTTTCCACATAAGAACTCACCATACTTCAACTTCTTCAACACAACAATCAGAATTTCGCAGTTCAGAAGAAGAAGAAAGAAGAAGAGAGTTTCGATTTCATCATTCACCTGAGTTTGAAGGTAGATTGAGCTTCACCGTCAGTTTCGATCCGTTACTTTTTGTTGTGTTTCTTTGAATTGTTGGTACTATTGTGAAGAGCTCTTGATTTCGATTGCAACCGCGTATTTTTCGTGTCCCGCCGTTGTGATTTAAGCAAGCATCCATGGCCGTGAAGTGTTTCGCGTGAGAAGAAGATATTTTTGTTTATCCTTTTCAAGTATTATTCCATTTATGTTCTTTTCTTTTCTTTTCTTTTTTTATATATTTCTCTTTTAAGAAAATTGGCCGTGTGGCCCCTTTTTTTATGTTATTAGTTTATTTAAAATAATAATAATAATATTCTTGAAAAAAAGCATTTAAAAAATTATTTGAAAACATTTTAATTTGGATCAATTGTTGGTTGTTTTGGATCTTGAATTTTGATAGGATTTCATCAATATCAATGGACTTTGGGTGTTGATTTTTATCCACCAAGAGAGGTGATTGATATTGATGATAATTTAATCGATTTAAGATTCAAATTGTGATTTCTTTTCATTTTTATTTTCTTTCTTCTTCTTTTTATTTTTGATCGATGAAATCTATGGATCATAGATTGTTGATTATCAAGGTTGTTTAATCTTCATTATTTCAAATCTATGGACGAATAATCATTGAGATAATTCTCCGTACTTTGGAATAGTGATAGATTACCTTTGATTAATTGATTAAAAAATCTTGATTATGATGAGATCACTACCTCTTTTCTTTTTGTGTGGCATGTTTTAGGAGAGTGATTTACATATCACCTCTCTAACATGTATTAACACTAACATTTTATTGACCGGCCTCAGATAGTCGTGGTTTCTACATAAACCCGATTACGATTGCTTAACATAGCGCTAAAGTGTCCCTTAATCGGAAAATGATCATTCGTGGCTCAAACTTACGTTTAAAAGTCCAAGTATGTTTAGTTGCTTGTCTTAACTCCAATACCTATGAAAATCATTGTTAGGAGGCTTTGATTCTATCAATCCTCTAATGAATTTTCATTAATCTTGGTCTAAGTGCAAGAATTAATCATCATTGATCATATGTTCTAACCACTAACCACTAATTCACTAACAATATCCTTGTTTAATTTTGTTTATATTCTTTTCTTACTCCTTATTTCTTACTTTTATGTTTCCATATTATCATTTCATATCATATCTTTGTTTATGTTTATGTCATTTCTCTTTTGTCCACTTGGACCATATCTTGTTCAAAATACTAATAAAGGATAAAAAATCTCTAAAAAACTTGGTGTTGTTAACTTTGTGGTTATGCTCTTGGACTACTCTTAGACCTTGGACTTTATGGACCTTTGGACTTAGAATTAGGGCTCTCATTCCTATGCTTGGAGTATTGTGGATCTTAGCCTTTATTTGGCTCGCTCATTAGCTTATGCTTTAAATCGGATGGAATTCTTTTTTGCTTGCTATGGAGTGTGCTACAAGTCGGTTAGATCTTCCTTACCTCTAGCTCTTATTTTGGTTTCTAGGATAGTCACTTCATCTCCTCCCCTTCTTAAATTTTCAAAACTTTCTCCCTCTTTCAAAAACCTTCTTGGTTTCAAACTTCAAAACCGCTTTCGCAATAAAACCTTGACTTTCGTCAAGTGATTTTTTTAAACTTTGTTTTTTTTTCTTAATAAAAGTCAATCAATGTTAATCATGTTTTGACCAATTTCAAAAGACATAGAAAATACAAAAAACTCATCAACTCTTTTTGTGCCTTTATGCACTTTTTCACTTTAAAACTTTTCATAAAGTTTAGACATGATTCATTTCTATAGTTGAGATGTAAATATCCTATTCCCCATATTATTAAGACCTTGACATTTTCCACGTTGATGTTGAGTGATAGTCTTGTTGATAATCCAAGCAAATCCTCCATCTTTATGTGATGCAGATGTTGTCTTAATACTCGTGGGTGGATAGTCGCAGTTTTCTCCTTGAAATGACGACTTGTCTTTACATCTAAAATCAATCAAAACCAACAAATTTTTGTCATTTGTACCATGAACTACGGGGTTTTGATTCCATATTGCACTTTATGGGTACGTAGGCATGAGACGATAAGTCTCTCCAAACACAAAAATCTAAAAAATAATTCTCTTCTCATCTCCCCAATCTCTTTTCGAACAAACCATTTTCAAACCAAAAAGCGTAAATATTTCAAAGGGCTCCTATAGAGTACTATAGACGTTTTGGGTGCTAACACCTTCCCATTGCGTAACCAACCCCCTTACCCCGATCTCTGTCTCGTGTTCTTATTTTAGAACTCTTTGGTTTTGTTCGCTCTTTTTCCTTTCCTTTATTTGGATAAAATAAAAGTGCGGTGGCGACTCTTGTTTTTTGAGTTAAGCTAATCAATAGCTTACGCTCACGATTTTTACCGCTACAGAAAAGTGGCGAATCTGCTGGGGATCAGCAACGGTTCCTAGTGGGTTTCGCCTACTTTGATTTATTTATTGTGTTTTGTTTGACTTGTTTGTTATTGAATGTTCTGTTTTGGTGCCTGGTAATTTGTGTGGTGAGATAAGTCCTAACCCGGACTTGAGTGCACTTATGATAGGAGGGTGGTATAGTCTTGTTGGCTTACGTGGAGTAGTCCTTACTAAGCTGACTTGAGATCCCCCGCTCGGTGGAGGCCTCTTTGGAAATTACTGATGTCTTACGAGTAGTCGTAATTGATATTACTTTTTCCGACTGGGAGCCCGAGAAGCTGAGGACCTTAGAACCCTTTAACCCATCTTGGCCTTATTAGGACGTGGTGCGGTGGCTGTTCAGGTGTAGACTTGAATTAGTCGTTATGCGATACCACACTCAGATGAGTTTCTCTTGAGAATATTGTTGGCCGACGAGTAGTCGTTTAAGCCGATAATATCCAAAAGATGGAATTATGATTCTGGGAACTTTTTAGAACCTTGTTCTACAGGTGATGATATAACCATAGTACATACCATTGTGGGTTGGTTGATTCTTACCTTTGGCTCCATGCTCGTGCCGAACCTTTGAACCTGTGTGCTTTGTATGTCTTGTTTGTGGGTGTTGCATCTTGCACTCATGCATTCATGAGCATTGTGTTTCAGCTGGTTTTTAAGGATCTCAGAGATTTTCTTTTGCAAACATCGCAGATATTGTTGATTATGGATATTGGAAGGAGAAACACTCAGAAGTACAATTTTCGGGCTCCTGATCTTACAGAGTTGAGAAAGCTAGTGTCCTTGGTAGATGATCGTTCAGGCTTCTTATCTCGTTATGGGAGACTTTTATTTGTTCTTTCTACCAACATTGAAGACGGAATTCTAAATACCCTTATGCAGTTCTATGATCCTATTTACCGATGCTTCACTTTTCCCGATTATCAGCTCATGCCGACCTTGGAAGAATATGCTTATTTGTTGGGTGTACCGGTTTCTGATAAAGTTCCGTATACTGGTTTGGAGGAAGCTCTTAAGCCTCAAGATATTGTTGTAGCTACCCATTTGACGAAGGAGGATATTGATGCAAATCTAAAGACTAAGGGAGGCCTCAAGGGTTTAACTGCTAAGTTCTTGATTGAGAAGGCTACTTTATTTGCTGACATTGGTCGCACATTGGCGTTTGAGGCTATATTTGCTTTACTCATCTATGGACTAGTCTTGTTTCCTAATATTGATAATTTTGTGGACGTTAATGCTATTAGGATTTTCTTGATTGGGAACCCTGTTCCAACTTTGCTTGGTGATACTTATTTCTCCATCCATAGTAGGACTTCTAAGGGAAACGGTACCATTGTTTGCTGTCAACCTCTGCTGTATAATTGGTTCGTTTCACACTTACCTCAGACATCTGCTTTTAGGAAAAACAAGGATTGCTTAAGGTGGTCTCAAAGGATTATGTCTCTTACGCATGTTGATATCACTTGGTCTTCTTCGGTTTACGATAATGTCCAGATTATTGATAGTTGTGGAGAATTCGCTAACGTTCCTCTTCTTGGAATACAAGGCGGAATTAACTACAACCCGAGTCTAGCTCGCCGTCAGCTGGGTTATATGCTGAAGGATAGGCCTAAGAATATTTTATTAGAGGGTTTATTCTTTCAAGGAGGGGATGATTCTCTTGGTTTGAGAAGAAAAATGGCTCATGCCTGGACTAAGATTCACAGGTTGGGTAGAGGGGAGCTTGGAAGACAAGTTTGCATTGCCTTGGAACCTTACACGCTTTGGGTGAAGAAGAGGGCTATGGAGCTTAAGATGCCTTATCCTATTGAGAAACCTCTGACTACTGTGATCTCTACGCCACTCCCTGTTTCTTCTGATGATGTGAAGACACTTCAAGATGCTTTGGCTAAGATGAAGGAAGAGAAAGAGATGTGGGAAAGTAAGTTTCAAGCTTCTGACAAAGAGAAGATGGAATTGCAAAAACAGATGAAGGAGAAAGATGACTTGATAGAGTTACTTGAGCGGTGCGCTGTGAAGAGGCATGCAGAGGATTTATTTTCCTCTACTACTCCATCATCACATCCTCCTACTTCTGGTGCTTGGAAGGGTATTGTGGATCAGCTTGTGCTAGAGAAGATCACCATGAAGCACAACTATGAGAAAGAGATTAAGAGACTCCGAAGGAAGTATCAGCTTGGATCGTCATCAGATGTTCCTTAGGACCTACCTTTTTCTTATTTTGATATTATTGTATTTTGTACTTCCAAGTGTAACTCTTTCCAATATTCAATGAAATGAGATGTTTATCAGTATTTCAAAAAGTGTTTTTTTTTCTTTATGATGTTTGTAATTGCTTTATATCTTAAAAATTCTTGAAAACCGGTTGAAACACCTGCATTTTGCATTTGCATTTTGCATTTGCATTCGCATCATCGTGCATTGTGTGTTGCCTTTTCCAGATGTCTTATTTGTTTCTTTTTGGCCTTCCTTCAGTCAAGCTGTCGTATCACTACAACACTCGGGCTAACTCTAAGAAAAAGATGGATCAGTTGCAACAAGAGAACCGCGAGCTCCGTGAAAAGGTATCAACTCTGAAAGATGGTTTGGAGAGACTGACTGCCGCAATGGAAGCTCTGGTGGCTGCTCAGAATCAGCCACCACTACCTCCTCCTTCTCCTGTCCAAGGAACTGTGATTTCTGAAATCGGATCAACGCCCATTTCTGTGGCCCCGATTAATACTTCTCAATATCAAATGCCTGTTGGTTTCCCTTGGGGCATGCCTAACAATTATGTGCCAGAGGGATATCGACCTCCTGTTGTACCAAAGTCTGGAGGCTCTCCTGGCCCTTAGCAATGTTCTCCATTGCTTGCATGAACATATTCAGCTTCTCGCGGATTTCCTGCATCTCCACTTGGACTTGATCCATGATTCTCTTGCAGTTGTTTCTGGTTGAGTAGCGGTGGACTCTTTGTTCGTCAATCCTGAAAAACCTGGAGATGCAGGAAATAAGATACAGATTCAACACGTAACGGCAATGCAAAATGAATATGCAGATGCAATGTGTGTCTGTGCGTTAAGGATATCGACCCCCGATTCTAGTGCCAAAGTGTCAGTGCAGTGACAGTGATAGTAATAAGAAGCTCGAAATCCAATCATGGAAAACATCTCATACATTGCGGAAAAAACCATCGAGTCAGGAATACAATATTACTGAGTATACAATAGGAAGGCATGACCTCAACCAACAATCCTGGTGATGGCCAGCACAATGCAAATAAAGCATACACATCAATGCATGAGATAATCAAGTGTGACCGTATGCCTGGTACTCCTCTAACAATCTCTTAGTCTTGGGATGATTCGGCTGAGAAAGCAACCCTTTGACGAGCGAGTCCCTTTGCCTGATAACACGCTGGAGATCACCAATGGATTCCTCCCAAACACCTTCCCCAAAGCAATCTTCTAGCTTCCGCTTCTGGGACGCAGACTCTTTCTTGCGCTTGATAACTTTGTTCAAAGCATTCTGGACATCATACCTCCGCGTAACCTCTTCTTCCAACCTCTTCTAGCTAGCTTTCAACTGACCTTCCAGCTCGGAGATCTGCAGCTTCAGTTTGTCTTCTCTTTCCTTATTGTCGGTCAGCGTGGCATTCCAGGTTTTATTGAATGCAGAGATCTCCCGGTAGGCTATATCAAGTGCTTTCTTCTTAGACTCCAGCATATCATGAGAGCTCTTGAAATCTATCCCCAATCGCTCACGCTTCTTTCGTTGTTCAGTCAGTTATGTGCCTAGTTGATTCACCAGCTTCGTTTGCTGCTCGAAGGAATATACGGCCTCATTCCTTTTGCTCCTGAGTTGCATTAGCTCTTCTTCCAACTTCTCGTTGGCTTTCATCAGCTCTTCTTTCTCCTTCACAACCTGTTCATACCTCTCAATAGGCACAGTAGTTGGCTTCTCAACCACGGGGGTAGCCGGAGGTAATACTGCAGGAAACGGCAACCGCACCTGCTTTGCCCTATCTTGGATCCAGACTTTGTACGAGGGATAGGCCTGACAATCATTCTTACCCAACAATGGCTTACCCCTTCTATTGATGTTTCTCCAAGCATGCCAAAGATTAGACAATAGTTCTCCCTTCAAATCACCTGTGAAGTACAGAGATTCCTGCACTTCCTCCTCTTTTGGCGGGTTTTTCAAAGCATACCCGAATTGCCTGATTAACAATGAAGGATTGTAGTTAATACACCCTTTTCTCCCAATCATAGGAACGTTAGGATATCCGGCGCAGCTGTAGATGATCACAGATCCCAGTAGATCTTTATTAAACCAGACAACGTCTTCTAAAGAAAGTCCCATCAGATGCTCAGACCAATCTACCGTATCTGCAGACTCAGCGAAGATACCCTTCTTGGGCAGATGACTCTCAAACCACATATACAGCAAAGGCCCACAACAAGAGACGTTCTTTCCCCTCCTGTTTTCATTCTTATAATGCAGTGAGTGATAGAAATCTCCAATCAAAGTAGGCACAAGGTTGCCTGAAGCAAATATATAGAACGCATCCAGGTCAACAAAGTCAGGCAGGTTTGGGAACAGTACAATGCCATAGATACACAGAGCAAGAATAGCATCAAACACAGTCCAACATCCACTCTTGGCATACTCATGTGCTTTCCCAACCAAGAACTTGAGAGAAAAGCCAGACACTCCATTCCACGAGGTTAACAGCAACTCTGAGGAGTCTAAATGCAAGGCCACAGCCAAATCCTCCAGTTTGGGCTCAGCATCCATATGAATGAAAGGTACCCTGTTCTGAATGGTCAACTCTAAGATCTCAGCGTATTCCTCCATAATCGGAGCCAGAATGAAGTCAGGGAAAGTAAAACACCTCAGCGGGGGATCATAGAACTGCATTAGCGTGTACAATCCGTTACGCTCATACATGGATGGTTTATAAACCAATCTAAGCAATTTCCCGTAACTCTTCCTGAAGCTTCTCTTCACATCATCGTCAGCTAGAGATATCAAACCAAGCAAAGGAGAAACGTCTGGAGTAGGCAACTTGTACGCCACAGTCTTCTTCAGATTATCCATAATATCAGCAGACAGAAATCCGGGCAACTAGAATCAGAGGTATGAAAATGCACCTGCAGCACAGACACACGTTAATGATATGCAAAATGAGTATGCAACAATGCAATATGCAAACATGCAACATGGATCAAGTGATAGATTGCTGAAGAAATCCATCCACAATATATGTCTCAACAGTCCCACAATACTGCTCAAACCTGGTCTCAATAGACCCATAACAATGCTCCACTTTGCCTCAACAGGCTCAAAACAATGCTCCAACCTGGTCTCGATAGACCTATAACACTGCTCTGGTGAAGAACCCCAAGTAACCACACATACTGATCCATTGTTAAGAAGACCGGGTAGTCTGGAGGTCAAGTTTCCTGCATGCCCCGATCCCTCTCACAGGTAGGTGTCCTATCAACTGACACAAGGTACGGCATCCTATGCGGTCGTCGATGTCACATACTTTTAAGACTGATGATACGATACCCAGAAGGTGTGGCATCATCATGTCCTGAAGAGGTCTCACTTAGCCAACTTCCAAATGATCGGTCCCCGGAGTCGACAATCCAACTAACCAACAACCCCCTCAACCCAAAGGGTTGAAAAAGAAGTCAACCAGAAGAACCTCGTCCGAGCGTGGATTTTGCAGGACACTGGTACATGCAAAGCATGCACGCGCCCACTACTTTCCACAACTAATTCTAGGTGCACTCAAGCCCAGGTCCGGCTTATCTCTCAATAGATCACCCCGTCCCCACAACAGCAATAACAATATAAAGCTGACAATAAACTGCGGAAAGTAAAGACAGAAATGTAAATCCATACAAAACCCACGATGGGAAAACAAGTGCTAGGGCTGACTCGCGTAGGGAACTGTTGGAGTCCCCAACAGAGTCGCCAACTGTCGCTACTGCGAAAATCGGCGCCGGCTATGACAGAAGAGTCGCCACCGTGCGTTATTTATCCCATAAGAGGGAAAGGAAATGCTCAGAGTAAACCTAACGCAAAACGGGAAAGGAATGGTCATCGCAACCAAAACCTGGACTTGGGAGTTGGTTACGCAAAGGAAAGGTATTAGCACCCCTCACGTCCGTCGTACTCGACGGGATCCACGCTTGTTTTCTAGTACGGATTGTTATTCTATCTACTCTAAAAGGTCAAGGGTTAAAAGAAAATACAATAACTCGGCAAAGTATCGCACTTTATCCCTACGTATTCCCGTTTGGAACGAGAAATCAGAGTCAACGTAGTTCGCCTACCTACGGGAAAGGAGGGGAAGGTTGCTCGCTAGGATACGGCATCCTATGCCTACGTACTTTCATACGGCATGAAAGATCAGAGCAAACGTAGTTCGGGCTACGGAAGACACAAGCTTGTCTGACTGTTTTTTATCTTTCAAAAGGGTTTTTCTTGATTAAGAGTCCAAGCGGACAAAAATGACACTTTGATGTTCGTTTTCTGTCTTTTACGCAAGAACTGTCTTTTTATGATGTTCGCAATCTCTGTCGCACTAGAGACTATGATCTGAGAGTGACTACGTCGCGTGTCACCCAAAGGGTGCCACACTAAGCAGCCAGACTACTGGAAAGAAACTCTCCAGCAACCCTTTCTCGAATAGCTTAAGGCTTGTAACGTACAACATCGATTAACCTTATTACTGTATTTTTGAGTTGTTTCGAGATAAGAAGAGAAAGAAGCTCTCAAAAGCCTAGGGTTGAAAAGGGAATAAAAACTAACCTAATGTTGTCATGCATGGATAGGAACCCTAATGTCTGTCATAATTCCCTCTTGCACAGAGGAAATCAGAGATCCTAGGGGATAAAAGGAAAAGAAACAGATATACAGTAAACAGTAAAAATGCATGAGATGCAGCAGTACAAGCGAGGCAAAAGAGTCCCATTCACCCTCGAACCTGGGAAAACAACAGGAAAAGTGAAACAGTATTCACTTCAAGCCTAAGGGGGCAAGCTGTACAAGCCAACAATCAATACAGAAAGAGAAATAAAACCCAACACCAGCTCTGGCAGCAACACCAGCTCCTACAGTAAGCATCTCAAACAGCAACAGCTCTGACAACTACAGTTGATTGACAGCCAATGGGAAAGACATCAACAACTTCAAGCAAGACCCCATCTTCACTCTTCAATGATACCCAAGCTTTAGATAAGCTCCTGCCTCCAAAAATCTCCAAGCTCTAGCAAGCACTGAACCCCAACAAGTAGACAGCTTCAAACAACAGCAAAACCCTAACTTCACCAGATAACTAGCTTTGACAGGCACAAGCTTCATCTTTATCAATCTTCAATGTACTTCATTCTTCAATAGGTGCCCATCTTCAATGCCACCACTCCAGAAGAGAATCAATTATCATATTAAGTTGAAATGTTAAACAGCTTATTGACAACCAATGGAAGCCTATGAGCACTCAGCATTGTAGGGGAAAGGTTCCCTCAAAGTTCTACTTCTAAAGTATGTCACTTATCCCTCCAAAGGAGGGATGTGAATACCCTAAAAGGACTTTTTGTCATAGGGAGGAATAGAAGCACAAGATGCTTTCTATGTTTGCAAGAAGAAATCAGTCTAATCTAAAGCTCTTCCTATGTTTCCTATCTCCTAAGCCACCTTCAAGGAGAAGAATCTTCATGCTCCAAGCTCCCTCCTTTGTCTCCAATCATCTTCAATGTCTTCATAATCTCCAACAAGCAAAGTCCAAGCCCCAAGCCCAATTGAAATAGCCCAAACCAAACAAACAAGCAAAATGCCCAAGAGGGAAAACATACAAATATCACTCAAATTGCAAAAATCAAATAAAATAGTAATACTCATTATAAAATCCTAGATTAATTTCTAAGGGAACCTAAATATATACCCTATACCCCATATAAACTCCAAGGCCTAAATCTAACCCTAAGTCCCCAAACTATGCCCTAAACTACACCTAAGTGTTGTAAAACCCTAATTCTAATACCTCTCCTATCTACCTCTCAAACTAATCTAATTTTTAGTCACAAAAATATGACAAAATTCCTAAGGGTACATGCTTCCCTAATATAATCAACCTCACAAGAATAAATCAAAAATCATGCACCAATCTCTCATAATAAATTCAGAAAAATGAAGTACCAAACAAATGTAAAATAAAAGTAATAAAATTGTAAAATATACCAAAAAAATATAAAATGCATGAAATTAATATTTTTTAGTTTCATAATTTTCTAGAGGTCCTAAGAGAACTAGGAAAAAAAATCCCATCCTAAAATGATTATTTTTCAAATTGTTATGAATTTTTCCATTAACCTAAAATAAAATGTGAAAATAGAAGAAAATAAAAGAAAAATGCAAATGAGGCGTGGTGAATAGCAATAATATGCAGTTCAAAATGAAGTTGGGCTCAGGAGGGGGTGTGGATATCATACGCGTGCTAAGCCCATACCAATTCAAAAAATAATTGGAAAATGGTAAAGAAAAATGAGAAAAGCTCGTGGCGAATATCAATTAATTCGCGTTGGTTTCTCAATGGGCCTTCAAACTGGGGTGTGATTAGCAAAGTTTCATCTGAGCCCAAAACCAAACATTAAGTGAAACGGTGTGTTGAGGGGGAATTCATAGTTTCTTCACAAAATGAGAACGCATCGTGGCCCTTGGATCAGAATTCAGTCAAAGGTCTTCCTCTCATCTAAGGGCCAAAAGGTCATCTTCCCCAATTTAAATCTGGGAGGGAAAGTGAACCAGACGGTGGCCGGAGGTGGCGCCACCGTCGTCCCCAAATGCTATCTTCATGAATACTCATCAAAACCTACACATGAATACATCATCTTGCTCGTTTTCTCACCAGGAACTCAACCACATCATCCATTTTCATTGAAACATCCTCCATTTTAAAACACGATAAAGAATTCAGAATCTGCTCAAACCTCAACCTTCACCATTCTTCAAATTAACAATCCTAGGATCATCTACACCTCACCCTGAGTAAAACTAACCATTCAACTAAGCTTTAATCATCAAGAACTGCAAGAAATGATCCTCAATAGAAAATTGGTTCCACCTAAATTTGTCTCTAAACCTTGAATTTCTTTACCAGAAACCACCTAGCCATCATCTACATTGCATCTAAACACCTAAAACCTAGCAATTCTATCTACATCATGCCATAAGGTGAAGTTTACTAAACTATGAAATTTGGATGAACAGAAGGTGGAAAGCTTCGAATTATGCTTCAAGATCTTCCAGATTCCTTCAATGAGTGATTATCAAGCTTCTGTATGCATCAATTTGTGTTGAATTTTCTTGAATCACCAAATACGATTTTGAGTTGCAAGCTTCAAACTCAAGTTGCAATCTCTTGATTCTTCAACAATCTTGGCCAGAAATCCCTCTGAATTCACTCAACAACTCAAGATAAAGACACTGAGTGCAAAAGTTTGGATTGAAAGAGCTCAAATTGGTGTAACCGATTTGGATTTGCAAAGTAAAAACTCAAAGTTCTATCTCTCAAATCTCTCTCAATCTTCACCAAAAAAAACCAACTGAATTAGTTATAATCTTTATATAGAACATGTAGGAATCATCTATAATGCCCTGGAATGATCTATGTGAGATATTGAAATTCTCATGCACTTGAAATTACCATGATAAGTTCATCCATGACAGTCATGATTCAGCTTGCTTCAACACCTGATTTTGATCCAAGTTCTCCTCTAATGACATATTGAATGGATTGGTAAGGGTTAAGGCCTTGGTTATGATCTAAAGTATGGTTTTGCATATGTTACTTATGATGTAAGAAAGCATTTTCCAAAGCAACTCATAAAACCATGGATCATCTCAAAATTGTGACATTGCCAATGTGTTTGAAATCCAATTTCCATTAAAAATGACTACCCATATGCCATGTGTATGCCTCATATCTCAAAAATCCCAGATTTCCTCCTTTGAATCATTTGAAAAATCTCCCTTTTTAGGCCATTTTGGGCAACTTTGTGATACAAGTCATTCCAATCACCCATGACTTCTTATCTAACCTAAAAACATCATTTTAAGCACATCTCATGTTGAACATTTTTTCATTTGAGGAGTGGAAGATAGAGATTTTGACCTATGTTGAAAAAATGACATATAATTCAACTTTCCCAAAATACCCTTGGATTGCCAAGATCATAACTTGAGTTCCACAAATATTCTTGAGGACTTCTAGTACTCAAATTAAATGTAAGATCAAGCCCTACAATTCTTATGTTGGCCAAGAATCCATTTGAAAACTCCTTGATGGGAAAAAGTTGCTTGGAAGTCAAGTGACTTTCATAGATAAATTTCAGTGTCCTCTGATGACCCATAACTTGCAAGAACCATAACTTGAGTTCTACAAATATCCTTTAAGACTTCCAGTACTCAAATTAAAGCTATTGAGAAACTCTACAAGTTTCATGTTGGCTAAGAATCCATTTGATACTTGCATTTTGACTTATGTGGCTTGGAAGTCCAGTGCTATACAGGGGATTTTACCCTAGGAACCCTGTATCAAACACCTCCAACCTCTCTTGATTCTCTTAAACTTGGTCTTGACTCATCCATATACATGCTTTAACATATCAATCCATGACTTCCATGACCTAGAGCTAGGTCTTGATGCCCTTTCTTTGCTTTCCTTGACCTAGGGTTACCCAGATGAAACCCTACTTGTACACACCTCAACTGTGGTTCTTGAACTTGATACCATGACTTGTCTAAGCTTCAATAGGGCTCTATAGGCTTTCCATGGGATCCATACACACCTCATATTCATAATTCCAGGTTGATGATTTTCAATACACCTCAAGTTAGGAGATAAATCCACCTGTTGACACTCAAATTTCCTCAAAGCTTCAACCTATTCCTTGATGACCTGGATGGTCTTTTAGACTCATATAACATCTCTAGATAGGCTTCTTATTTTGATAGACACCTTGATCCCTTGTTGGAGGCATGCCATGCTATGATATGCAAATGATTGGACCATGTACATGATGTGACTATGCAAATGATAATGCAATTAAAACATAAACCAGGTGAAATAGGTTGAGCAAATTTTAGGGTGTAGCATCAACAAAATTAGAGTGTAGCAGGATACGTGGCATGCATGCAAGCTATTTAAAGGCACGTGGGAGTATGCATGGTGTAGGTGAAATATAGGTGGCAAACATGCAAAAAAGTGGGCCACCTAACTAAGTGGCAGGTGCCACTTCCTTTAAGAAGGTTGTGTGGCGAGTGCCACCTCTTGTTGGGGTGAGTGGTGAGTGCCATTAGCATGGGTGGTGGGTGCCACACCCATTTTTGAAGACAAGGTGGCGAGTGCCGCCTCCTTATGTGGGGAAGAAGACAAAATTTTGGTTCTTTTGAAATTTTGAGGAAAAAAAAATGAAAATGAAAATGTTTGTTTACTAATGATAATTAAAATGAAATGGAATACTCCAATTTTGAAAGGAAATTAAATTGTTAATCACATGAATAAGTAAAATAAGAATTCTCAAACGAAGACCATTACAAAAAATTCGTAAATTGTGAAAAACAACAAAATAACATTGTCCAAAAATAAATAAACTTGTCCTAAAAATAAATTTCCTCTCCCACACTTAAATCAAATAGTGCCCTCACTGTTTGAAAGTGCGAAGATGGGAATGCAACAATATCCAAAAAGTTATCCACGAGGAGGTGGAGAAGGAGCAATAGAGAAAAGATGCTGATAAACGTGATCCAGCTGCTCCGTTACCACATCCATGAATCCATGAAAATCCATACGTAGCGTTGAAATTTCACCTCTAAGATCAGGGACGCTCGTCTCCAGTGCCTAAATGGTAGCAGTATGATCCACTTGTTGGACAACAGGCACAACAGGAGCGCTTGAGCCAGAATCAGAGAGATGGTCATCATCCTCGTCATTATGGCCATATATTTGTAAGGTCTCAGGGAATGAAGGAGGAACTTCAGGTTCATCTAAGTCATACAACCAATTATTCAGATTGTGGACATTAGTTCTTTCATAATTCGGTAAGGTAAAGTGACGGACAACCTAGTTATCGATTAGGAGTTCAAAGGTGTCAGGGCCAAGGTTTTTAATGATGCCATGGTTGAGGCAAAATGGAATATCCATAGGCCGCATAGCACCTAAGGGGTTAATGCTAAGAAGCGGTTGTCTCAGTCCAATGGCATTGGTGATCATGGTTACTAGGCCTCCTATAATGATCGGTCTATGGTCGGCTTATGCGATAAGTATAAAATTTGCCATCATAAAGGCAACCCCATTAACGGGTCGAGCCTGAGAAGCACAATAAAGCATGAAAATCTCATCTTTCAACACAGAGTATATATTTTCCTCTTTACCAAACAAGGTGTGAGCAAGAAAATTATGAAGGTATCGGATAACAGGGTTATGGATACTCTCAGAATACATAATGTTGGGCTCAGGATGATTATTTCCGGTTATGCTACCCCAGAAATACTCCAACTTAAGGTTGGTTACTAGTTCCTCCTGTACTATGGTATAAGAATCAGGTTCGCTTGGAAATTCTAGGAGTTCGGCCATCTCTCAGTGGTTAAAATGGTAGTCCATGTTAAAGATTCTAAAGTTGATAAGGCCACTACTAAATCCATACCTGTGGTCGGGTTGGTAAACCAGTGAGCTAAGGAACTCCAGGGTAAGCCTACGGTAGGAACTAAATCTCCTATTAATAGCATAATGCTCCCAACCAATTTGGTTGAGAAGGTACATAACATTGTCCCTAATACCTAATCTAGTCATGGTGGGTCTATCTGGATATATAGTAAGCGACATCTCTCTCTGAGCAAGGGCTTAGAAGCGCCTCCTCTGAGCTCTGCCTCTGAAAGTAATGCCCATATAGTCAACTCGGCTCATCTCTAAAGTTAGTAACTAACTAATGTTAAGTTAGCCTGTATATTAGTTGACAATGAACACAAGTTAGTAATGACTAAATACAACAGATAAGATTGCATGACTATTCTTGGAACAGAAAAAATGAAAACCATATAAAAATAATTAAAAATAAAAGATTAGAAAAATAAACAGTAAAACTAAAAAGCGTGTTGTCTCCCACCAAGCGCTTTGTTTTATGTCATAAGCTTGATATAATTTTAAATTCTTTTAGTTTAGGGGATGAGTGTGCAACTCAGCAAGCTTAAGGCTGGCAGAGTAGCCTCTATTTTCAATGTTATAGTAATGTTTCAGGCGTTGCCCGTTAACTATGAACGGTTCACTAGATTTTCCTTTTATTTCTACTGCGCCATTTTGAAAAACTTGTTATCTCAAAGGGACTAGACCACCTAGAGTGAAGTTTTCCTGGGAAGAGTTTAAGTCGAGAGTTAAATAGGATTACTATGTCACCCTCAGTAAATTCTTTCCTCGATAACGCTTATCATGCCATTTTTTTGTTTGTTATTTATAGATGTGGGCATTCTCGTAAGCATCTAACTTAAGCTCTTCTAGTTCATGGATGTCTAAAATTGTCTTTTCACCTGCGGCAGTAAAATTTAAGTTAAGGGTCTTAATGGCCTAATACGCTTTATGCTCTAATTCTACCGACATGTGACATGATTTTCCATAAACTAGTTTATACGGATGTTTTTCTCAACCCCTTCCGACCCCATATTGATGATCTCAATGACTTCCTCATGAGGCAGAATGATTCTTTCTTCTTGTTTCAATAACCAGGTTAGCTCTTCTGGTACGTCGCCATCTTCAACAATCTCTTCCTCATCCTGAAATACCGGGTGATTGAAGTCGAAGTGAGTCATAGGAGGTTCATAGAATGGTGTGGTTTCTATTGGGGTCTTATAGGATGTCCTATGTGCCCACAGAGCTTCGTGTAATTTGGAAGACCAATCTTTCCTAGAGTTCGCAACTGTTTTTTTAAGATTTTTTTAATTACTCTGTTCGAAACCTCTACTTGCCCGCTTGTTTGCGGGTGATAGGGTGTTGCTACACGATGTCGGACTTCATATTCCGTTAATAGTTTTTTGAAAATTCTTGAAATAAAATGAGAGCCACCATCGCTGATGACTAGTCTCGGTACACTGAATCTAGGAAAAATTATGTTTCTGAAAAGTCTAATCACTACTCGTGCATCATTTATCGCAGAAGCTATAGCCTCAATCCATTTCGACACATAGACAACTGCAACGAGTATGTACTTGTTACCAAAAGACGATGGGAATGGTCCCACGAAATCAATTCCCCACTTGTCAAAGACTTCTACTTCCAAAATGCCTTTCATTGGCATTTCGTTGTGTCTAGATATATTTCTGGTGCGTTGGCACCGATCGCAGTTTATGATTGCAATATGGAAATCTTTCCATAGAGTGGCCCAAAAGAGGTCAGACTGTAAAATCTTAGCACAAGTCTTTGAAGTTCTTGCATGTCCTCCATAGGGAGCAGAATGACAGTGAGAGATTATATTTTCAATTTCGTCCTCGAGAACACATCGACGAAAGATACCATCGACACCTCTCTTGAAAAGCAGAGGTTCATCCCAATAATAATGTTTAAGATCGTGGAAGAATATTTTATTTTGTTGGTAAGTTAAATCTGGTGGAAGAACTCCAGCTGCTAAGTAGTTGACAAAGTCATCATACCATGGTAGTGTGGCTTCAGTAAAGATCGCTTCCACGACTTCTTTTGTTTCAATCTCATTATATATTAAAGATCATTCAACCATGTTTTCTAACTGAGCCATGAGTCTCTCATAAGGAAAATCATCATTGATAGACACTTGCTCAGACTTAATATCCTCCATTCTCGATAAATGATCAGCTACTACATTTTCAGTACCTTTCTTGTCTTTGATCTCTAAATCAAATTCTTGCAGTAGTAGTATCCATCTTAGGAGTCTCGGTTTGGCATCCTTTTTATTCAATAGGTACCTGATTACGGCATGATCGGTATAGATGATTATCTTTGCTCCTACTAAGTAAGAAAGGAATTTATCCAAAGTGAACACGACAACTAGAAGTTCCTTTTCTGTGGTGGCGTAGTTCATTTGCGCAGGGTCCGGGGTTCAACTAGCGTAATAAATTGCATGAAGGTTTTTATCTTTTCTTTATCCTAGAACTGCACCTATAGCATAATCACTAGCGTCAGACATGATTTCAAACGGTAACCTCCAATCAGGTGGTTGCATGATGGGTGCGGTAATGAGAGCTGCTTTTAACTGTTCAAAGGCTTTCTGGAATTTATCATTGAAAATGAATTCAGTGTCTTTCATTAATAAGCTAGTCAGTGGTTTAGTAATTTTAGAGAAATCCTTAATGAATCGTCGATAGAAACCGGCGTGTCCTAAGAAACTTCATATTTCTCTTACGGTTTTAGGAGGTTGAAGGTTTTCTATAATTTCTATTTTTGCTTTATCTACTTCAATCCCTTTATCATACACTATATGTCCAAGTACGATTCCTTATCGGACCATCGAATGACATTTTTCCCAATTTAACACGAGATTTACTTTTATGCATCTTTCATGTACCATTTCTAGGTTCGATAAGCATCCTTCAAAACTCTACCCACAAATAGAAAAATCGTCCATAAATACTTCCATGATGTCGTCTATAAAGTCAGCGAAGATTGACATCATGCATCTTTGGAATGTTGCGGGAGCATTACATAATCCAAACGACATTCGTCGATAGGAAAATGTACCATAAGGACAAGTGAAGGTTGTGTTTTCTTGGTCATCAGGTGAATAGGGATTTGAAAGAATACTGAATAACCATCTAAATAATAGAAATAGGAGTGCTTAGCTAATCGCTCAAGTATTTGATCAATGAAGGGTAAATGGAAATGATCCTTTCGAGTAGCTTTGTTCAATTTCCTATAATCAATGCTAATTCTACTTCCGGTCACAACTCTTTGAGCTATAGATTCACCTTTTTCGTTCCTAACAACTGTAACACCTTCTTTCTTTGGTACGACATGCACTGGGCTAACCCATTGACTGTCTGAGATTGGGTATGTAATTCTTGCTTCTAACAACTTTTACACTTCTTTCTTGACTATGTCGCTCAAAATGGGATTTATCCTTCTTTGATGTTCTCTAGAGGTCTTACAATCTTCCTCTAGCATAATGTGATGCATACTGATAGAAGGACTTATTCCTTTCAGATCAGAAATGTTGTAGCCTAGAGCAGATGGGTATTTTCTTAAGTCATGCAGTAGTTTCTCAATTTCTATTTGTCCTAAGTCTGCATTGACTATCAATGGTCGTTCGAGCTAGGTGTCTAGGAATTTATACCTTAAATTTTTGGGTAGTGTGTTAAGTTCTAAAGTCGGTTTCTTTGGGTAAGGCATATGATTGAGTGTTAGTGCTAGGCATTCGCTTAGACTGTCGTCTTGGTATTCACCATGCCAATTATCATCTTAAGAAATTGGAGGTATTGGAATTTTTAGGATTTCTTAATAAGAATTTTTTTCCATCTCCATTTATCTTATGCATTCATTGATGGCATCTAGCAGACAACATGTATCGTCTATAGCTGGTACTTGTAAGAATTGTGTCAAAATAAATTCGACTTTCTCTTCACCCACTTTGAAAGTTAGCTTACCTTTCTTTACATCTATAATGGCTTTGGCTGTAGCTAAGAATGACCTTCCTAATATGATAAGGGTGTTGGCATCCTCTTTTATGTCCATGATTATGAAATCAGTAGGGATATAGAATTGACCTATACGTACCAGAACATTTTCTAGTATCCCTATCGGGAACTTAACAGGACGATCAGCTAGTTGTACAAACATCTTAGTTGGTCTTAATTCTCCCATATCAAGCCTTTTGCATATGGTTAAGAGCATTAAGCTAATACGGGCTCCTAAGTCACATAGAGATTTGTCTATGACAAATTTTCCAATTGCACATGGTATGGAAAAACTACCTGGGTCTTTCAGCTTAGGAGGCATTTTGTTTTGGACTATCGCGCTACACTCATCAGTAAGTGTAACGATTTCGTTATCCTCGATCTTTTTCTTATTTGATAAGACTTCTTTAAGAAACTTAGCATATGAGGGCATTTGAGTGATAGCTTCTGTAAAGGGTATTGTGATATTTAATTGTTTCAGAAGTTCAACGAATTTCTTGAATTGCCCCATGTTTTTAGATTTAGCAAATCTTTGAGGATATGAAATGGGAGGTTTATAAGGTGGTGGAGGCACATACGGTTCTTCTTTTTCTGCAGCCTCTTGATCACTACCTTCTTTCTCCTTTATGTTTTGGTCATTTTCCTTTTTAGTTACTTTTCCAGGATTTTGATACATAGCTAGATTCTCAAGTCTCAGGTCAGTTGGTTTGTCTAATTTCGTATCACTTCATAGTATGATAGAATTTTCATGTCCTTTTGGATTAGGTTGCGGCTGTCCAGGAAATGTGCCTACAAGAGTAGCAGTAGGTTCTTGTTATTGTTCCACTTGTGAAATTTGGGTTTCAAGCATTTTGTTTTGAGTGGCTAAAGCGTCTACCTTGCTTGCTAATTACTTAATTTGCTCACTAGTGTGTATGTTTTGATTCAGGAATTCTTTATTTGTTTGACCCTGAGTGGATATGAAGTTTTCCATCATTAAATTAAGGTTAGATTTTCTAGGAGCATTTTGAGCAGCTATGGCAGGTTTTTGATATCTTGGTGGTACAACAGGTGCTTGTCCAGGTGCATACAATGCATTGTTGTTTTTGTACAAAAAATTCAGATGGTTTTTCCAACCTGGGTTATAGGTATTTGAGTAAGGGTTTCCTTGAGCATAATTCACTTGGTCTGTGAAACTCTTGTCAAAAGTTGACATTCAGAGGCAGCATGCCCAGGAACTCTGTATAACTCTCAGTTTGGAGCTACGGCAGCCACGGTGGCTGTAGGGGTTATAGTCAAACATTCAATCTTTTGCGTGAGAGCATCTACCTTTCCATTGACTTGGTCAAGACTGCTTATCTCGTGCATACCACTTTTCGTTGAGGTTGCTATACTGAGGCTCTTTCACTCCCTCACTTATAGTAATTTTGAGCCATACTTTCGATAAGTGTATAGGCCTCATTGTAGGGTTTATCCATTAGCGCGCCACTCGCAGAGGCGTCTATTGTCAATCTTGTGTTGTACAAGAGACCATTGTAAAAGGTATGGATGATCAACTATTCTTCTAGACTGTGATGTGGACAAATCCTCATCATGTCCTTGTATCATTCCCATGCTTCAAAAAGAGATTCATCTTTCTTCGGTTTGAATCCATTTATTTGGGCTCTTAGCATAGCCGTCTTGCTAGGTGGAAAATATCGTGCTAAGAACACCTTTTTCAACTCGTTCCACATAGTGGCAGATGCAGACAGTAGACACTTGAGCCAAGCTCTAGCTCTATCTCTTAACGTAAAAAGGAACAGACGTAGTCTTATTAATTCGGGGCTGACACCATTTGCTTTCACTGTGTCCGCGTATTGCAAGAATATTGACAAATGTAGGTTTGGGTCCTCCGTGGGATTTCTAGAAAATTGGTTTTGTTGTACAGCAGACAACAACGAAGGTTTTAGCTTGAAGGTATTTTACCTTATGGGAGGAGCAGCAATACTGTTATGTGGCTCATCCTGCGAAGGGATGGCATAATACTTAAGAGGTCGATTCTGAGGTTCTTCACCCATAGGTATTGGTAATTCTGGAAAGGGAATTTCAGATGGTGGAAGGTTATACTTAATTTGGAATTCGTTAATTCGGCGTCTTAAATTAATAAAATGCTCGAAGTTGACAATCGGTTGCTCAAGCTTGTCACCTTTAGAGCGAGTGTTTGGCATCCAATCGACGACTTAAAATAGGGAAATAGTTGCCTTAGTCTATACTACATAACACTGAAGTTACAATATCGACTTAATTGATCCCCGACAACGGCGTCAAAAACTTGATCGGCTTTTAGTGTATCTAAATGCTTCGTGACTGCAAGTGCACAGTCTGATCGTGTAGTTTTAAAGATTATCGAACCCAAAGGACCAAGAGTCGATCTACCGCTATCTAATGTTACTACATAAACCTAAGGCTAATAAATTTCTAAATTTTGGGATGCGAGTAAGAAAATAAGTGCAGAATGAAATATAATTTAAATCAAGATAATTCGAAATATCGGTATATAATCCTATCAATCATCGGGGGTTCAGTAATTCGTGAGCGTTTAGTTTAAAAGGAAAAATTATTATTATGTAGAAAATACTCATTTAAAAGACCTTATCTCACACTCTCGTGTTTATTGACTTAGACTATACTCTCAAATCAGAATGAAGGCTCTCGCTCTCTCTCATTTGTATTTAACAACACTTTTAAAAAATAAGTAGATCCTAATTAACCTTAAAGCGCTCTCGCTGTATTTAAGACAAATGTTCAGTTTCAGCTATCCGGATAAGACCTCACACTCTTTCTTTATTGATCTTAACCTTCGTTACCTTTTTACTCTCGTAACAAAAGTTATTAATTTATAAAAAGAAACTGAGACCAGAAGAATTAGATCTGTTAAATTTACGTCACGATTTACTTAACCCACTTCGACCGATCGTAATTACATACTGATACTAAGAGGTTTAGCCAGACATGGCATTCATGCTATTACTAAATCTAATCTTAATGCTAAACAGAAAACAGAACGAATGCATAAAAAAGTATAACAATAAAAATAAAAGCAGATAAATGGAACCTGGCAATTTGAAGAACAAAAAACTTGGATTTGATTATGGAGGTCGGCTTGCAGTTCAGTACAATATTACAACCTTTGAATCAATCCTAAAACTAACTGGAAATTGTTTATCAGTGTGAAAAATAATTGCCTTACAATATTATTCTCTCTAAAAAATGCAAAGAAAACTAAAAACAGAATGCTGAAAAATAATGTGAAATAGAAATTCTAAGTGCCCCCTTTTTCCAAAACTGCATCTGGTATTTATATCTGGTAGTGGGCGACGGTTACACAAGAATTGTGGCTGAAGCGAGGAGTGAAACATGGAGAAAATGCAGCCAGGAGGTTGAGAAAAAGTAAGGAGGAAGTGGCAGACGCCACTTCCCTTTCTTTTAGAAGTGGCAGTTGCCACTCTCCTACTTTCTAGGAGTGGCACTCGCCACTCGCTCTCATGTGGCAGCCGCCACTTCCTTGTTATTCTCATGGTGGCAGGCGCCGCACTCAATTGGCAAGTGCTACTTGGTGTATGGTGGCCCCCATCCTTTTTTTTCTTTCCTTTCTCTTTCTTTCTTCTTCTTTTCTTTCCTTGGTCTTTTCTTCCCCTTTTCTTTCCATTTCCTTCATTTCTTTCTTCTTTTATTTCTTTAGTCCTTATTTTTGATAACCTACAAAACATAAGGAAATGGATACGTAATAGAAGATAAATCATATAAAACAGTAATAAACGCATATAAAATTCATGTAAGTCAAGTTAAATATCCGATATAATTTCGCGTTATCATAGGGGTGAGTTATCTAAAAGCTACTACTAAACCAGGGAATGAAAAGAAAAGACTCGACGTAGTTTGGGAAACTACAGATGACATGGGAAAGGTTGCTCGCCAAGACATCGTCGTCTTGTGTCTACGTATCCTCATCTGGTATGAGAAATCATAGAAAACGTCCACTGGTTGGTTAAGTGTTTTTTATGAGTGACGTTAAGTTTCCATTCTAGCAGTTAGGAACGATGCCTATTTGCGGTAGAACAATGCCTGTAGCGTACTCTTTTTTTTGAAAATGATTTGAAGAATAATCCCGAAGGATAAAAAAGGTTTGAATTTGGTTTGTTGGTTTTAAAGAAGTGGATTGAGGTTTTTTGAGACCCACGTTGCACTAAAGACTATGGCATAGGAGCGAATGTGTCGCATATCGCCCAAAGGGCATACACTAAACACTCTAGACAAGTGAGGAGAAACCCCTCACTCATCATTCCCTATGTACTTAAGGCTCGTAGCGTGTAATGTTTGTCATTCTTTATTAAGTGTCTTAGAGAAGTTTGAGATGAGAAGAGAAGACACAGGAAAACACTAAAGGGAAACTGAAAACCCTAATGTTATCATACAAAATGGTCATAAGGTTAGGATGAAAAGGAAGTCTACCTAATGTTATCATACATATGATGGACCTAGAGTTGAAGTCAAGAAGGGACTTTCATAACTGTTATCATGAAAAGGATTGAAAGTCTAGTGTCTCTCCTACTCCCATCTTAAACAGAGGGACTAGGAATCCTGAGGGATCATGTGAGCAAGCACAAGTAAACAATATCCAATTCAATCACACATGAAAACAAAGATAGAAGAAGTCTCAAAGAGAGAGAAGAAGAAAGATGCACAAGGAACAACAAAATATAGATGCAAACAGAAGAACAAACAAATCAAGACCAAAGCCTCAAACACAAAAGGTCAAACCCAGACAAGATGGACAAACACCTCAAGTCAACATATCATTGGTGCATCTCATATCTGATCCATATCCAAGAGGTGCAGACAAACACAAAGGTAAGGCAAACCAGACAATGCTCAATCAAATGAACCAAGCAAGAAGTAAATCAAGAAGCAATCAAATGAACCAAGAGGCAAGGTGGGGCAGCAACATAACAAGGTCAAAAGGTACACAACCAATCATGAGTGCATAAGAGGGATCACTTAAATTTGACAGTCAAAGTCAAACTCCAAAGTGAATCAACCATCATCAACAACCACAAATGAGGGATCACTAAGGCAAACATCAAAGACCCCAATGGAATGAGGAGAAGTCAAGAGAATCACCTCATAATGGGTCAAGATCATTTATTCACCAAAAAACAATTAAATCCAAAATAAAAACAAATAAAAAGTAAGCAAAAGACGACACTAAGGCATGAGTGAAGACTCAAGGGCATCACCATAGGTCTAGGACCATCATAGGATCATATAAAAATTTCCTCAACATTTTTAAATGCTCAAAAATAATTTTAAACTAATTAAAATTAAGCAAATAAATCAAAAATACATAAAAATACCCAAAACAGAAAACAAAAATCCAAGAAAATCATCATAGGTTCAAAACAATCATAGGATCATGTGAAAATAATTTCATAATTTTAAATGGCTCAAAAGTATTTTTAAACTAATTAAAATCAAGCAAAACAAATAAAAATCATGAAAAATACAAAAATGCACAATAGAAATGCACAAATATATAAATCAGAAATAGAAAAATAAAAGAGAATTTTAGAAAATATTTTGATATTTTTCTGATAAAAAATGAACTTATTATGAATTTCTGAAAATAAAATGAATTTTAAAACAAAATAGAAAAAGAAAATAAAGTAGGAAAAACACAACGCGTTGGATCCAGCCTCATTAAATGACGTGGCTAATCCAAGGATCCAGAGGCATGCATCCACGGTACACTCAAGTAAGCTCAACCACATGGAGCTAACAAAAGTCAGACACATAGGATTAAAACATTTGGCATGCTTGGACGGTTAGATGATGTCAGCTCATCATCTTCAACCTCCAGCCATCTTAAACTCAAAGGAATTTGCAGAAAAAATGTGGATCCAAGGAACCATAACCATTGGAGCTCATAATGGTTTCATTTGATGCGTCTTTTCAAGACGATCTCAACCATATCATCACGCCAAATTTCTTAAAATCACAGCATGCCCGGGGCTACATTTTAGCAACAAACTTATATCAAAATGGTTGAGAATTATACCTGTTGAATCTCAACCTTGAAGCTCTGAAAATCGAGTTCCCTAGCTTGACTCAAGCCATGATTCTTCAAGTTCTTGATCTGGTTAGCTTCACTGAATGTTGGTGAAGCTAACTGAATGGAGAATTTGAGTGTTTAAGGTGTCGAAATAGAAATTTGAAACTCAAGCTTAAGAGTTCAAATGGGATCTTAGCAGAGTGATTTTGGCTATCAAAAACTTGTGGAAATGGGTGGAAATGACTCCCTATTTATAGGAGAAGCTATTTGAATCAAAATGGAGGGTGAGTGAAGCAATTTGGATGAAATCATGCACACCTGCAACATGAGCAAAGTGTGACTTGCAATTGTCAAAACCCACTCAAATCATGTGTTTCAAGGTGCTAATTACTTCAGGAAAGTTGGTTAGACATGTTTAAGTGAAATTCATGCATTAATTTGATGATTAGGAGCCAATTCAATCAAATTCAAATCTGACTTGGGGTGAAAATCCATCTTTGAAATCCAATTTTTGCAGCCATGGTTCTCACAATGTATGAGGCTTTTTGAGATGCTTTTTCTTGCATTGGATAGAGGGAGATGCAATCTTTGTAATGTGAAAAGAAATTATTGGTTTTGAAGCTTGAGTTGAGAGATATGGTCTTTCAAAGTAGCCTCCATGAAAGAAGTGAAAATCATAAAACACTTAGAAAAATTTCAAGTCTTTTAGGGACCAAAAAGAGACCTATAATGTTTTGATGAAAACCAAGACCTTCCATGGGTTTTTAGCTCTTCCATGTTGAATCAAATTTGTAGAGGACATCTTCAAGTTTACTCTAGACAATGAATGGGCTCCAAATTATAAAAATTGACCAAGTTATGCCCTTTTGAAGTTGACTAAGAAAATCTTCCAAAACTCAAAATGACCTATAATGTCTTCAAACTTTTAATGACCTTCTAAGCATAATTTGATCTTTCCTTGCAAAGAGAACTTGTTAGAGATGATGAGAAGAGTTAATTATAAAAATAATCACCTCAAGATGTTGAAAATTGAAGGAGTTATGCTCATTTGACCATAGCATCCACAAATTTCTATATTAGGTCAAACACCTTGTACCAAACTTGAATATGTTGATGATTTCTTGGACAATAAGCCATGATGAAACACATATGATGTTGGAATGATGTTTCCTTGAACCACATTTAATGATGAGGAACTTCTAGGGTTGAGAATATCATTAAGTCATAGAGAATACCTTGCTTGAACTTGAAGAAACACAACCTTCTGGCTTGAGAAACAAATTATGATACCTTGATCCCATGCTAAGAACCAATGCTATGCAAACATGAATATGAAAATTCAAAGAAACATAAGCCAAGAACACAAGAAAAGGTGAGCAAATTTTGCGGTGCTACAACTTCCCCTATTTAAACAACTTGGACCTGAAAGGATGAAAAACAACCGCTTTCAAACGTTCAAGGTAAAAGATGATTGAATACCAAAAGAACCTAGAAATTTGCAACCTGCGGGGATGCAAACTTATGAATACCAACCAAAAGTCGGTATGAGACACGCTGAAGATAACAATCCAAAGCGGACAATAATTAATCAACCAAAAGTTGAAACTAAAGCACCGAATACCAACCAAAAGTTGGGATAAATACAAAAGATACCAACCAAGAGTTGGAATGCAGGTTACTAACCAAGAGTTAGGATTACCAAGAATAAAGATTACCAACCAAAAGTTGGGATGAAACACCCACAGGGTACCAACCAAAAGTTGGGATAACAGACTAGGGATACCAACCAAGAGTTGGGATGAGAAACAACGAATACCAACCAAAATTTGAGATGCTAAACCCCAAGGGTACCAACCAAAAGTTGGAATAACAGCGAATACCAACCAAAATTTGGGATGCCACACTTGCCGGTGAAATGCAAAGTGTTAGAACACATATTGGTTCTTAATTATATCTCTATATTTTGATGATAACTCTTACGAAATTTTGTATTAAAGAATTATATACTCTAAAATTTGTTCAAGTATGTTTGCTGTATATATTAAAGTGAATATTATTCTGAAAGCAAATTAGATCTGAACATGGAATTATGCAAGGCTCTAAAGAGTCAGAAGCATCTCCTAGAAGAATCTGAACGATGTCCTATAGAAGATTCTGAGCGCTGTCTACAGAAGCATCTGAAGCAGAAGCTACAAAAGCATTTGAAGCAGAACCTACAGAAGCATCTGAAGCATTGAAGACTTTTGTATGAAGAGTTTCAAGCTTAGTTTATTTTAGAAGACTCTGATAGTACTGCTCTGCCAGTACTGAGGATCTGATTCATAAAAGTCTTCTCTAATGAAATTACACGCTGAAAGCACACTTGCTGCAATGCTCTGATTCAGCAAACTCTGACGAACATCAAAGACTCTGATCATTCAAGGCTCTGATGTTATCTGCTGAAGTATTTGAAACTTGTTGAAGAAGAATTCAAAGTTATGTCCGTTGGTTTGGCCAAACGACTCTTTCCTCATTTATGCTAGACACAAGAACACAGACAAAAAGGATTTCCCTGTGCATTCTACTTCTAGGAAAGGTCATGTGATGTGAAGACAAAAAGGCTCAGCCCTTTTCAGTACACGGCCTTCAACGTGAAAACAACTTGGACTTATATGCCTATAAAAGCAAGACTCCATCACTCTTCTTCAGTTGACGAAATTATTGAAGGAAATTCATTACAAGCTCTCATACAATCTATACTCTTTGCTGAATTCATTTCATTGTTCTTAAACTTAAGTGTAAAATCACAGTTGTGATATAGCTTACTTAGAAGCATTTAAACACTTGTTTAGTTTTACATATTGATTGTAAAAGTCCTTAAGAAGATCCAGTTGTGATCAGTTGTTCTTAAGAAGACTAAGAACAGTTGTTCTTAGTGCTTGCTATTGTAATCAGGTTGATTAATAATGGATTAAGTCCTTGTTGAGAAAGGCAAATCACTCTTGATAGGGTGGACTGGAGTAGTTGAGTTCAACGAACCAGGATAAAAATATTTGAGTTTTTATTGCCATAATATTTTCTCTATACTTATTCAACCCCCCTTCTAAGTATTTTCTCACCTTCACAAAGATCACCAACCAAAAGTTGAGAAAATGGGAGTTACTAACCAAAAGTTAGGATCGCCAGAAAGAAATACCATCAACCAAAAGTTGGAATGAAATAACTGAACACCAACCAAGAGTTGGAAAAGCGACTCCGCTGGGAGATCAACAGGGCACCAACCAAAAGTTGGAATAACCTCACAAGAAAAGATGACCACGTCGAGGAATACCAACCAAGAGTTGGGATGAAACAAGTATGCCAGGAGTAGAATCGAATGACCTACAACCTTGGCAAAAGGCTCTGTTGGGGAAGAAGATGTTTAAGGAAAACTAACTCTGTCTGGGTAAAAATATGAACACATCTAACAATGACATGCCCAATTAAAGATGACGAGATCTTAAGTCACACCAATACCAACTGGAAAAACGTCTGGCCAAAGCAAAACCAGACTTGGCTTATGCTTCAGATGCACATGTTTGAATATGGCATAATGCTCGATACGAAATGGAAATGCTACGCGTTTGGGAAGATGCTATGCAAAAGGAAAATGCAAAAGAACACCACCGGAAGGAGTGTTGAAGAGAGAAAATGCAAACCAAAATCTACTGAGAAGAATTCCCCGAACGATCTTCCTGAACACAAGTCCCCTTGGGGAAGAAAATCACTCTGTTAGGGAATTAAGAACAAACTTCATTGGGGAATCCACCCTGAAACTGCCTCTAGAACGTGCCAATGACCATTGGACTTTATGGGAGATACCGACCACCTCTAGATTCCCATCGAGGAAATCAACAATAACCTATGCTTGGGGAGAATAGTCTAACACATCAACCATGCCATGCGGTTTACCTTACCGTTGAAGAGCGTCCTCCATCCTAACCCTGCTGGGGGTAATCGCATGCCACTGTCGGTGACATCATTTCTGATTCGATAACGAAATTTTATGGGGATGAAATTTTTTTGCTATAGAGAGACAAAGAGTCTTTTACTGAAGCACTGTCCGATTGCGTAAAGCAACTCAACTGATATAAACCTTTTTGGGACTTCTCTAACGGGAGTTAAGCAATACTAGGGCAATGACCTTAACGACCTACAATCACACAATAATAAATAGGGCGTCCAGACTGCAAAAAATGTTTATCTCAAATATCATTCATGGTATCGGTCACATAAATTCTCGTTTTAAACATGTTTTGTAGAACCCCTGACCTTTTCACATGTAAAATTTATCAAAAATATAAACGCCCTTTTTGCAAACAAAACAACAAAAGTAAAGAAAAGAAGTGAAAAGCGCTTTGAGTGAATAATATTGTATTAATTGGAAAAGGCATGTAAATAGGAAAATTACAAGTGGATGCAATCCTTGAAAAGAGGAAATTGTGTAAAAAGTAAAAACAAGAGAATACATAAATTTCGGCAATGTGGAAATAACCAACCATCACATGTCGGTTCGGCTATGACCTATATATCCTTGATGCTTCACCAATGCTCTTTCTTCCGAAAAGACTGATTGGACTGATCTTTAACCTTCAGGGTGACCACGTACCAAGATGAATTCGCAGATCGAACACAGACTGTAGTCATTTGCTTGTAAATCCCTAACTTTTTCCTGGATCGCCCTTGCGGGTTTTCAATCCACCAGGACACCCTTTTTTGCCAAAGTCGCCTTTTCGAGTTTTCAATTTTGCAGGTTCACTTTTTATTTTCATTTTATCCCTAATTTTTTTGCCTGGACCTTTTCTTTTTATGGTTCGCCGGGATGCCCCATTTTTGCCTGGACTTTTCTTTTTATGTCCAGCGGGTCTATTTTAAGCAAAATATTTTTTCACTACGTCTGCGTTCATAGGAGACGTAAAATATTTTTCATCCATGGTTGATAGCAATAAGGATCTGCCAGAGAAAACCTTTCTTACTATGTATGGACCTTCATAATTGAGAGTCCATTTGCCTCTGTGATCTGTTTGTGGAGGGATGATCCTCTTCAGCACCAAGTCACCTACCTAGAAATGCCGAGGGCGTACCTTCTAATCAAATGCCTTCTTCATTCTGCTCTGGTATAGTCGTCCATGGGTGATAGCTGCCAATCTCTTTACCTCAATCAAGCTCAACTGATTCAATATGGTCTTCACCCATTCTGCTTCATAAAGCTTCACATCGGACAATATCCTCAGAGAAGGAATTTCGACTTCTAATGGTAGAACAACTTTCGTACCATATACCAGCGAGAAAGGTGTTACCCCAGTAGATGTATACACCGAAGTGCGATAACCATGTAAAGCAAAGGGCAACATCTCGTGCCAATCTTTGTAGGTCACTACCATCTTTTACACAATCTTCTTGATATTCTTATTTGCTGCCTCAACAACACCATTCATCTTCGGACGGTACGACGAAGAGTTGTGGTGTTCAACTTTAAAACTCTGGCACAATTCTTTCATCATCTTATTATTCAAATTCGAACCATTGTTAGTAATGATTTATTCTGGTATCCCATATTGGCAGATAAGGTCCCTCTTTATAAAACGGGCTACCACCTGCTTCGTGACATTGGCGAAAGAAGCTGCTTCTACCCACTTGGTGAAATAATCAATAGCGACAACGGTGAAACAATGTCCGTTGGAGGCTGTCGGTTCAATCTTACCAATCATGTCAATGCCCCACATAGCAAAGGGCCAAGGTGATGTCAAAACATTAAGAGGACTCAATGGCACATGCATCTTATCGGCATGAATTTGACACTTATGGCATTTCCTGGCATACTTAAAACAGTCGGATTCCATGGTCATCCAGTAATATCCCGCTCTCAATAGTTTTTTAGGCATTGCATACCCACCGGCATGAGTACCAAAGGAACCTTCGTGGACCTCTTCCATTAGCAAGCTTGCTTCATTTCTATTTATACAACACAACAATACCATATCAAAGTTTCTCTTGTACATCATATTGTCCTTGTTTAAGTAGAAATTACCCGACAACCTCCTCAGAGTCTTCTTGTCTCTGCTTGATGCCCCAGGCAGATACTCCTGAGCCCTGAGGAAATTTCTGATGTCAAAGTATCAAGGCTTCCCATCTGACGCTTTTCTACTGCAAATACAAAGGTTGGCCTATCGAGGCGCATGATAGTGGTTGTAGGAGCATCATTCCAAAAATTCACCTTTTACGTTGATGATAACGTTGACAAAGCGTCCGCCATCTGATTTCCAGCCCTCGGTACATGATGAAACTCAACCCTATCAAAGAAAGGTAATAACCTCTTGGCATAGTTCTTATAAGGTACCAAGTTGGCCTAGAGAGTCTCCCACTCTCCTTTAATCTGGTTGACAACCAATGCTGAATCACCATACACATCCAAATTCTTGATTCTCAAATCAATAGCTTCTTTTAGACCCATGATGCACGCTTCATACGCAACCTCATTATTCCTGCAAGCAAATGTCATTCGGGCAGTGAACGGTATGAGAGAATCGTGAGGAGTTGTAATAACTCCCCCGATTCCGTTGCCGTATGAATTGACAGCACCGTCAAAAACCAATTTCCACTGAGACCCAATTTTTGGACCCTTATCAGGTATAGGCTCACCACAATCCTTCATCCTCAAAAACATTATATCTTCATCAGTAAATTCAAATCTCATAGGTTGATAATCCTCAATAGGCTGTTCGGCCAAATATTCTAACAATACACTCCCCTTGATAACTTTCTGGGAAATATACTGAATATCCTATTCTGTCAAAACCATCTGCCATCTAGCAATTCTTCCAGAAAGCTCTTACTGTCGCAACTAAGAAAAAAGGAGCCGACAAACAGACAGAAGAGTCGCCACCGAATGTTATTTATCCCAAAGAGAGGGAAAGGAAACGATCGAAGAAAACCTAAGAAAATGGGAAAGACAAGGTCATCACAACCAAATCTCGGGTTCGAGAGTCGGTTACACAAGGGGAAGGTATGAGCACCCCTCACGTCCGTTGTACTCAACAGGATTCATGTTTGTTGTCTAATCTATGGGTGAAAGCTATCTAATGCTACTGCTAAACAGGGGTGAAGAGAAAGAACAAACTCTATAAGACATCGCCGCCCTATGCCTACGTATTCCCTCGTGCAATGGGAAAGTCAGAGTCAACGTAGTTCGGGAAATTACGGGTGATGGGGGAGGTTACTCACCAAGACATCGCCGTCTTGTGCCTACGTATCCTCATTTGGTATGAGAAATCAGAGCTAACATAGTTCGGGTAACTACGGGACAAGGTTGGTTAAGGTATTTTTGTGAGTGACGTTAAATCTCCATTCCAGCAGTTAGGGACGATGCCTGTTTGCAGTAGAACGAAAAAGTATCATACTCTGGGGAAAGGGTGGAAAAGAAAGAAGAGTGTTCGCCAAGACATCACCGTCTTGTGCCTACATATTCTCATCTGGCATGAGAAATCAGAGCAGACGTAGTTCGGAAAACTACGGAAAACGGGGTGGTCTAGTAGACGATGCTAGCATGCGCATTCTAGAAGTTTAGGTGTATTAATGCTCGCTTGTTGGAGACTTAGGCGTTACCTATTTATGGTAGAACGGACATAGCATGTCCTTTTAGGTGAATGGTTAAAAAGAAAGAAAAATGCTCGTCAGGATCATCACAATCCTATGCCTATGTATTCTCAACAGACATGAGAAATCAGAGTAGTCGTAGTTCGGCTAACTACGGAAAAGGGTCTTGATCGCACGGGTGCGAGAGAAAAAGGTCCTAGGCCTGGAACGCCTAAACGGAAGTGAATTGAATTGGTTTGGGACGCGCACTGTACTAAATCCTACGACATAGGAGCGAATGCGTCGCATATCGCCTAAAGGGCATACGCTAAATACTCTAGACAATGTGAATAGAGACCTCCCCACTCATTATTTCCTACGTATCTAACACTCGGCTCACAACATTCATTGCGGTTACGGGTTTGAATTAAGGTTCAACGACATTAATGAATCGAATCAGGACACAATGTGACACTAAATCATCGTAGCTCGACTTATGAGGGAAGTCGAACTATAGAAGGTCGCGTAATTGATATTCGTGTTATGGACAAGATAAAGAAATGATATTGGGGATCATTCTCCGATTTAATCGTGTTGCACGGACCAAAAAGAAGTGGGATCTCGTCTTAATCGCAAACATTATGTCGATTAATTGAAGGTAACCTATCACGATCCCAAAGTAAAGAAAATGACCTAAATGGTCATTTTCCATAGATTTGAAATTGGGAAGGTTATCGACTTCGATAAGTCGACGCTTACGAATACAAGACTTCATCGATCGAGAAAATTGAAATAAAATTAAAAGTGAACAAGAAATGAGGAGAGAAAGAAGGTGGTCTCGGATCCAATATTATTTATCAATAGTTTGACTAATAACGGTTTACGGAAGTCTCGTCATCGACCAAAGGCAGCGAAAATAAAATAAGATGAATAAAAGATCGAAAATGAAAAGTTGAAAACTTGGTCTCGGATCTATCGTTTTTCATCAATAATTTGACAGAAAAACTTAGAGGTCTCTTCATCGACCCAAAACGAGGAAATACAAAAATAAATCCTCAAATAAAAGGCCAAAATCTAACTCTTGAGAAATATATTAAAAATTCTAAAAGAACTAAAACCTAGAAAAATAAGCATATTAAACCAAAAACTAAATAGAAAATGTTTTAATAAATCTAAAAAAAAACTAATATTAGAGAAATATAGAAAAAAAGCTAATTAATATAATTTACAAATCTTTTTTTAAAACTAATTTATATATAAGAAAAATATATTACATAAATTAATTACATTAAAAATAAAATAAAAAAGAAAGGTTATGATATAGAAAATGGGGTGGATTTAGCAACCAAGATTGGGCCTTGAAGCCCACTAATAGAATGAACAAAAAAATTCGATTCGGGCCCCCCTCATGTGAATCCTCCTCCATCCCTCGCTTTCCACTCGTGCTCTCTGCTTCTACCGTTTTTGTGTGCTTCCTCAGCTCTCAATCTCTCTAACTGTTCAACACCTAAACCTTTCTGAGATGGTTTCTTAGGACCTTTGGTTTTTCTACTTTTGCTTCCTCCACCAACTTCACCATAAAGGGGTGATTTCATTGTTTCATTTTCAGAAGCCATTGCAAGGGTTTGGTGGTTAAAGTGAAAAGGAGAGAAAAGGGTGTTTCGCGGCGGAAGGAGAGAGGTAAAGGAGTTGAAAGGTTTAATGGAGGTTTGGGAAGAAGATTTGTGGCGAGAGGGGTTTGGGTTTACGAAGGTTGTCCTGATGATGAATGGTGCACGAAGGAAGAAGAAAAATGGGTTGTTGTTTGATGGTTTACGATTGAGTTTTCTGGGCTTGCGAATGTCGAAGGTGAAGGGTGATGAACACGGTGGTTGTGTGTGCGAAGAAGATGGTGATTTCGTGGAGTTTGTGTTTAATTGAACGGAGGGTTTGGTTTGGTTTTGTGTTGATGAAGATGTTGAAGAATGGTGGGGAGGGTGAGTTGCGGCTACAGAACGAAAGAGATAATGAACAGGGGCGGCGACCGTTTCTAGGTTTTTTTCCCCAAAATTAGAGATGATGAACAGTAACATTTTGGGGGCTAGGGTTTCTCGGTCTTCTCCCCCCAGGTTGAAGAAAATGAACAGGGTTCTTATACCCTGAAAATCTGACACGTGGCCTCTTGCTCTGCTGATGTTTTTTTGATTTTTTTTATTAATTAAATAAGATGTACTATTAGTTAATTAATAAACCTTAATTCTATCTAATAACTCTAATTGATAAATAAGTTCTATCCAAGACTAATTAAAAACCTAATCTAAATTAATTCTAATAATTTTAACTCTAATAAAATTCTAATTCTAAAACCTATTAATTAATCCAAATTAAAATCTATTTTTTTAAATAAAAACTTAAATTCTAGTTAACTCTATTTTCTAATCCTAATTAAAATTCTAATAAGAAAAATCTAACTAACTTCTAAATAATTCTAAATCTAAACAAATTCTATTCTAAACTCTATAGATTACTAACTAATTCCAATAATTTCTAAAATTAATCTAAAACTAAATGAAAATAATCTAAATTAAAATTCTATCTAAAAATCTAAGTCTATTTTATAAATTAAAATCTAATTAACTCTATCCTATTAAGAATTCTAATGTTCTAAATAAAACTTAAGTAAAAAATCTATTCTAAAATAAAATTCTATTTTCAAAAACTAATTGTCTAATTAAAATCTATATTCTAATATTCTATATTAAATAAAATAAAACTAAATAAATATTAACTATTAGATAAAAATAAGATGCAAAATGCTACGAAATAAAAACAAACAAATGCAAAAGGGGGTCGAACACCGAAACGCAACGAAAACCACCAGCACAGACTGGACCACCAGAAAGAGAACAACTTTCGCTCGATTTCGAAATAAATCTCATCACTGAACTGGTTGGATCGTCTAAAACGAGAACAAAGCGGTTATAATCCCGATAAATCCATTTCGGCTAATAACGTGGACAGTATGCGAGAAATGGTCGACCTAGATGATATGCAGATGAAATGCGAAGCAAAAGCTAGTCAAAGTTAGAAAAAGGGTGGGCAATTTTGGGGTGCAACACCTGCTTCTCAAACACATATTTAATCGGATCCATCTTCGAAATCAACATGGTTGTGTGATTTAACATGTACTGCCTTAGGCGTTTGGCTGCCTAAGCAAGTGCACACCATATTTTCTCCAGCATTGAGTACCTCGACTCGCAATCGGTGAACTTTTTACTCAAGTAGTAAATAACATGCTCTTTTCTACTTGTCTCGTCGTGTTGACCGAGTGTTGCACCCCAAAATTTGACCAACAATTATTTATCCATCTAGTGTTTGAGAGTTGATACCTTCATCAGAAAGTTCAAGAGATCCTCAGAGGAAGTGGATTGAAACCAGGGTTGTGTGCTTCATAGCTTGAGAGTTGTGGGTACCCCTCAGATGATTCTGAGACTTTGAGAATGAACTTGATGTTTTGAGAAAGCCTATGAGATGTCTTGATAGCCATCATGAAGCCCAGAGAGGTCATTAGGCAAGAATTCAGAAGATTCAACCATGATTGGTAGAATTAGGGTTTTGACTGGGTCAACCCTAGGATCACTGAAGATTTGGAGAAGGTTGAGACCTAATCCAAGGGCTATGAGATCATGGAATGATGCATAAAGATGTTATAAAGATGATTCCTAGACCAACTCATCATGATTGAGGGGTTTGAGAAGTTTCAAGTCAGGGTTTCCAAGGATTGTCAGTGAAAAAACCCTAATTTGATCCCTATCTTCCAGGCAGTTTTAGCTCTAGATGTGATTGATATCTAATCTTCCCCACAACATGAATGTTGTAGAGCTTGTTCTTAGCTTTAATTTGAGTGGTGGAAGTCCTTGATAGGAGTTGCAGAGATCAAGTTATGGTTTTGACAAATTACAGGTCAGTTGAGGTGTGTGAATCTGGGTCCTTGAAAGTCACCCAACTTGCAGACAACTTTTGCCCTAGTAGGATGATTCCTATGATCTCTTGGTCAACATGAATGTTGAAGGGCATCTTCTTAGCTTTAATTTGAATGGTAGAAGTCCTTTATAGTATTTGTGGAACTCAACTTATGGTTTGAACAAGACAGGGGTATTTTGGTCATTTGTCAGTTATAGGTCATTTTTAAGCAAATGCCATATCTCCTATTTCCAAGCCTTAAATGGAAAAACTCAAAACATGAAAGTTGTTCAAAATGTGATTTTAAGTCTAGAAAGAAGGTCATGAATTGTTGGAAAAGCTCATAGCATGGATTTGCATGATTGGTCAAAAATGAACTAAAAATGGCATATAAGTTAAAAAGTTGGAATTGGAAATTGATTTGGAGGATCTAGGAATCCAAATGGGGTCATCCAATATATCATTTTGATTGGAAAAACCATTCTAAAGACAATGGTTCAAGCACATTTTTGAGTTTAGTGGAAAAAATAAAAGTTACTTAAGGTTACTTATGATTAAAGAAACATAACAAATTGGATCTAGCTTGGAATGCAAGGGAAAGTGCAAGATGGTGCTGGAAACTTCCATTGAGTGCTATATAATCATGAAATGAACATTGAGCAAGGGTTGGATTCTCATTTTTTGGCAAATACTTCACAAATTCTCTCATTCTCTCTCATTGCATTTTGATCCCAATTTCACAAAACCTTCATCAATCATCACCAATACTGATTTCACCATATTCAATCATCATCATGGAGTAGAATTCACCCATGTTATGATTGCAATTGGTCCAATTTCGTGCACTTTCTTCATCAAGACACAAGTTGCAACTTCAAGTGGATCTCAAGATTCAAGCGTGCTACACTAAATCTTTTGCATACAGAAAGATCACCATCAAGAAAAGAGTGATTTTGGGCAGTTTCAAGCATTGAAGAGGAGTGTAACCATTGCTGCCATCATCAAGTTGCAGGTTTGCAAATTCATTCGATTCTCTCTGTTTGCATAGTTCTAGATCATGTGGTTAGGGTAATTATGACTAGCAACCATTAGGGATGGATCTTGAGAAGTTAGAGCTCATTCTGAGATGTTTGAGAATTTGACATCATACTTTAAAGATCAAGAACTAGCTGGTTATTGAGTTTTAATATGAATGCTTTAGTTTAGGTTGATCAGTGATGCATGAAGATTAGTTTAATACCAAGAAATTGAGGTTTCGTGAGGGTGAAAACCTTGAGCATTAATGGAGGATGAGCGTCGGGTTTCCAGTTTGAGGCTGTTTTAATGCAAGATGAGGGCATGGTTGTGTTTGGGGAGGAAAACTGAGCAAGTTTGCTCTTTACACGAGTGAGATTGGCTGAGAGACGAGAGAGAACGAGCTGGTAGAAGACAGTTGCATGAGAGGGTCGTGCATGGTGTTGCCATCAAACCCTAGCCAAACGCGAGGAAGAAGATAGTTGTCCGTCGTTGGATCAGGTCAAGGAAGTTGACTGGGATGTTAATCGCACGGTTGTGATTCAAATTCGCAGAATGGAGGGAAGTAAGAACCAGCCAAACGCTGCGTTTGGTTTAATGAAGGTCTCTGGGCCCATCTCTTCTATTCACACCCCCCCGTGATCTGGCCCAAATGTAATGAACTGCGCGCATGTTCTATCCACACCCCCTCCCTCATTTTCCTCATTTTATATTTTTATTTTGTTTTATATTTTTAATGAACTTTGAAAATTCATAAGTAATTGAAAAATAATGATTTTTTGCTCATTCTTTTTTCTATGTTTAGATAATAATGTGTAGAAAATTATAAAAATAAAAATGGGATTTTATTTTTAATGTAGAATTTATGGTGGTATTTTCTTTTAAATAGGGCAATTATTTTCTTTTGGTTGATACCTTATTTTGCAAGAATTGTTTTAGGACCTTCCCTTAGGATTTTTGAGCCATTCTTTTTGGCATAGTTAGATATTCAACCCTAGTTTCATGTAGGATTTATCTCTTGATTTGTATATTAAAATTTGATGTAGTTTGATTGTTGGACATTTAGGTGCTCTAATTAGGGTTTTTAAGTAGTATACTTGAACTTCAACAATTTGTTTTGTGGTTTATAGGCCAAATTAGTGTATGGGGAATATATGGGTTAAGGGTAAGTATGTATAGAATCCCCTAGAATTTTACTAGAATATTGCATGGTGTTTTAGTATTTTTCATTGATTTTTGAATGTATGGATAGTATGTGTGTTGCTTAAAGGCATAAGTTGTATTGTTGTGTTTTCTTTCCTTCTCTGTTGAGTGTGTGAGCTTTGAAGATTGAGTTGAAGACCTTGTGGATCATCATGGAAGCTTTGAAGACCTTGCAGAGGAGTTTAGCATAGCTTTTGTTGTTTTGTTTATAGGTTGATAGGTGCATAGGCAGAGCCCTAGATAGAATACTTTGTTCAATAAACAAGGAGTGTCTTGTTCACCTCCTTTCTTCTCTGTGACATAGAGTCCCTTAAGGGTATTCACCTCTCTCCTTTGGAGGGATTAGTGACCTTGCCCTATAAGGTAGAACTTTGAGAGAGCCTTTCCTTTGATGTTAAGTTCTCAATGGCATCCTTTGGAAGTCAGTGAGCACTGTAACATCCTCACCTCATCTTGTTGACTGAATCTTGTTTGCTGGAGCATTTAAGCCATTGAAGATAGAAGTTGAGACCTTGAAGAGGATGATTCCTTGAAGATTATTGAAGTCTGAAGACTCTGTGAAGATCAAATTGATGCCTGAAGATCCCTGAAGATAGTGAAGCCTGAAGGTAGAGCTGATCAAAGGAGCTGAAGCTCAAGGGAGAAGATGAGTTGATACTCATGTTGTAGGGTTGATACCTGGAAAGCAAGTGATCTCTGAAGTCTGAAGACTGGGTTGCTGCTGGAGGAGCTGAGGCTTTCTTCTGTTTTCTTTGATGTATTGTGTGTTTTGTCTGATTTGTCTGTTGCATTAGACTAAGCCCATTTAGAATAAGTTCAGTCTAAGAGCATGAGTGCATCTGATTGTATTGTTATTGCTTGGCTTTGCTTGCGGGTATTCGGTAGAGCCCAGCTCCCTTGCCCATGTGTTTATTTTGCTTGACAGCATTTCATTTCTCCTGTCTGTACGATTACAGTTTATTGTTTTTTCTTGAGAGCATGTTGTTTATTTCAGTATGATTACCGTTATTTCATGACTGGCTTGAGGTCGAGACGAGCTTGTGGAGGCTGAAGCCCCACACACATTTCCTCCCTCACTTGCATTGCATGCATTTTACTGTTAAAGCTGATGCTTTTGTCTATTTTGGTGTATCATTAACATGATCCCTTAGGGCTCTCATTTCCTCTGATGAGGATTTGATGATAGACTTTTAGGTTGAAACCTATGCATGATAACTTCTAGGAGCTCCCAGTTCTCAACCTTAGGATGAATCCTTAGTTGCGCTCTCTTCTCATCTCAAATCAGTTTAAGATACAGTAATCATGAATGATTTCTTTCGTACGTTACGAGCCTTAAGCTATCTGAGAAAGGATTGTGGGAGAGTTTCTTTTCCACAGTCTGGATGTTTAGTATGGTACCCTTTGGGTGACATGCGACGCATTCACTCTCAGGTCATAGTCTCTAGTGCGGTTGAAATCGCAAACACAATAAAAAACACTTCTTTTAGGAGATAACCCGTAGTTACCCGAACTACGTTTGCTCTGATCTTTCATACCAGATGAAAGTACGTAGGCATAGGATGCGACGTCCTAGCGAGCAACCTTTCCCCCGTAGTTAGCCGAACTACGTTGACTCTGATTTCTCATTCTCTGATGAGAATACGTAGGCATAAAGCGCGACGCTTTGCCGAGTCATTTTTCTTTTCTTTTTCAGCCAGCCTTGATAGGTAGATAGATTATAACCAACCCGTCCAAGTAAACAGACAAGCGAGGATCCCGTCGAGTACGACGGACGTGAGGGGTGCTAATACCTTCCCCTTGCGTAACCGACTCCCGAACCCAGACAATGGTTGCGATGACCTTGTCTTACCCTTATTCGTCAGGTTTTTCCGATCGTTTCCTTTCCCGCTCTGAGGGATAAATAACGAAAGGTGGCGACTCTTCTGTCATGCCGGCACCTTATTTTCGCGCAAGCGACACCGAGCACACAACCCATTGAATTCTCAAGAACCGTGAGATACATTATCAGAGGTCTCCCCGCAACCGGAGGCATTAATATTGGAGGTTCCTGCAAATATTCTTTTATTTTCTCAAATGCCCTTTGACAGTTTTTGTTCCAGACGACCGCTTAATCTTTCTTTAACAATTTGAATATTGGTTCACAAGTGGTTGTAAGATGAGATATGAACTTCCAATGTAGTTCAATCTCCTCAAGAAACCACGAACCTCTTTTTCTATTTTCGGCTCAGGCATTTCTTGTATGGCTTTTATTTTAGTAAGATCTACCTCAATTCCTTTTTCACTGACAATGAACCTCAATAGCTTTCCTGGCCTCACTCAGAAAGTGCACTTATTTGGATTCAACCTCAACCTGAATTTCCAAAGCCTCTCAAATAGCTTCAAAAGATTAACTAGATGTCCTTCCTCCGTCTGTGACTTCACAATCATGTCATCAACATATACTTCAATCTCATGATGAATCATATCATGAAAGAGAGTCACCATTGCCTGCTGATAAGTTGCCCCTGCATTCTTCAATCCAAAAGGAATAACTTTGTAGCAAAAAGTCTCTCATGGCGTGATAAAAGTAGTTTTCTCCATGCCTTTTAGGGCCATCTTGATTTGTTTATATCCAGAGAAACCATCCATGAATGAAAACACAGAATACTAAGTTGTATTATCAACCAGAGCGTCAATGTGAGGGAGCGGGAAATCGTCCTTTGGGTTCACTCTATTCAAATCTCGATAATCAATGCACATCTTGACCTTTCCATCTTTCTTAGGTATAGGAACAATGTTAGCGACTCACTGAGGGTAAGCAGTAACAGCAAAGAAACCGACATCTAACTGCTTCTGAACTTCCTCTTTGATCTTGACTGCCATATCAGGTCTGGTTCTCCTTAACATTTGCTTCACAGATGGGCATTCCTCTCGAAGAGGTAGATGGTGTACCACAATATCTATATTCAGTCCAGGCATGTCTTGGTAAGACCAAGCAAAGATATCTTTATACTCATGGAGCATTTCGACCAATCTTATCTTGATACCGCATTCCAATGCATCCCCAACTATGACTTCTTTCTTGTCGTCCTCGGTACCCAGATTGATAACTTCAATATCCTCCTGATGAGGCAAAATGATCCATTCCTCCTGTTTGAGTAGTTTGGCCAATTCCTCAGGTAGGTCACAATCTTCATCAGTCTCTTCTTCGGCTTGATAAATGGGATTATTAAAGGCATACGAAGTCATAGCCGAATCAGGATCGATGGTATCTGAGATGTACAACATGCATGATTGATGTTTTTTGCTGATCATGATATGCGAACAAACACAAAACACATTGCCATTTTCTGTTTATAAAAGTGCATAAAAATAAAACAAGAACAACATAGATCACAAAATTTGAATGCAAAAAGGACGTCTTTTATTTATGATAAAGTTAAATGTTAGGAAAAGAGTCCCACAACAAAGTCAATACGCCTTGGGCAGAGCGCAGGACCGACATAATCAAAGATATGAAAATTTACATTTCCGATGTGACTTGTATGACCTCCTCCACAGACCAGTTACAAAGCCTTTTCCTGGGGACACATGGACGAATCCAAGCATTCATATCACAATCATTGTCTCCTTCGTCCTCCCCAATAGCATTAATCCTATCGTAGATAACACCGCCACTGGTGAACTGTACTGGCCCTTTGTACCTTGGAGCACTTTGAGAAGGGCTGGACGGCTTATAACCCAAACCAAACTTGTCTTGCTTGTTAGGAACATTGAGAACTTGGCCCCACTTCTGTGAAGAACCGGATTCTACAATAGCACGGGCCTCCTTAAACAAGGACATTGAAATCTCTGGACTTTTGTCTTCTATAGGAGGCCTCTCTTGAATCTGTACTATTTCAAAAGCCTAACACAATGTCTCATGAATCTTTCCATCTACTTCCATATACTTAAATGATGGCAGATGACTAATCATAATATCCTCCTCTCCGCAGACTGTAACAACTTTCCCTTCCACCATATACTTCAACTTCTGATGCAAGGTCGAGGTGACTGCTCCAGCAGCATGTATCCAAGGTCGGTCAAGAAAACAGCTATAGGTTGGCTGGATGTCCATGATATAGAAGACTGCATCAAAGATATTTGGTCCCACCTGAATTGGTAACGTGATATAACCAAATACCAACCTCCTAGTTCCATCAAACGACCTTACCACCAGATCACTTGGCGTGCAGATTAAGCTATGCGTATCTAACTTCATTAGTGCTTTCTTCGGCAACACATTAAGTGAGGATCCCGTATCAACTAGCACATGGGATAAAACAGCTCCCCTGCACTCTATGGATATGTGCAGAGCGTGGTTATGGTTTCTCTTGGCAGGAGTTAAGTCCAAGTCAGTGAAGCCCAAACCATTACCAGCATTTACGTGGGCCACCATTCCTTCCAATTGATTAACAGAAATCTCTTGTGGCATAAATGTTGTATTCAAGATCTTTAACAGGGCATTTTTGTGCGCCTCTGAGCATAACAACACTAATAGAATAGAAATTTTAGAAGGTGTCTGAAGCTAGTGATCTACGATCTTGTAGTGACTTTTACGAATAAGCCTCATAAATTCTTCAGTATCTTTAGCCAAAGATTCTTTCTCCCCTTGTTGTTGAACTTCTTCCTCTACCACAACCTTCCCTTTTCCTTTATCAACAATACTCTATGGCGAGGAGAAAATCATGTTACTTCTTATGATACCACCAGTACCCACTATGCTTTCCATAGAAGAACCTCCATAAGAACTCATCAATTCTTGCTTCTGACCATTAAAAAATACTTCAGCCCCGTGATTCCACGGAATAGCCTTAGTGCTCTCATAAAGTACTGGTCTATGGGTAGTAATAATCACCGGCACTGGCCTTGCAGGCGCTGAAATATTGATTGTCCGGAATGGGATAGATATAGTATCAACTTCGTCTTTTTCAGTATTCATTTCATTCTTCTCAATCACCCTGTCAAACTGTAAATAACCCCCATCGATCATCTTTTGAATTCCTTCCTTCAATAAAACACAACCATCAGGTCTTTCCTCACATTCTGAACAATTATCGAAACATCCTGGGAACACTCCCCCTTTCAACAATTTGACCTTCACGAAGCTCAACAAAGTCTTCAACTCCTCTACGTTAGTTATTAAATTTAGCTTTTCTCCTTTGATGATAGCGTTAGTTCTTGCTACCCCGTGGTTCGACATAGGGTTCTGATTTATATTTGGACTGTCATTGGTAAAGTTAATGGCTTTGGAATCAAGCAAATCCTGTACTTTATGCTTAAAAGCTTTGCAGTTATCAATACTGTGACCCGGAGCACCAGAATGGAAATCACACTTGGAATTCGCATCATATCCCAAGGGTGGCACGCCAGCAAGAGGTGCCAAAGTCCTCTTTTGAACCAACTGCAATTGTAACAAATATTGTAGTAATTAAGAATATGGCATGAGTGGAGTTTCAAACTATCTATCAGTCATTCTCTGCCTTGCCACGTAAGGACGCGGAGCATTAACCCGTTACTGCGGTGCGACCAGAATAGTCACAGTAGCAACTTTATGTTGTGCTCTACCCCTATCTCTATGTGAAATGGTGTTTGTATCCCCTTTTCTTCTCTTGTGATTGGCAGAATATACTTTCTTCGCTCCTCCTGCAGAAGACCCACCAGCATTTGAGATCTTTCCGGACTTGATTCTGCTCTCTACGTGTTCTCCGGCCATCACTATATCAGAAAACCCAACAGTCATGCACCCTATAAACTTCTCGAAGTACACGCCTGGTAATGAAGCCATAAACATGTCAATTAACTCTCTCTTTACCATGGGAGGTTGAACTCTCGCAGCCAGATCACACAATCTATGGGCGTATTCTTTGAAACTTTCATTGCTCCTTTGCGATAAACTCTGCAATTGTACCCTATTTGGCGCTATGTCACTATTATATTGATAATGGAGAAAAAAGCCTCTTTCAGCGCCTTCCAACTATGAATGTGGGTCCTTTCTAATCCCATATACCACTCTAGTGATGCTCCGACCAAACTATCCTGAAAGAAATGCATCAAAAGCTTCTTGTCCTCAAAATAAGCAGACATTTTTCTATTATATGCCCAGATATGTACTTTAGGACAGGTTGTCCCTTTGTACTTATCGAAGTTAGGTACTTTGAATTTGAGGGGAACTTTAACTCCTAGGACCAAGCCGAGATCAGACATATCCATACCCAAAGAATTTTGCACCTCAAAGGACTTCATCTTCTCTTTAATTAACTTAAACTTCTTGTCAGCTTCAGACGATAGACCACTCTTTGTATCCTTCACTAAGAATACGTCATCTTGGTTTTCTTCCCATTAAGGGCCATTAGGTCCATGTACAACATACACATTACCTCCCGCAACATTACCGTTTTCATTTACAACACCTCCGCCCGGAGGAATAACAACAGTATGACCACTTACCAGAACAGAGCCACCTACAGGTGGAGGTATAACATCAGACCCTCCATGTACAACTCCTTCTTTATTGACCTGTGCTATTAACGGTTGGACCATAGTTCTCAATTGTTCCTGCCCATTGGCAACATTCTGCATTAATTCCATGAACTAGGCCATACAAGCCCTGACTCTTGTAACTCAGCTTGCACTTGATCCATGATCCTCTTTTGATTCCCCCTTGTTGAATACCTATAAAAATTGGGTTCTTCAATCCTGTAATTGTTGAAAATCGAGCTGAAAATTGGGTTCTTCAATCCCCTTGACTTGGTTAAGGCATTAGGTCCTTTAACTTGGTGAAGTCAATGGAGAGACTGTGGCTCAATGTTTTCTTGTTTGTGTGGCCTCATAATGGATGTGATGATCTGTTGTCCCAACCGCGATGTAATTCCCCAGATTTTGGATTGTACTCAGCGCAACATATGTTTTCTTTCTCTCATGTCAACCAAAAAAAGCCTAGTAATCTCCATCTTGGAATTCTTCTTCATGGCTTCATGTCTTACGGGCAGTTTTAGGAATAGGCTTATCATAGAAATTATGTTTTTTTTTATTCTACTTAATTTGTAATGCAGTTTTTTTTATGGTGTAAAATCCGAACTGCCCCTTTTGCCTTTGCCTTTTATAACTTTGCAAGCAACCTTAAGAAAAACCATGTGAGCTTTCCATCTTTGTATTTTGTAAAAATATTTAACTCTTTTTTAGTTCTATAAATCCAATCTTGATTAAATTTTGAGTTTGAACCTTGGAGCATGAATTTGTGCTTGAGCTTTATGATAAATATTGAACTTTTATAAGGAGCAATGAGGTTGGAAACCATTTAGCACACTATTAACATGTAAAAAAAAATTATTAGGTGTTGCACCCTAAAATTTGACCAACCGGTTCTCCCATTTGACTCATGGTTTAAATTCATATTCGCAGCACAGACATGTGATTCCTGTGCAAAACAGGGGATATCAGAGTTTACAGCTTGATTTTTGTCTATCAGATGTGGCAGATCCAGTCCAGATTACCAGGGTTTTATTTTCAGGAAATTGTGCGCTCCTCGGTGATTTTTCAGTGATTTTGGGGATATTCTGATGCCCGGGGATCTCCGTTCGATTCGATCTGGTCTCGTGCGCTCTTTTATGGCGGTCATTTGCATTCATCTGCATTTTTAGGGTTTAATAGGCTTTTGTGAATTTTTAACAGGCTTTATAGATTTTTCTGGAATTTAAATAGGTTTATAGAATATTTTAACAGCTTAAATCTCTTTTTAGGATTTTATAAGAATTTTTAAATCATTTTTAGAATTTTTATATAGATTTTAAAATAGGTTTAATGGTTTTTTAGATAATATAGAAATAATATAGTTTTTCTTTTCTTAATGATAGATTTTAATAGATATTAAAGAATATTAGAATCTTAATAGAGAATTAGTAGGAGTTTAGAATTAATTAGAGCATTAATCTTCTTTTTAGATTTAATTAGGTTAATTGTTGTTTTAGATTTAAGTAGATTGATTTAGAGTTAATTAGATCTTAACTAGATTTTTAGATTTAATTAGGATAATGTAGAATTAATTAGACTTTTAATCATTTTTTAGAGTTTAATTAGGTTAATTGAATTTTTAGAGTTAATTAGATCTTAATTGATTTTTAGATTTTATTAGGATTAATCAGTAGATAATTAGGTGTTAATTGATGGTAATTAGATATAGTTAGGATTAATGGTTTTTTTTATTCAGTTTTTCATTCATTTTTCGTATTGGGCCCAGGGGGGTGTTTTTTTTGGTAAAGCCCAATTCTCAACTCAGCATGTCCAAAAAAATGAAAGCCCAGAATCCGTCCAAAAATCCAGCAATTCTCAGATTTTTTCCAGCGTCTTCTAGAGAGTTCCAGAACTCTCAGTGCTTTAAATAGTGCAGCCACGTGTAGCACACTGAGGGGTCCCACGCGTTTTGCCTTGAAGCACGCCACCACACACTCAGAGAAGCCTCCAGACTTTCCCACGTGTCCTCACACCTGTCCCCACCACTCTCTCTCTCAGCGCATGCACGCCACTTGGCGCCCCCACACCCATCACCGGAGATTCACCAGCAACCTCACCGGCGGCCATGCATCAGCCGTAACTTCCCGCCGCCGGTGATCCCCAACGACTTCCGGCCACCGTCATCCCCAAACGTCCAGAATCCCCAGATCTTCATCCTCTTCCTCCGATCCCCTCCATTGAACCTTCATCATCCTCATCCATAATTTCCAGAACAACTCAAATCGTCATCATCTTCAACCAAAATTTCCAGAAACTCATCACCTTCAACCCTAATTCCCAGAAACCACCATTGAACTTCATACTCCATCAATTTTTTCCAGAATCCTTCGTTCACCAACATCAATTTTCATCAACTTCTCCAGAACAGTATCAAACCTTCCTCCTCCCTCGAAGATCTCCAGAATCCACTCAGACATCCAACAATCTTCGAACAAGGTTCCCAGAAACGTCAAATCACGCTCAATCTGCAAGCAAGCTTTCCAGAAATCCACTAGATTCAAGGATCTTCAAGATCCATCTGCTTCAGATTCATAACGTCTTCGTCCTTCAACAACGCACGCCTGATATAATAGATCTTCATAGATCCTTGTTTCCGCTCGCATTAACTCAGGTATGCCTCTCTGAAATTCCTTGCATGTTCTTCTTTAGAGTGTGTTGTTTTCAACGTTGCATAGATTAGTTAGGGTTTTTTTCTTTTAGGAATGGATTTGGTGCGTGGTGTTGTTTGATGCTGGGATTAATCTTGATAATGTGTTTGATGGTGGATTGAGGTTTCTCGAGAGGGGTACGAGGGCTTCAGAGTGTGGTGTGAGCTTGTTGCAGAGAGAGATGAGGGAGAGGAGAAAGATGAATAGAGCGGCGTTAGGGTTGGGAGGTGAGGATGAACAGTACCAGAGTATTTGGGGGATGATGTTGGTTTTGTCTAACTGTAACTGGATTAGGGTTTGTGTGGATTGGGCTCAGGCCCAAGCGTGGCTTCTGACGCACACCCCCCAAACTGCTTGTCCCCCCAGCGTGTGTGAGAGACCTGAGTGGAGTGGATTGGGCCTTAAGCCCCAATTTACTTCCTGCACCCCCTGGGCGTGAGCCCATTAAGATAATAACTGCCAAAATTTGCTCATGGCACCCCCCATGGCGTTTTGTTTTCTTTTCTGAGTTTGCTAGTTGTTTAAGTCCTGGGCCCTGCGCCCTATTACTTTTAGTACCCCCAGAATATGGGCCCAGTGTAGAATAACTAGATTTCCCTGCTGTTTAAACCCCCCCAGCTTTATTTCAATTTTATTTCAATTTCTTTTATTTTTGCATATCAAATAATTCATAGAAAAAATGTAAATAATAATTGTTTTAATAATTCTTTTTCCACCATTTCATGAAAAATGTTAAGAAAATTAAATAAAAAATAAAAATGGCATTTTATTCTTATTTCCTATTTTTGTGCATATTTTCCATTTTAATTGATGTGTTTTTTTAATATTTTCAATGCATGCATATCATTAGAAAATTCATAAAAAATGGTAGATTTAGTCAAATAATTCCGTTCTTTTTTCTGTAGACTCGTGATTCAGTGTAGAATTTTATAGTGCAAAAACATTAGCTTAATCATGCATTTTCATTTTAACTGCATTTTTTCACTGTTATTGATGCTGAATAAATTGGTCTGTGGATATGTCTGTGTTGCTGATTTTGATTCTTTCATCTGGTATTGAATTTTGTTTTGATTTTTCAGTATGTTGTCCTAGAGCCATGTAGGTCTCCCATTAGATTTTTGATAGATTTTTGTAGGGTGTCCTGATGTGATTTGTCTGAGCCTGAAGATAGGAGAAGTCTTGATGACTTCTGACTTTGAAGTTCAACTGTGGTTGAACTTCAGAGATAGTCTCCTGTGGTTTCTTGGCCTGTGGGTTCTTTTTGAAGGTGGGAGCTGATGGAGGTCCTGTTGGAGCTTGCAGAGATGCAGTGGATTGAGGCTTAGTCTAGGAGCTTGTTGTCTGTTTGTGAGGTTCGAGATCCTGAAGTTTGAAGGGAGTTTATGGTACCTTCCTGAGGAAGGCACTATGAATGACTTTCAGTCTTCCTTCTCACCTCTTTCTTAAGTATCCAATGATGTCGGAGCCGACTTGTGAGTTTAATCTCTCCTGAGGAGGAATATAAACTGATCACATGTTGTTGAGCCACATGGGATACGATTCCTAAGTGGAAGCCCCCTAGCACTTTCCTGAGGAAGGTCCTATGGGTCTATTCACTTAGTTCCTCGTTTATCTAGGATTTCTTAAGTATCCAGTGATGTTGGAGCCAACTTGTGAGTTTAATTTCTCCTGAGGAGGAATGTAAACTGATCACAGTTGTTGAGCCACGTAGGATACAATTCCTAAGTGTCAGCCTCCTAGCACTTTCCTGAGGAAGGTCCTATGAGCCTGCTCACTTAGTTCCCCTAGTGCATATAGGTATTTCTCAAGTATCCCGTGATGCCGGAGCCTTCATGTGAGTTTAATTTCTCCTGAGGAGGAATGTAAACTGATCACAGTTGTCGAGCCGCATAGGATATGACTCCTGAGTAGTAACCTCCTGGTACTTTCCTGAGGAAGGCACTATGAGCTTGTCTGCTTAGCTTCCTTTCTCTGGTAAGCTTGTTCTGAAGCTTGGAGAATGGGATTGATTCCTCTTGCCTAGGAGTTTGTTTAGATCCTTGCTTAGGGTTTTGATTAGATTTGTTGCTTAGACCTGTGCTTAGGGCTTTGTATAGAGTTTTGTTTAGAGAGTTATTAGGAGATTGTTTCAGGTTTGTTAGAGGCCCTGCTTAGGGTTAGTCTCTTTGTGTTGTTTGACTTGCGTGATGTTATGTTGCATTAGACTTAGGTGTTCATCCAGATAGTTCTGAGTAGGTGTATCTTAGAAGTAAACTTTGTGTGCATGAGAAGTTGAGGTGGTCCTCCTTCTGCTTGTTTGTTATTGCGTGGCTTTGCTTGTTGGTATTCGGTAGAGCTGAGCTCCCTTGCCTTTGTGGTTTGCGGCCTCTGTGCCTTGTTTGTTTAGTCGTTGCATTCATGCATATTTTCAGTATTTCTTTACTATGCAGTTTCTTGTTTGTGGTTTAATCCTGTTGCCATGATCCCTTAGGAGCTCTGACTTCTCCTCTGCGGAGTCGTTATGATAGACCTTAGGATGGTCAACCAGGTGTGATAGCAGTAGGTAGATTCCCCTGTTTCTCAGCTATAGTTCTAGGGTTTCCCTTTCCTTTCTGTAGGAGCTTTTGAGCAGCTTGATCCGTAGTTAGCTGAACTACAGCTGCTCTGATTCTTCGTTCCAGACGAAGATATGTAGGCATAGGATGCGATATCTTAGCGAGCACACTAATGACTAACCTTTGTTCTCTCGCGGCTGTGCGATCGAGACTTTCCCGCTAACGACTAATTGTTTCCCTTTCTCTTGCCCGAGCGCATTTGAGACCAGATCGTATTTGTAGGTTCCCGAGCCTTAGAGACTAGTTTGTTTTCTCACTGCTGTGTGAGAGCCCCTGTTTACCCGTAGTTAGCCGAACTACGTTTGCTCTGATCTTTCATTTCAGATGAAAGTACGTAGGCACAGGACGCGATGTCCTGGCGAGCAACCTTTTCCCCGTTTAGACGTAGGCAGTCGAACTACGTTGACTCTGACTTTCCCATTGCACGAGGGAATACGTAGGCCCAGAACACCGTATGTTCTGTCGAGTCCTGTCCTTTTCTTTTCTTTTCAGACCAGCCATTAGCGTAGATGGATAACACACCCTTTTACCTATAAACACCAAGCGTGGATCCCATCGAGTACGATGGACGTGAGGGGTGCTAATACCTTCCCCTTGCGTAACCGACTCCCGAATCCAGGTTTTGGTTGCGATGACCATACCTTTTCCCGTCTTTGCGAGGTTTACTTCGAGCGTTTCCTTTCCCGCTCTGAGGGATAAATAACGCGCGGTGGCGACTCTCCTGTCAAGCCGGCGCCGATTTTCGCAGTAGCGACAGCTGGCGACTCTGCTGGGGACCTATAGCATCTAGGGACTTTTCCCATCCCTTATGCTGGGACCGTTTCCCATCCCCTACGCGAGTCAATCCTAGCGCTTGGATGTTTATTCGTTGGGTGTTGTGTATATTGTATTTTACTTTTCTGCACTTTACTTTTCTGTACCTTTACCTTTCCGCATTTATTTTCCAGCATTATATTATTATGATTATTGCTGTGGGCGAAGGGAGGTTACTGTGAGTGAGAAGCCGGACCTGGGCTTGAGTACACACCTAGATATAGTTGTGGAGAAGTAGTAGACGAACCTGTCTGCTGAGCAGGCACAGTTCCCTACGAAAATCTGCGCTCAGACGAGATTCTTGCAGAGGTGCTCCTTTCCGGTCCTGAGGATCTGAGGGGAGTCCAGACGTAAGGATTGTCGACTCTGGGGACCGATCATTTGGAAGTCAGCTAAGTGAGGCCTCTTCATGACTTGATGATGCCACTCCTTCTGGGAATCGTATCGTCACTCATGAAAGTCTGTGACGCTGATAACCGCATAGGATGCCGTACCTTTGTCCGTGGATTAGGTCTATCCTACCTGTGAGAGGGACTGGGTTATTGCAGGAAAACTGGCCGTCAGAAACCATGATTCAGTATCTTTGTCAGATGGTGTTCTTGATTCATCTCCAGGTGTGTTGTCTGGGTCAGATGGGTTTCTTATCTGAGGTTGAGGCTATTATCAGATGGTATTCTCGTCAGATACAGAGGTTCAGATGGTTTTCTTACCAGGGGATTGATATTTTGAGTATCAGATAATAGTTATTGGCATGAGGTTCTGATGACCGTGATGGTTTTCTGTTCTTGATCACAGAGATATTCCTCTTCAGGCTACAGCATAGCCCTATGTTCGCAGATTGCATTATTTATCATATTGCATCATTGCATTGCCATCTGCATTCAACTAACGTGTGTGTATTGCAGGTATATATTTTCCCTTCCAGTTCTGGTGTTTGTTCCTAGCAAGACATGGAAAACCTGAAGAGAGTATTGCCCTATAAGTTTCCGTCGCCGAATATCAGTCTATTGTTAGAGTTGATTGCTATTGCTAAGAAGAGAGGAATGGGTGACTTCAGAAAGAGATATGGGAGGATTCTGACCTACGTTTATCAGCCATCTGCCTACGAGACCAGCGGCATCTATACTCTGTTACAGTTTTACGACGCGGAGCTCAGGTGTTTTGTATTTCCCGACTTCGTTTTGGCTCCTACCCTGGAGGAGTACTCTGCACTTCTGGATATACCGATCCGTGAGCAGATGCCTTTTTATCGTACGGACGCTGAGCCTAAGCTGGCTGAGCTTTCCACCATCCTGTGCTTGAAAGAGTCTGAGTTGTCTGGGAAGATGATCAGAAGAGGAGACGTATGGGGATTTCCGTTGGACGTCTTAGTGGATAAGGCTCGAGAGTATGCCCAGAAGGGTAAATGGGATGTTTTTGACGTTATCCTTGCTGTATGTGTGTATGGCATCGTGTTGTTCCCGAACATTCCTGATTTTGTTGATTCAGATGCCTTCTATATTTTGGCTGCGGGAAACCCAGTTCCTACTTTGCTGGGAGACATCCACCATTCAACTCATTACCAGAATGAAAAGCGACGAGGAAGGAATGTGTCTTGCTGTGTACCTCTCCTATGCAGGTGGTTCACCAGTCATTTGCCTAAGTCGGGCCCTTTTGTCACGTCTATCAATTCTCTAGGATGGCCCGAGCGCTTAATGGGATTAACTGCTGAGAACGTGGTATGGGTCATTAAAGAAGTATTTGGAGCTGAAGTCATACTCAAAGGCGAAGGATTCCCGAATGTTCCGTTAATAGGAAGGAAAGGTTGTGTCAACTATAACCCTTCCTTATTGATCAAGCAATTTGGGTACATACCTCAAGGAGCGCCAAAGCCCGAGGAGATACAGGAATCTCTGTATCTCACTGGGGCAATAGGGAAAGAGATGCTGACTAAACTTGAGAAAGCCTGGAAAAACTTGCACAAGAGAGGGAAGCTTTCAGGTAGCAGAGGGGATACTCGAGGTCCTAGCTCATATACAGAATGGATTCGTGAGCGAGCTGTGAAGTTCCTTATGCCGTATCCAGCAGTTCAGCCATTGCATCCTCCTCCGGTAGAGGAGCCTACCACTGTGGACATTCAGGTTTACAAGCAGCTGATGGCGGAGAAAGAAGAGCTAGCCAGGGCTAAAGAGGCTTTAGAGCGGGAGAATGCCCAGCTTCGGCATGAAAATATTGAAACAGGATATATTTCTAAGCAACAGGCTGAAACTCTGAAGCATCTGAAGACTACGCTATTGGAATTGACTGAAACCAAGAAGCGTTTAGAGTTAGATGTCGACTCAGTTAGTAGTGTGTTGGCCACCAAGAAGCAAGAGCTGGAAAGGGCCTACACAAAGCTAGCCAAGTTCAGAGGACACTGGGATCTCACTATGACCAAGCGCAAGGAACGAGAAGAAGTGCTGAAGACACAGATTGCTCAGTTAGAAGAACAGGTCAAAGTAAAGAACGAAGAGCTTGAAGAAGAAGCCTGTCGCCGATACGAGGCCGAGCGCAAGTTGACAGATGCCATGAAGAATTTGGAAGATTTCCAGCATAGAGCAGATGCCAAGAGACCCAAACCAGGGGATGGTGCTAATGATAAGGCTTGGGAAGACTTTGTCAGAGACATCCAGGGGACAGTCAGGAAGAGGGATCGACTGATAGAAGGTTTGATTTATCAACCAGATCACGCAGAGACAAAGAAGATGGTCGAAGACTTCCGCAACCGTACCCGTATTTGATTTCTCTTGTATTCTGTATGTTGAGATCACCACCAGGCATGTTGGCTGGGATCCTCTTTGTCATATCAGCTGTATGGAGCATAGTTATGTAATTTCTGGACAAGACTGTTATTCTAATCAATATATGAGGGTTCTTCTAAATATTGTCTTTATGGTTCATCTCGTCTTGCTACCACTGACACTGGAATTGGAGGGAAAATATCTCCAATGCACACATGCACGTTAGCATTCTTGTATTTCTGTTTGCATAAATCATATTGCATAGCATTTAGCAGGTCAAAGCACTTATCCAACCTTTGTTTTCACCAGAAGGTGATTCTCGGGGAATTGTTTGAGGCAAGAATGGAGTGTCGAAGACGACCAAGGGGCTGAAGCGGATTTGAGCAGAATCAAGCAGCGTAATCAGTTACCGGTAGTTGGTGGCTATGTCTGAAGGCAATCTCCAGTCTCCTAATACTCAGGGAGGGTTTACTATGGCGCCCAACCATCAGTATGATTTTATGGAGGACTTCCCGCAAGCGAACAATCTAACTGCAGCCCAAGTTGTGCAGCCTGCTGTTGAGAACAGAGATCAGCATGAGCAGTTTCTTGTCCGAAATGAACGTTATCCTCCTGTTAACAATCAATGTGTTGTTTTCCCTGTGATGAATTACCGAGGAGATAATCTAATGACCGGGTTAGTAGATCCAAGAGCTCTTGACTATGGTAGAAGAGTCCGAGTGTTGGAAGAGCAAATGAAAGCCTTGGAAGCGAAAGATGCCGTTAACCTGGATGCTGTAGCCATGTGTTTGGTCCCTGACCTCGTGTTACCGCACAAGTTCAAAATGCCGGAATTTGAAAAATACACAGGAGATAGCTGTCCGAAGTTGCATTTGATGATGTTCTGTCGAAGGATGACTTCGTTTGTGCGAAATGACAAATTGATGATCCATTGCTTTCAGTATAGTCTGACTGGGGCATCGTTGAGATGGTATGTGCAATTGGAAAGTAACCAGATTCGATCATGGGTAGATTTAGCCAGAGCTTTCATAAGGCAGTACGATTACAACTTGGATTTGACTCCTAGTCTTGTTGATCTGCAAGAATTGTCTCAAGCAGAGAATGAATCATTCAGAGCGTATTTGCGAAGATGGAAGGAATTGTCTGCTAGTGTTCAGCCACCGCTTCCGGAAAGGGAACTAGTTGACATCTTCTTGGGTACCCTGAAAGGCCATTATTTTGACAAATTGTTCAGTTGCACAAACTTTGTGGGCCTGATGAGGCTGGGAGAGATTGTTGAGAGAGGACTCAGGAGTGGAAAGTTTCGAGGTGTTCCTTACGTCCCAGTTAATAAGATTGAGCCAGTTGTCAGTTCTCAAGAAGAGTGGGAAGGAGATGATGCTACCTCAGAATCTCTAGCATCTCAGGATCAGTTTTCAGACACTTCAAGTCAACGGTCATCTTACCGCCGATCGCGTCAGCACGCTCCACGCAGACCAAGGAAGCCTGAAAGGCAGTTTACTCAGCTACCGGTATCATACAGTCAGTTGTTGCCAGATCTGGTCAGAAGTGGGTTGATAGTACCGAAAGAGACTAAGCCGGTGATTCCACCGTATCCTCCGGGTTTTGATGCCAGCGCCTGCTGTGAGTACCATGTTGAGGCACAGGGGCATTCAACAAATGATTGTAAGGTGCTTAGAAGCCAGATTCAAGATCTGTTAGACTCTAGCCGTATTTGCATCACGCCTCAGGGTTGCGTTCAGGTTAATGATTTTCCATCTTCCAGTTGTGGGGGTTCGTCAGTTAATGTCATGGAAGACTCCACAGGAAGTGTGTGCTCTGAAGATTATCAATCAGAAAGTTCAGTTGAATATGGGGGAAGTTTCTAGAGGTTTCTATGCCGGGTGTCGCATCTGTTTCTCTGCCTAACCCGTTTAGCTTTTGTGCATCAGTATTTGTCGACCACCACCAGGATTGTTGGCTGGGGACGTTATATTCATACTCATTTGTGCTTACCTGCTGATTTTGTTGGTTGTACATATGTGGGAGATGTTTGTCTGTGTGCTTATAGCTTGAGTTTCTCTTTATCTCGTTGTGAATATGTGTTTGTTTGCTACGCTGCATTATCATTTAGCAGGTATATCAGAACCGTGGGTCTTATTTCCTCATCAGCCAGTTTATTGCAGGAATTCCTTCAGAGATATGGAACAGAATCAGTTTGAATTGATTGAAGTCCGAAGCCAGCTGGGGCAGATGATGAGAGACATGCAAGAGATGCGTCTAGAGCAGAAGATTCTCAAGGAGGAGAACAGCCAGCTGAAGACCCAAGTGAGCTTGATCATGGAGGTAGTCAAGAATGTGCTTAGGAAAGAAGACGATCAGCTATTCGAAGCCGCAATGAAGAAGCTCGTGCCACCTGTGCATGTGGAACCTGAGCAGCAGCAACAGAAGATACAGCCGGTTCAGCGGAGGATCCAGGAAGGAAAGCCAAGGAGAATATTTGAAGCACCACCTATGACATATGCTGAACTCTTGCAGATCTTACTGAGGTTTAATCTGGTGGAGAAAAGAGCGTTGACACAACCAACGAAAGCGTTTCCTCAAGGATACGATGCCAGTAAACAATGTGAATTTCATTCCGGGGCATTCGGACATGACATCGAGGGTTGTCATGCTTTCAAGCACAATGTTCAAGACCTGATTGACTCGCACGATATTGAATTCACGCCGGGCGGCGTAGCTGTGCATATTGCTCCTGTCTCAGTCGATGCTAAAATGACAGATGTTTCTAAAGCTGCAGTGGGTCAGAAGCGTATCCTGGAATCCATGGTGTCAGAATCTCCAGGCCCACAACTGTTGCCTATTCCTGGGGCAGATCTAAGAAAGAAAATGGTTAAGCATAAGGAGAGCGTTCAGTACATTGAAAATCAAGAAACCGATGTTGCATTTGATGCAAAGGGTGCTCAAGGGTCAACCCGATACCAGCAGCAGCAGCCTCAGCAGGGGGCACAGCAGGCTCAGCGACGATTCCAGGGTGGCAAGCCGAGAAGAGTGTTTGAGAAGCCTCCCTCAACATATGCCGAGTTGTTGCAGACATTGTTGAGATTGAATCTGGTAGAGACAAGAACTCTGGCACCAATAACGGGAACTCCCCCGTTTGGTTATGACGCAAGCAAGCACTGTGAGTTTCATTCTGGAGCCCCGGGTCACGATATAGAAGGCTGCCATGCTTTTAAGCACAAAGTGCAGGATTTGCTTGACAGTGCAGCAATCAGCTTCGGGCAGAGAGGTCCCCAAATCATCTGAATGAAGGAGAAAGGGCTCTATAATTTGTTTGAGTCGATTGAAAGCAGATCAAGACAGCATCGGGTTACCTCTAATAAAGATAGCTGGTTCAGCAGCAGGGCAGATGTGAAAGCCCGATTCTCAGAAGCTAGCATATTTTCTTTGTTTTAGCTTGTCATTCCTTTGCATTTGTAGTTGCTTTCCTGTTTGAATTTGTAAACTTGTTTGTAAAACTTGTTGTTTTCAGTCAAATTGATGATAATGAAATAAATGTGCATGTTTTGATTGAATCCATTCGTGTTCACTAACTGTTTTGCAAATGTCCAACGCTTGGTTAAGAAGAATTTAGGGAGGATGACGAAAATGACCAACATGCAACTACCGATATTGTATGCTTTTGAAATAAACCTGCTGATGATGTACAGGCATTGATTCAAATCCTTAAACACCGGAGATATAAGGAAGATAATCCCTTGTCAACCCCTTTGAGCCTTGTAGTAGGAGTTTCTTTCTGTGAACGAAAAAACCCTCAATCTTAACCTGGGGCAGGGTAGGTGTTAGCTAATTGGACCGAGTGTCCAAATCGCAAAAGGAATGTCCGTTCGAGGATCAATCACACCCCTAGAGGTCGTGCCTAAAAGACCACAATGGTTCAATCAGGAGTGGGACAGCCACATCATTTCCCAAAGAGTCAGACAACCAGTGTCACACGACTTGTTCAAAAGCAAAGAAGAATGAAAAAATCAAAAGCCCGCTAAGTCAAGAGAATTTCAAAACAAATGACTTAGGCAAAAATGAGGGCATCCCGCTGGACTAAAAAATCAAAAGAAACTCAAAAGGAGTCAGTCCAGGCAAAAGTTAGGGATATGAAAAGAAAAAAGATGAAAAGGATCAAAAGAAAAATCCTCGATAGAAATACAAGTCGTGTGACCACAAATGTCAAAGACGAAAAGTGAGTGGCTGTCACTCCAAAATCCAAAAGTTTCTCGAACTATCATTTCTATTTTTTCAGCCTCTGAGAGGTGAGCGCTAAGGTCAAATTAGCTGAACGTAGGATGGGAGAACATCAAGGAGAATGGGTGGGTTAAAAATAAACTTTGAGCCTTTATCCTTTTTTTCAAAACCATGAACCTGACCACGTTACAACCTTCAAAAGACCTAATTGAAGCAGGGTGTTTCGAAAGCATACTCCGGTAAAGGTCGCGTCGATTCTGACTCTTAAAAAGGTTCCTCTTACCATGATGGTACTGATGTTGATAAATGTTTTGTGCATCATATGCCATAAACTGTTTTTCCGTTTCCCAGTGAACAGATTGGATGTCAAAGCTGTCATATGTGTTGCATTAATACATCTTTTATGCATAACAACTTGTTTTACTTGCGAGTAAGCGCTTGACAGCAGAAAAGTTTCCTGCAATGGAAAGTATGATCAAGATAGAAGGAAGAGCGCCCGAATGTTCCGAGAGCAGAGGCAAGCTTTATTGTGATCCCCAGTCAGGTCAGCTTTTCAAAGTCAGTTATTCTGGGGCAATCAGGTTGAGATTCGGTGAATACGGCGCAGTCAAGAGTACTACTCTGAATCAGATAATCAGGGGCAAGGTCATTGCGGTCAGGAGCAGACCATCTTAAGCGCGCGAAAGTTGTGCGAGAAGCATTCAAGGTGAAGTATCTCTCAGAAGTTCAGAACGCTGAGGCATGTTGTATCGAACCATCAAGGAACAGAGTTGCAGATTTCCTTTCAGGGACTATCCCCACGGAGATCCCGTAGGCTGGGGCATATCGGAAGCGAAAGGATTGTTGTTCTCCGTACCTACAGGGTCATTCAGAGTTATTCGAGCGGATGCAGTCGATTTTCGAGAGCGAGATGAATGCGGGAAGTTGTGTCACTATCCCTTGACCCTTCACTAAAAGGCTGTGTATTCAGGCAGAATGTTATCCAGCGGCGGTTGTATCTGACCCAATAAGATAGCTTAAGAGCTCAAACCCATGTTTGCGATTACTGTAAAGACCATCCGTGTCGGCGCATCAATTTCCAGATCCGAGCTTCATCAGAGCGCAGGAGGATTCCCTCCATTTTCTCCAGCAAAGACCAATTTGTCATTGGCATGGATAAGCTATTCCCCGGAGGAGTCTAATCATATTCAGCACGTCTGCTATTTCACAACGGAGTTATATTCCCCAGCAGGGTATTACTTCGTCGAGGTGTTCGGTTAAGTCCTCAATATCCCCAGCATGGTTGATTTCACTCTCCCAGCATTTATTTTGCTAGGACGATTCAGTGATATCCGGGTTATCCCCAGCAAAGTTGGCCTCGCCTTCAGCATTTATTTTGCTGAAGTGGTTTTCTGTACCCGGCCTTCTCCGGCAGCTCGAGCCTGCTAGCATATTGCATGCATCATCATACTTGCATCATACTTGCATATCATTGTCAGAATGCGTCGCATTTCCATCCAGGATGGAGCATTACGCTGTAGAAAGATTAAAGCATTTGCATATGCATACAAAGCATAAGTCAGATTTTCTATCAGCCTCATATGACGCGTGAATTACTCTGTGATCAGTTCAGGGGCGTTTATCCAGCAACAGTATTCAGACGATTCAGCGGATTATTTGTATCTCAGATCATACAGCGATTATGCTTTAAGCAAGCAGTCATCTGATATCGACAGACTTTTCTTCCCGTCAATTCATATTGGCGATGTGTTCCTCCAATGAGTGGATTTCTCCGTCTATCATTAGACGTCGTGAGTACGAATGTGGTTTTCTTTCCGTCTATCCATAGACGATGTGAAGTTGCGGGTGATCGCAGTAAGATTTCAAGAAGGGGTTTCTCCCAGGAGATGCTTTCCTTTCCGTCTATCAGTAGACGATGTGAAGTTTCAGGCAATCTTCAATGGAGTTCAAAATAGAGCTTTTCTAGCAAGTGGTTTTCCTTTCCGTCTGGCAGCAGACGATGTGAAGTTTCGAGCTATTGTTCAGCAGGTTTCTTATTGCCAGATCATACATATGATGAGGTGTTTCCCCAGCGAGTCTTCTCCGGCTATCCTTAGTTGTTGAGGGGTTTCAAAATGATTTTGGATATTGGTTCTCTTTCTGGTTATTGGATATGATGACGTTCAAGAAAGACTTTTCTGACCATCAATCCCTATTGATGTCGAAGCTCTTCGAAGAATGTTCAGTTTTCGTGATTGTCGATTCTTATTGACGACATGGTTCCTTAAAAGGTGGTTTTTCTTACCGTCGGTCCATACTGACGATGCGGCCCCTTCAAGGATATTGACTTCTCCATCAATTCCCGTAGACAGAAGGATTCTGAAATTCAAAGGATGGTGTTGAATTGCGTTATGGTGACTTCCCGTCTATCTTTAGACGATGTGTGTATGGAGATTCTGGTGTCTTTCCGTCTATCCTTAGACGATGCGAGTATGGAGATTAAGGTTTTCTCCCGTCTGTCAGTAGACAGCGTGAATTCAGAGATTATTTCTTTCCGTCTACCCTTAGACGATGAGAACATTGATTTGTTTCATCAATCAGGATGATTCCGTCTACCCTTAGACGATGAGAATATTGATTCGTTCATCAATCAGGATGATCCCGTCTACCCTTAGACGATGTGAATAATGAGTTGTTCATCAATCAGGATGATTCCGTCTACCCTTAGACGATGAGAATAATGAGTTGTTCATCAATCAGGATGATTCCGTCTACCCTTAGACGATGTGAATAATGATTTGTTCATCAATCAGGATGATTCCGTCTACCCTTAGACGATGCGAATATGGAGATTAATGTTGTCTTTCCGTCTATCATTAGACGAGGTGAGTATTCAATAATGGTGTCTTCCCGTCCATCTTTGGGCGATGTGAGTATATTTCTCTTCCTGCCTATCAGTAGGCAATGTGAAAGAATCAGGTATGTTGTTGCAACCATCAGGGTTTGTTATATGGGGTATCACAAGCAACGGGTATTCAAATCAGGAGTTCTCTATCAGATGATTGATCATTTTGGTGCCGCAATGACTGGACTCGGTTTTCTGGACTTTATTCCCCAAGCAGTTGACAGTATATGCTCGCGGTTGGCAAATTTTCGGGTTTCATTTGTATTCAACCGTCTCGTACCTCTGAATGTTTGAAGGCTGAGCGCTCTTCAAACCCTTCAGGTCCAAGTCGCTTGAATAGGGGCAGCTGTTGCACCCTAAAATTTGACCAACCGGTTCTCCCATTTGACTCATGGTTTAAATTCATATTCGCAGCACAGACATGTGATTCCTGTGCAAAACAGGGGATATCAGAGTTTACAGCTTGATTTTTGTCTATCAGATGTGGCAGATCCAGTCCAGATTACCAGGGTTTTATTTTCAGGAAATTGTGCGCTCCTCGGTGATTTTTCAGTGATTTTGGGGATATTCTGATGCCCGGGGATCTCCGTTCGATTCGATCTGGTCTCGTGCGCTCTTTTATGGCGGTCATTTGCATTCATCTGCATTTTTAGGGTTTAATAGGCTTTTGTGAATTTTTAACAGGCTTTATAGATTTTTCTGGAATTTAAATAGGTTTATAGAATATTTTAACAGCTTAAATCTCTTTTTAGGATTTTATAAGAATTTTTAAATCATTTTTAGAATTTTTATATAGATTTTAAAATAGGTTTAATGGTTTTTTAGATAATATAGAAATAATATAGTTTTTCTTTTCTTAATGATAGATTTTAATAGATATTAAAGAATATTAGAATCTTAATAGAGAATTAGTAGGAGTTTAGAATTAATTAGAGCATTAATCTTCTTTTTAGATTTAATTAGGTTAATTGTTGTTTTAGATTTAAGTAGATTGATTTAGAGTTAATTAGATCTTAACTAGATTTTTAGATTTAATTAGGATAATGTAGAATTAATTAGACTTTTAATCATTTTTTAGAGTTTAATTAGGTTAATTGAATTTTTAGAGTTAATTAGATCTTAATTGATTTTTAGATTTTATTAGGATTAATCAGTAGATAATTAGGTGTTAATTGATGGTAATTAGATATAGTTAGGATTAATGGTTTTTTTTATTCAGTTTTTCATTCATTTTTCGTATTGGGCCCAGGGGGGTGTTTTTTTTGGTAAAGCCCAATTCTCAACTCAGCATGTCCAAAAAAATGAAAGCCCAGAATCCGTCCAAAAATCCAGCAATTCTCAGATTTTTTCCAGCGTCTTCTAGAGAGTTCCAGAACTCTCAGTGCTTTAAATAGTGCAGCCACGTGTAGCACACTGAGGGGTCCCACGCGTTTTGCCTTGAAGCACGCCACCACACACTCAGAGAAGCCTCCAGACTTTCCCACGTGTCCTCACACCTGTCCCCACCACTCTCTCTCTCAGCGCATGCACGCCACTTGGCGCCCCCACACCCATCACCGGAGATTCACCAGCAACCTCACCGGCGGCCATGCATCAGCCGTAACTTCCCGCCGCCGGTGATCCCCAACGACTTCCGGCCACCGTCATCCCCAAACGTCCAGAATCCCCAGATCTTCATCCTCTTCCTCCGATCCCCTCCATTGAACCTTCATCATCCTCATCCATAATTTCCAGAACAACTCAAATCGTCATCATCTTCAACCAAAATTTCCAGAAACTCATCACCTTCAACCCTAATTCCCAGAAACCACCATTGAACTTCATACTCCATCAATTTTTTCCAGAATCCTTCGTTCACCAACATCAATTTTCATCAACTTCTCCAGAACAGTATCAAACCTTCCTCCTCCCTCGAAGATCTCCAGAATCCACTCAGACATCCAACAATCTTCGAACAAGGTTCCCAGAAACGTCAAATCACGCTCAATCTGCAAGCAAGCTTTCCAGAAATCCACTAGATTCAAGGATCTTCAAGATCCATCTGCTTCAGATTCATAACGTCTTCGTCCTTCAACAACGCACGCCTGATATAATAGATCTTCATAGATCCTTGTTTCCGCTCGCATTAACTCAGGTATGCCTCTCTGAAATTCCTTGCATGTTCTTCTTTAGAGTGTGTTGTTTTCAACGTTGCATAGATTAGTTAGGGTTTTTTTCTTTTAGGAATGGATTTGGTGCGTGGTGTTGTTTGATGCTGGGATTAATCTTGATAATGTGTTTGATGGTGGATTGAGGTTTCTCGAGAGGGGTACGAGGGCTTCAGAGTGTGGTGTGAGCTTGTTGCAGAGAGAGATGAGGGAGAGGAGAAAGATGAATAGAGCGGCGTTAGGGTTGGGAGGTGAGGATGAACAGTACCAGAGTATTTGGGGGATGATGTTGGTTTTGTCTAACTGTAACTGGATTAGGGTTTGTGTGGATTGGGCTCAGGCCCAAGCGTGGCTTCTGACGCACACCCCCCAAACTGCTTGTCCCCCCAGCGTGTGTGAGAGACCTGAGTGGAGTGGATTGGGCCTTAAGCCCCAATTTACTTCCTGCACCCCCTGGGCGTGAGCCCATTAAGATAATAACTGCCAAAATTTGCTCATGGCACCCCCCAGGGCGTTTTGTTTTCTTTTCTGAGTTTGCTAGTTGTTTAAGTCCTGGGCCCTGCGCCCTATTACTTTTAGTACCCCCAGAATATGGGCCCAGTGTAGAATAACTAGATTTCCCTGCTGTTTAAACCCCCCCAGCTTTATTTCAATTTTATTTCAATTTCTTTTATTTTTGCATATCAAATAATTCATAGAAAAAATGTAAATAATAATTGTTTTAATAATTCTTTTTCCACCATTTCATGAAAAATGTTAAGAAAATTAAATAAAAAATAAAAATGGCATTTTATTCTTATTTCCTATTTTTGTGCATATTTTCCATTTTAATTGATGTGTTTTTTTAATATTTTCAATGCATGCATATCATTAGAAAATTCATAAAAAATGGTAGATTTAGTCAAATAATTCCGTTCTTTTTTCTGTAGACTCGTGATTCAGTGTAGAATTTTATAGTGCAAAAACATTAGCTTAATCATGCATTTTCATTTTAACTGCATTTTTTCACTGTTATTGATGCTGAATAAATTGGTCTGTGGATATGTCTGTGTTGCTGATTTTGATTCTTTCATCTGGTATTGAATTTTGTTTTGATTTTTCAGTATGTTGTCCTAGAGCCATGTAGGTCTCCCATTAGATTTTTGATAGATTTTTGTAGGGTGTCCTGATGTGATTTGTCTGAGCCTGAAGATAGGAGAAGTCTTGATGACTTCTGACTTTGAAGTTCAACTGTGGTTGAACTTCAGAGATAGTCTCCTGTGGTTTCTTGGCCTGTGGGTTCTTTTTGAAGGTGGGAGCTGATGGAGGTCCTGTTGGAGCTTGCAGAGATGCAGTGGATTGAGGCTTAGTCTAGGAGCTTGTTGTCTGTTTGTGAGGTTCGAGATCCTGAAGTTTGAAGGGAGTTTATGGTACCTTCCTGAGGAAGGCACTATGAATGACTTTCAGTCTTCCTTCTCACCTCTTTCTTAAGTATCCAATGATGTCGGAGCCGACTTGTGAGTTTAATCTCTCCTGAGGAGGAATATAAACTGATCACATGTTGTTGAGCCACATGGGATACGATTCCTAAGTGGAAGCCCCCTAGCACTTTCCTGAGGAAGGTCCTATGGGTCTATTCACTTAGTTCCTCGTTTATCTAGGATTTCTTAAGTATCCAGTGATGTTGGAGCCAACTTGTGAGTTTAATTTCTCCTGAGGAGGAATGTAAACTGATCACAGTTGTTGAGCCACGTAGGATACAATTCCTAAGTGTCAGCCTCCTAGCACTTTCCTGAGGAAGGTCCTATGAGCCTGCTCACTTAGTTCCCCTAGTGCATATAGGTATTTCTCAAGTATCCCGTGATGCCGGAGCCTTCATGTGAGTTTAATTTCTCCTGAGGAGGAATGTAAACTGATCACAGTTGTCGAGCCGCATAGGATATGACTCCTGAGTAGTAACCTCCTGGTACTTTCCTGAGGAAGGCACTATGAGCTTGTCTGCTTAGCTTCCTTTCTCTGGTAAGCTTGTTCTGAAGCTTGGAGAATGGGATTGATTCCTCTTGCCTAGGAGTTTGTTTAGATCCTTGCTTAGGGTTTTGATTAGATTTGTTGCTTAGACCTGTGCTTAGGGCTTTGTATAGAGTTTTGTTTAGAGAGTTATTAGGAGATTGTTTCAGGTTTGTTAGAGGCCCTGCTTAGGGTTAGTCTCTTTGTGTTGTTTGACTTGCGTGATGTTATGTTGCATTAGACTTAGGTGTTCATCCAGATAGTTCTGAGTAGGTGTATCTTAGAAGTAAACTTTGTGTGCATGAGAAGTTGAGGTGGTCCTCCTTCTGCTTGTTTGTTATTGCGTGGCTTTGCTTGTTGGTATTCGGTAGAGCTGAGCTCCCTTGCCTTTGTGGTTTGCGGCCTCTGTGCCTTGTTTGTTTAGTCGTTGCATTCATGCATATTTTCAGTATTTCTTTACTATGCAGTTTCTTGTTTGTGGTTTAATCCTGTTGCCATGATCCCTTAGGAGCTCTGACTTCTCCTCTGCGGAGTCGTTATGATAGACCTTAGGATGGTCAACCAGGTGTGATAGCAGTAGGTAGATTCCCCTGTTTCTCAGCTATAGTTCTAGGGTTTCCCTTTCCTTTCTGTAGGAGCTTTTGAGCAGCTTGATCCGTAGTTAGCTGAACTACAGCTGCTCTGATTCTTCGTTCCAGACGAAGATATGTAGGCATAGGATGCGATATCCTAGCGAGCACACTAATGACTAACCTTTGTTCTCTCGCGGCTGTGCGATCGAGACTTTCCCGCTAACGACTAATTGTTTCCCTTTCTCTTGCCCGAGCGCATTTGAGACCAGATCGTATTTGTAGGTTCCCGAGCCTTAGAGACTAGTTTGTTTTCTCACTGCTGTGTGAGAGCCCCTGTTTACCCGTAGTTAGCCGAACTACGTTTGCTCTGATCTTTCATTTCAGATGAAAGTACGTAGGCACAGGACGCGATGTCCTGGCGAGCAACCTTTTCCCCGTTTAGACGTAGGCAGTCGAACTACGTTGACTCTGACTTTCCCATTGCACGAGGGAATACGTAGGCCCAGAACACCGTATGTTCTGTCGAGTCCTGTCCTTTTCTTTTCTTTTCAGACCAGCCATTAGCGTAGATGGATAACACACCCTTTTACCTATAAACACCAAGCGTGGATCCCATCGAGTACGATGGACGTGAGGGGTGCTAATACCTTCCCCTTGCGTAACCGACTCCCGAATCCAGGTTTTGGTTGCGATGACCATACCTTTTCCCGTCTTTGCGAGGTTTACTTCGAGCGTTTCCTTTCCCGCTCTGAGGGATAAATAACGCGCGGTGGCGACTCTCCTGTCAAGCCGGCGCCGATTTTCGCAGTAGCGACATTAGGTCAAACCAATTCTATGAATTTGCAAGTTGGATGTTCAGAATTGTGGTCAATTTTGAACTTAAGTACTCAAATTGGTGATTCAAGTATTTTTAATGTAATGACACGAAACCTTTGTCCCTGAAGTTTTAAATCTTGAATTTCTTAGAACCTGTGAAGTCCTTCTAATCCACTTCGTATATCCTTAATTTTGAATTTCAAAGCATGGGAAGGAACTTGTAACTTTCTTGGATTTTCACTTTGCCTATTTGAATTAGAGTTTTGTACTTTGAGCTTGACATGTCATCTTTGAAATTTGTAATTTTGGGGTGAAATCAAATTACTTTTTTTGGTAAGAATGATGAGTTTGAAAGCAATTAACACTCTTAGAACTTAACATGAAAATTATGCCAAACCAATCTGAATTTGTGAACTGGACATGGCGAATGTATCATGATCATGCTATCAAGCTAACACTTTGCAAACCTTGATTTGAATACTTTGATAAAACTTTGCAACTCTTAACGATGAGCAAACTTCTTTAAAGAATGTTATGTCCAAGAAAAACATCATATTGCAACTAAGTTTGAAATACCATGGTCCGAATCATAATACACTAAGGCCTAACAAAATTCAGGTTGGAGATCAATGCCCTATATTTTAAAGAACAAAGTTATATGATATAGTAACAATCCTGAAATTCTTATGCACAATAGTAATGGAAGAAAACTCTAATGAAGCTCTTGAAAAATCTTGAGGAAAATGACTTTGATCCCTGATAAGAATATGTTCAAACCTTATTTCCAATGAAGGAAACAATTGAGTCGACCTTAAAAGATTCAAACCAGTAGGAAACCCTAGGAACCTTGAATTAGAATGGTCATGTCCTGAAATGCTTGACTGAGAGAACCTTTATTATCTACACTCGAAATCACTGCACCTGCACATACTGGTTAATTATAATGAATACACACACAAGACCATACGACCTAATTCTCAGAAGATTATGGACAAAGGCCGGATGACCTTACAGAGAGAAAGATGAGAAAGGTAGGACAAATGAAATGCATGATACGCCATGCATATAACATCGAGGTATTTCATTGGTTTAGATATGTCAGTTGTTGCAGTGAGAATCGGATATCAAGCTATTGATTAACTTAAATTACAAATCTTTAGAATTCACCACTGAACTTTATTTTATCTAAGGGAAAGGGAAAAGATCGTGTAAAACCCTAAGTTTGTAATGTAACAACAATGGTAAGAGATCTAAGGTTCGGGGGTTGGTTATACCTAGGGAAGGTGTTAGCATCCTAAACATCTATAGTACTCTATAGGAACCTCTTGAATGTATTTGTGTTACAGTTTTCTATTTGCTTTGAAATGTTTTATTTTTGGGTTTTATTGGTGAGGATAGGAACCTAAGGGTTTATTACTAAGTATGCTCGCTAAAACTTCGCAGTCTTGTACCTACATAACCTTACAAGGATAGAATCAGAGCATTTGTAGTTCACCTAAACAAGGGTGAAGAACACTTGATAGTGATCAAGGTTCAAATAGGGAGGTAAGTGTTTATAGAAGTAACACTTACATAGAGTTTACAAAATTCTATCCTAAGTCTAATTTAAAAGACTAAATGACTCTAACAAGGTCAGAAGGGAGTTAAGGTAAGGTTAAGCTTCTTATGACATAAAGTCAATAAAAAGATCTTTCCTTTGGATTTTGGAACAAAGGAGAAAGAAGGATGAAATCTAGCAAAGCTAACATCACTTGGGGGTAAAGTTTAAATTACACATGAACAATATAGGTGAACATGGACAAAGATGATATTTAAGCAAGATTTCAATTGACATTCAACAAGCATGCATAAGTTAAAGATTACTTAAACATGGATAAGATTCACAAGATATGTATAATTTAAAGCATTAATTAAACATGGATAGAGTTCAAAAGACATGTGTAAGTCAAAGCATTACTTAAACATGGATACAATCAACAAGACATGAATAAGTCAAAGCATTACTTAAACATGGATACAATCAACAAGACATGAATAAGTCAAAGTATTACTTAAACACGGATAAAGGTCACAAGCTCAAACTATCATGGATAAGTTAAAGCATTACTTACACATGGATACAATCAACAAGAGATGAATAAGTCAAAGCATTACTTAATCATGAATACAATTTAAATTTCAAACAAGCATGGATTAGGATTTACTAACACCATCTAATCTTGAATACAATTAAAGTATTAAATAAAACTTGTATAAGTCAAAGCATTACTTAAACATGGTTCAAGACATCAAGGCAACAATCAAGGTGCATGTTAAGGTTCAAGGTGATCATATTCAAAGGTTAAATCATCACAAAGACTTAAAAATGGTAACCATACAAGTTATGAATCATGTTAAGGCATGTTATCAACGTTTTAAGGCATTTATGAACATATGTCCAAAGGTGGGAAGCACAAGGACTTATATACAAAGGTTGAATGAGGTATGATAATATCAACAAGTATTATAGCAATGTTTGAAGAAAAGATTTACAACCATGCATGGAAGGAGTAAGTCATTTAAACATGGAAAAGAAAGCATTTAAGTACCATAAACTTAGGAAAAACGCAAAGCAACATCTCATCAAAATCACACAAGGTTCACACGTGGTGTATTACATTCATACAAATCAATATGATCAAGCACAAAAAAAGAATCGATCAAATAGAATCATTGAATGACCTAAAATCACTTTAAAATGATCCTATCTTTGACTAAGTAAAAGTGTCTGAGAAATAAATTATTTTTGGAATTTTCAAAAGGATTCACAAAATTGGCTTAATAAAGAATAAGTGCATAAAATATCAGCTCAAAAGGATAAATAGTTCAGGAGAGAGAGAATCTCACTCTTTACATAACAAATGTCCTAACCACATGTCACGACATTGTGCTGATCATGATGTCTGACCAACCTGTCAAGACATCTGGCTCGACATCTTGATGTGAACTTATTTTAACAAAGAGTTAAAGAGAACTTACAAATGCAATGTAGTGATCCCTATAGCTCCACTGATCTCCCTGGAATGTGCTAGAGTGCTTAGTTTTCGTTGAAACACTCTAGAACTCTCTATCTAAATTAAGTTGCAAAGTGAAGAAGTGAGGGTGTGATTATGGTGTTTGGGTTGTTATATAAGTTTTACAATGGTTTGGAACACTTCTATGATGCTTATGGAATGTATTTGTGGTGTTGGAATGAAGTTTGATTGAGAGATGAGAAATCACGAGTTTTGGTTTTTTGGACAACTTGAAATTTCAAGAAAATGGAGCAAGATGATTTTGAGGTTATGAGATGTTTTGTGTGTGTTTTGCAGCTGAACAAGCATCTATTTATAGTGCAATTGATCTGAAATGGTGCAATGGATATTGGATTTTTTATTAATTTTAAAGGAAAACCATAAAAGTGGACAAAAGGTACAAAAGTGTATTTTTGCTTTATAGCTCCTAATTAACTTTTTCCTCACATGATCTGCAGCATATAACAATTATGTCTAGTGTTTAGGTCAGCTACATGACTTCAAAAACAAGTCAACATGATTGAAGCATAATCTCATGTAATGGCCATAATCACTTCAAGTTAGGACTTTGGATTGAGCTTCTCCATGGTGAATTGAGATCTTAACCTATAGCTTTTGGTACCTTTGTTCAGAAAATTTTTCAGAAATGGTCAAAAGCATCATCCAAAACGAGCAAAAATCTGGTTCAAAATTCAGCAAAATCTGTCTTGAACAAACAGCTCTATCATGGTTTCTTGCAAAAATCATAACTTCACGCTCAAGCAAAAGAAATTCATACTCTTGGTATCATTCGAAAGAGGATATGAAATACTACAACTTTGATGTTGAAAACTTGACTTGAATCATCTTGGATCATGTAGAAAACTGTCCACCAAAATTGAAACTTTCACTTTTTGACACTAGAAATTTTTTGGATGTTGTGACATGAACATGGCCAAAATTCAAGTTTGGAGGGCCAATTTTCCTTCTTCGAAACTCTCAGCTCATGCATTGGAACAAATGTACTTGTAATTTTTGGAAATCCCTAGACATGCTCTACAGCTTTCATGTTTTGAGTTTTTCTTGAATAAAAAAGGATCATGATGAAAACTGGCTCACAAGTTGGTTACTTTTTGAAGGCAGATTCTGTCTCAAAAATTTTTTAAGTGTTGGAAATCAATTTGAATAAAACACCAACTTCATGGCTTCATAACTTGAAATTTAACCACTTTTTGGGAATTCATCCTCGTTGACAAAGTTGTAGTATGTAAAAATCTCTTCAAATTAATCTTTGGAGCAAGAAAAATGGATACTTTGATTGTGAGTTATGGCCTTGGCAAAAGTTGGCTCCAAATTAGGTTTTTTTTTCATAACTTAGAAAAAATTCACTTTCTTCAAAGTTGCCCTTTTTACAAGAACCTCGATTCTCTTGATTTTTCTTGACCAAACTCCATCATCAAACATATTTTCAATGAATATTGACTTGAGGAACTCATATTTGACCAAAAACCCTAAAGTCAAAGGTTTGACTTTGCAGTAAATGGCATGTGCATCAGATGAACTTTCACTTCACGATCTTCAATGAAATCAATCTCTTGGGCTATTTGAACATCATAGATAGACTCAAAGGGTATACTTGAATATCTTGAACCATGTCCCAAGGCTTGAGATCATGTCTTGATCAAAAGTCAAAGATGTTGTTGACTTTGGTTTAGAAAACCCTAATTCTTGGTCAGATGAAAATGGATCTTGAAGACCTTGTAATGAAGCCACATTGCACTTGACTATTGATTAAGGGAGGTCTTTTAAGTGTATGAGAACTTATTTGGATGATGATCTATCCAAGACTTTGACTGATCAGTCCCTTGAGCCTCTTAGGGAAAACTCCAGTTCATAGATGAACAAAACAAAATAAAATCTTGATAATTGGTTAGCTATGCGTGATTGATTGACCTATAATGCTAATCAAATGATAATGAAATATAGGGGTAAAATTTGGTGTATGGCACTAGTGTACAAAAGTAGTTCAAACAGTCAGAATCCTGGTGTGAAGGCCAGAGCTTTAAATAAGTCTCTGAGAATTCACAGAGATAGTTTTTGTTGAATCAAAGATAGAAACTAGTTTATCTTTTGAAGTGATCTTCCTCATCAGAGACTCCAGCGTCAGGCAATGGTGCTAAGATAGTTGGTTCTTCATCTCCATCATCTTCTGAGATCTTAGAATCATCCAGTGTTACCTTTCAGCCTTTTCCTCAAGCTTATCAAAGCTTCTTACTTGGCTTAGAGTGAACTTGAATCAATCTTAGCTGAATATTTATATTTCTTGAGTCTGTTGCAATGATTCTTCTTCGAGAGATGATTTGTCTTTATTGACAAAGTGACATATTATCTTCATCTTCTTTGAAATTCTTGATTTCTCTAACTGAAGAACCTTTGATATTCTTAGATCTTCTAATAGATGTAAGCATAAAAGATTTTATTTCATCTGAAATAAATTATTATAGCTTAATCTTCATTACTTATCAATACAAGCTCACCAATTCTTCTAGAAAAACGTTGATTAGATCTTTTGAGACTGAGAAGTAGTTACTCTTACGCTTATGATAGTCTTCTTTAGGAGATTTGTCAAAGAGAGACCCTCAGTTCAGAACTCTAAGTTCTGATACCATGGTTTGAAAACTTGATAACAAGATCTCAACCTTCTTCAATATCCTTCGTCTTGAAGTCTTTATACTTCAGAACCAAAACTCGAGCAATTGCTTCCTTGACCAAAATGAGTCCTTAAATAGTTATCCTGAGAAATTCAAATAGACATAGCACTCCAATTTTGAAAACATCCTAAACTCAGTAAGAATTCTTTCAGCAAATAAGGAACTTCTTGATTTCTAATGATTCTTTTCATCCTTTTCAAACTAATCATTCAGATTTGCTTTCAACCTTTTACCAGCATCATCTAAGGGAGATATGTAGTTATCAACTACCATATTCAAGTGATCAGTATCACATTTTTAGAAAGAACTTTCTAATGCAACTTTTCAGTACTCAATATTTTCACCAATAATGGAGGAAGATAACAATTGAGAGTATTTAAGTCTTGAAACAGCAGGTGATGGAATGGAAACTGCCAAGGTGTTTCTCAAAGCTCGTCTGCATCTTTATCTAACACGGTTAAGTGTTTGATAAAAATCAATAACAAAACCAGGATCTGATATCAATTGAAGGGGTGAGAAACACAAGAAAGGAGGGTTTGAATTGGGTTTCACCAACTATGAACTTTTGTTCGGAATTAAAACAGTGATAATAAAAATAAATTGACACAATTATTTTTATCCTGGTTCACTGTTAACAAAGTTACTCCAATCTAACCACCAAGGTGATTTTTCCTTAGACAAGGAGTTAATCCAACCATCTCAACAAATTAGATCAAAACAACTTAGACTACTCGTACTTGTTGTAAACCACAATAGATAACCTCCACTGTCTTCTTGAGAAGTCTGACTATACCCTAGTCTCTCAAGGAACTATCAACAACTGTTGATTACAAAGATGTGTACATGAATTGCTTCAAAATAAGTAGGTGACACATTTGAAGTATAATAACACAAAAGTGTTCTTAGCAAGATATGAGCAACAACTCATTGCTATTCTATAAAACTATCTTAAGAATAATATCCTAGAGATTTGTGTTGTATCATCATATGTTTTATGAGCTTAAAAGCTTCTTTTATTGCTTCACTCATTCCTTGTAGAGCATCGCTCTAATCTGGTTAAGCATTGAGCATTTTCTTCTTGAGCTATATAACTTGGTGCTTACTTCCGCCTTGCACACATAATTTCATGTATTCTTCAGCTCCTTGTTCTTGTTACTCTATTTTGATCTTGTTTTCTTCTTTTGCAGCATTTTGCACTTCGGCATTTTGTATTTTCAGTCTGCTTGCAGCGACAGCTACAACAGCATTTGTTTTTCTCTCTTTCACTTTCTTTGCTTCGGCAGCTTGTAAGCAACACCAGCTCTTACACACAACTTCTGCCTTTTCTTGAGCACTTCTTTAAGTCTTCATATCTTTAATAAATAGGACTTGAGAATAGATCCGTTGGAGGGTGTCGCAACTGTGAAAAAACAACCAGCAGAAAAAAAACAGAAGATTCACCATCAATCGTTATTTATCCCGACAGGGGAAAGGAAATTATCGAAGAAAACCTCAAAAAAGGGAGAAGACAAGGTCTCACAACCAAATCTTGGGCTCAGAAGCCGATTACATGAGAAGAAGGTATTAGCACCCCCTCGCGTCCGTTGTACTTAACGGGATTCACGCTTGTTGTTCTAATCAAAGGGTGTGTTATCTAAAGCCTACTGCTATTGGAAACAAAAACGAAAGGGGAAATACAAATAGGAGACTCGATAGGACTTCATCGTCCTAGGCCTACGTATTCCCTCTAGAAATGAGAAAGTCAGAGTCAACGTAGTTTGGAGGACTACGGGTGGATGGGGAAGGTTGCTCGCCAAGACTTCGCCATCTTGTGCCTACGTATCCTCATCTGGTATGAGAAATTAGAGCAGCTAAAGTTTAGATCACGAATTGTTAAGTATTTTTTATGAGCAATGCCAAGTTCGCGAGTAGTTAGGGTCGATGCATGTTTGTGGTAGAACGGAGATAACATGCCCTTTCTAAAAAATGTTTCGAAAAACGATCCCGAAAGAAAAAATGATTTGAAGTTTGTTTGTGAATTTTAAAGAAGTGAATTGACTTTATTTGGGATATGCATCACACTAAAGTCTATAACTTAGGATCAAATACTTCACGATAACGATCCAAGCTTCTCACGCACAAAGTACCCTAAGATGAGGTTAGAAATTCATCTGCTCATCTTTTCCCATGTGCTTAAGGCTCGTGGCACACAATACACATGATATTTTTAAGTGTTTTGATTTTGTTTTTGAGAAGATAAGAGAAAGACGTATGAAATGTCTAAGGGAAAACTCGGTCTTAATGTTGTCATGCAAAATGGCCCTAAGGTCAAGATGCGAAAGGAAACTTTATCCTAATATTAGCATGCAAAGGTGGACCTAAGGTTGAGGTTAAAAAAGGGACTAACCTAATGTTATCATGCATAGATTAAGTCATAATGTCTATCCTACTTCAAGCTTAATCAAAAAATTAAGTTGGACTAGGAAGCCTTAAGGGATCATGCAAGAACAGAATGAAACAAAGAGAATAAACCAAAAAACAGCAGCTACAATAATGCTTCAGCTCATAACAACAATAAAATCCAGCAAATAGGCATAACAACATTTAACAGCTCTTAATTCTAGAACATGGCAGGTGTAAAATGCAGCAAGACAGAACATGTACATTTAACAACATGTTTTCAGCACAACAACGGTGTATACACCAAGGCAGCATGCAATGCATAAAAACAAATGCTCATGAATATGCACCAACACAATATCAAGTATGCATCCAAGATTGATTAATCAACAATGAACATGTCCACCATTCAAGCATAATCATGCATCACATGGAATAAACAAGAACATGCTTTCACATTTAAACAAATGCACATGGATTGCAAACATGAATGAACATCAAGCAAGAGCAATTGACACACATGTGTAGACAATTAAGCACAAGCAATTTTCAATAACAATGCACAACTAAACATTTTCCACATGGTCAACATGAATTTCATCAACAATTAATTGCTTAAACAAACATGCATTCACGAAATCGGAAACAAACTTGAACAAGTATCATACATCTGGCACAATAGTCATTAAGATCAAGGAAATAAGCATGAGCAAGCAATCATGAAGAATGCGTCGAGAATGCATGAAAATGCCTCAAAAAAATTAACAAGTCGTGTGCCGAAGAATCACATTCGTACAATAGCATGGGATGAAACAACTCAAGAACAATCCACAAATATGCATCATATCAATCCATGAAGTTTGAGAGTGAAAGGGAATCAAAACACACTTGAAAAAGCAAGAAAAAAACTCCACAACAGTGTTAATCGGTTAACCTCCTAGTGTTAATCGATTAACACTATAAAAAGTAGCAAAAAACATGCAGCACAACAGTGTTAATCAATTAACCCCCTGGTGTAAACTGATTAACACTGTAACATAAGCAAAAAAATCAGCAATTTAAAAGCACTTTCAGCAGCAAATCAATTATGCAATCATCCACAACAATCAAAAGTACACAAAAATTACATTAAATCACAGCAATCAAACACCAATTTAATCCATCAAATAACCAGATCAATAATCAAAGCAATCAAATGACCAATTATCACCAAAAACCAATGGACCTACATTGTGAAATGCAAAATTAAGCAAAATCAAAGCTAGATCTAGAAATTACTAACCTACAAAGCTGAGATTTGATTTGGTGAGTGTTAATAAACTGTAATTGATGGATCAAAGCAAGAAAACCAGATACCTATGAAGCTTTAACAAGAAAACTTGAAGATCCAAGCAATAATTCAAAAATAAGCAAAAAGCTCTTCAAGAAGTGATTCCAAAACTTGATCAAGATCCAAATAAGTTGCAACTTCAGAATTGAATAATGGAAGATGATGCAATGGATGTTTAGCTCAATAATTCACAAATTGCAATGCACAATTTGTGAAACTTTTGGTTATGGAGCTTTTGTGAGGGTTTTGGAATGAGAGTGAAAATGAGAAGTGTAGTGAAATCAGAAAAATGAGTGAAGTTATGAGAGATTTGAAGTGAATTAGCTTAAATAAGGTCTAGGTTAGGAGTGCAAATGAGGTTTGGGGTGTGAGTTTTGAATTAGGAATGGGATTATGGAGGGAATTTGAATTAATTTTGAAAATGGACCAAATTTTGGAGTCAATTCTAGATCCTTCCAACTGTAAAATGTGCATTCAAATGATCAAAATTGGATACCCAATGTTGCAGCACTGAAAAATGCAGTTCCTAGCAAAAATTCACCCTGGTTAACCGATTAACCATTTGCCTTGCAAATTGGTTAATCGGTTAACACCTTCAAAATTTCAAATTTTAGCGCCTTAAAGAGGGAAACTTAAAGAATCGTCTGTTGTCACTTATCATATGATATTGCACTTGAATACTTCCTGAAGTAAACTTTGAATTGTCTCTTGCACTCACAATATCTGGCTCAAAAATATAATCTGGTGCCTGATCACTGAGAAAAATAAATGCTGAAGCCTCTGATGCCTGCTGCTTAAAAACTTGGAATAAAAGGAAGTCCTGAGCCACATAAATAACTTGATCCCATGTGTCAAACACCAATGATATGGTATGAATAATGATGATGCAAATGAATGAAACATAAGCCAGTTAGGGTTGAACAGATATGGCAAATTTTGGGGTGCTACATTTGCCCATATTCAATCAACTTGGACCTGAATAAATGATAGCAACAGCTTTCAGGAATTCAAAGTAAAAAAGCATTGAATACAAAAAGAACCCAAAATTTTGCAAACTGCGAGGGAAGAAAAAGATAAAGGATGCCATCCGAGGATGGACTTAAGAAGAATTCCGACCAAAGGCAGACTCACATTAACAAAGGTTTGCAAGCTGAAGGCGGACTCACAACCAAGGGGTGCCATTCGAAGATGGACTTTCAAAAGGAATTTTGGCCGAAGGCGGACTCACATCCAACAAAGATTTGCCGACCGAAGACGGGCTCACAACCGAGAGGTGCCATCTGAGGATGGAATTTGAAAAGGAATGTCGGTCGAAGGTGGAATCATATCCAACAAAGATTTTCCGGCCGAAGGAAGACTCACAACCGAGGGGTGCCGTTCGAAGATGAACTTTCAAAAGGAATGTTAGTCGAAGGCGGACTCATATCCAACAAAGGTTTTCCGGCCGAAGGCAGACTCACAACCGAGAGGTGTCATCCGAGGATGGACTTTCAAAAAGAATGTCGGCCGAAGTCGGACTCACATCCAACAAAGGTTTGTCGGCCGAAGGCGGACTCACAACCAAGAGGTGCCATCCGAGGATGGACTTTTAAAAGGAATTTCGGCCGAAGGCCGACTCACATCTAACAAAGGTTTTCTGGCTGAAGGCAAACTCACAACCGAGAGGTGTTATCTGAGGATGGACTTTCAAAAGGAATGTCGGCCGAAGGCGGACTCACAACCAAGGGGTGCCATCCAAAGATAGACTTTCAAAAGGAATGTCGACTGAAGCCGAACTCGCATCCAACAAAGGTTTGTCAGCCGAATGTGGACTCATAACCGAGAGGTGTCATCAGAGGATGACTTTCAAAGGAATGTCGGCCTTGGCGGACTCACGTCCAACAAAGGTTTTCCAGCCGAAGGTGGACTCATAACTGAGAGGTGCCATTTAAGGATGGAATTTCAAAAGGAATGTCAGACGAAGGCGGAGTCACAACCGAGGGGTGCCATCTAAAGATGGATTTTCAAAAGTAATTTCGGCCGAAGGTGGACTAACATCCAACAAAGGTTTTCCGGATAAAGGCAGACTCACAACCGAGGGGTGCCATCCAAATATGTACTTTCAAAAGGAATGCCGCGGGAAGTAGAATCAACAGACTTACGACCTGAAGGGAAAATGACTCCACTGGGGAAAAGAAAATCTTAAACAGACGACTCAACAGAGGAAGCGCGAAATAATTCCTCTAGAAGGAAACAAACAGGATGAACAAATCCATGTTTTAGGGAATAAAGTCAAACGACATCTCCTGAGTTACAACATATTCTGCTGGGAAAGATTTAACAAAGGAGGGTATCAAACCTGACTTATGCTTCGAATGCATATGCTTGAAGTTTTCTATGGCGTAATGCCCCATACGAAATGGAAATGCTACACATTTGAGGATGATATACAAAGATGCTTATGATATGCAAAAGGGTACTCCACCGGGAGAAGCGCTAAAAAACCAGAAATAACTTCCACTAGGGAAGACAATCTGGACTGCCTTCAAAATCATAACCTTTGCTGGAGAAAACCAAAAGAACTCCAACTATCGGAAGGTAGGAACAACAAACACTTGTTGGGGAAACATCTTAAGAATCTGATGAGAAAAGTGCCAATGACAATTGGGCTTTGAACCTGCTGGTGATATCAACCATTGCTAATTTGTATGCTGAGGAAATCAATAACAATCTCTACTTAGGGAGAAAAAGTAAATGATACCAAACATGCTAGGGAACAACATTGAAATTATCTCTTTGTTGACGAATTATTCTTTATCCTTACCCTGATGGGGATAAGGAAACAACATTACCGGAGATGCAACCATGCTCGGGAAGCACAAATAATCACCTCTAACTTGTCTGGGGTAGTAAACTCTTGATGGAGAATAATACAACTCTGGATGGGGAAACAATCATTTGTATTATCAATGGGGAGAGCAATCAGAGAATTCATAATACTCAGCTGAGGGTGATCAAACTTTGATAATCTCTGACGAGGAGAGGAAACACTATTGGGGAAGAGATCGCGTCGTCTTGCAAACGCGTAACAACAAAAGAATGTTCCATATGTGACATGGTAACCTTGGTTACCACCCAAGACACTCATAATTTGAGAAATTGTCATCGTTTTTAACATGCTTTGCAAAGCTTCAATGTTTTTACATGTAATGTTTACCAAAATATCGAACGTTTTTGCAAACAAAACAATAAAAGTAAAAACAAAAATCGACAACATTTTGAATGAAATGAAATTTATTGATTGAATTGACCTGTAAATAGGCATTTACATCAGGAGGAAATTCCTAGAAAGAGGTAATTGCGTAAAAGTAAAAAGAAAATACACAGATTGGTAATGTGGAAACAAATTTCCATCAGGTTTTGACTCAGCTATGACTCGTATATCTTCGACGTTCTCGAATACTTCTCCCCTCCAAAGAGACTTACTGGACTGATTCCTATCCTTTGAAAATCCCAAGTATTAAGACGTGCTTACAGATCAAACCCATATCACAGCCTCTCTCTGTCAAACCCCCAACTTTTTCCTAGATCGCCCTTTTGGGTTTTCAATCCACCGGGATACCCATTTTTTTCAAAGTTGCCTTTGCAGGTTTCAACTTTGCGGGTTTTTTCAATTCTTTTCTTTTCTTTTATCCCTAATTTTTGCCCAAACCTTTTCTTTTTGTGGTTCGCTGGGATTCCCCTTTTTGCCTGGACCTTTTCTTTTTGTAGTCCAACGGGTCTCTTTTCTGCGAAGTATTTTTTTTACTGCGTCTGTATTCACAGGGGACGTGAAATCTTCACCATCCATAGTTGAAAGCAACAAGGCTCCACCAAAGAAAACCTTTCTCACAACATATGGTCTTTCATAATTTGGAATCCATTTTCCCATTGATCTATCTGAGGAGGAAGGATCCTTTTCAAAACTAATTCACCTATCTGGAAGCACCGAGGACGTGCTTTCTGATCAAAATCCTTATTCATCTTGCTTTGGTACAAACGACCATGTGCAATGGCTGCCAATCTTTTCTCTTCGATGAGGTTCAGTTGATCCAACCTGGCTTGTACCCATTCAGCTTTATCAAGCTTCGCATCCGTCAAGATCCTTAAAGAAAGAATCTCCACTTCCAATGGTAGGAAAACCTCCATACCATACACTAGTGAGAAAGGAGTTGCCCCTGTCGATGTACATACTGAAATACGATAACTGTGTAAAGCAAAGGGAAACATCTCGTGCCAATCTTTATATGTTACAACCATCTTATGCACAATCTTCTTGATATTCTTATTCTCTGCCTCAACAACACCATTCATCTTCTGACGATATGGAGAAGAGTTGTGATGTTCAATTTTAAAACTCTGGCATAACTCCTTCATCATCTTGTTATTCAAATTTGAACCATTATTTGTAATGATTCTCTCAGGGATACCATATCGCAGATGATGTTCTTCTTTATAAACCAGACAGCTACTTGCTTAGTAACATTAGCAAATGAGGCCGCTTCCACCAACTTGGTGAAGTAATCAATGACAACCAAAATAAACCGATGCCCATTGGGAGCAGTAGGCTCAATCTTTTCGATCATGTACGCCCCATATAGCAAAGGGCCAAGGCGATGTTAACACATTCAGAGGGGTCGGTGGCACATGCACCTTATCAGCATAAATTTGAAATTTATGGCATTTTCTGGCGTATTTAAAACAATCACATTTCATAGTCATCCAGTAATACCCTTCTCTCGACAACTTTCTAGCCATAACATGCCCACTAGCATGAGTACCCAAAGAACCCTCGTGAACTTCTTCCATCAACAAGCCTGCCTCATGTTCATCAACATAATGGAGCAAGACCATTTCAAAGTTCCTCTTATACATGATATCATCTTCATTCATAAGGAAATTGCTAGCCAGTCTCCTCAGAGTCTTCTTGTCTTTCTTGGATGCCCCAGGTGGGTACTCTTGGATCTTGAGGAAGCACTTGATATCATAAAACCATGGTTTTCTATTCAACACCTCTTCAGAAGCAAACACAAAGGCAAGTCTATCAAGACGCATAATGTTGATTATTGGAACCTCATTCCACTATTCACCTTTTACATGGCCGCCAATGTCACCAACGTATCTTCCATCTGATTCTTAGCCTGAGGTACATGATGAAACTTAGCCCTGTCAAAGAAAGGTAACAACCTTCTGGAATAATCCTTGTAAGGTATCAGATTGGCCTGACGAGTCTCCCATTCACCCTTAATCTGATTAACCACCAGCGTTGAATCACCATACACATCAAGATTCTTGATCCTCAGATTAATGGCCTTTTCTAACCCCCATGATGCACGCCTCATGCTCCACTTCATTGTTGCTACAAGTTAACGTCAATAAAGCAGTGAAGGGTATGTGACAACCCCGAGGAGTAGTAATGATTGCCCCGAGTCCACTACCATATGCATTAACCACACCATCAAAAATCAAACTCCACTAGGATCCAATCTTAGGTCTTTCATCAGGAAAAGGCTCGTCATAGTCTTTCATTTTCAAATACATGATGTCTTCATCCGTAAATTCAAACTTCATCGGTTTATAATCTTCAATTGGTTTTTGAGCAAGAAATTCTGATAGAACACTTCCCTTGATGGCTTTCTGGGAAACGTATTGAATATTGTATTTTGTCAAAACCATCTGCCAATGGGAAATCCTTCAAATAAGTGCCTAATTCTCAAATACATACTTAATTGAATCCATCTTCGATATCAACAGGGTCGTGTGGTTTAACATATATTGCCTCAAAGGCTTGGCTGCCCAAGCGAGCGCACAACATATTTTTTCCAGTATTGAGTACCTCGACTCACAATCAGTGAATTTCTTACTCAGGTAGTAGATTTCATGCTCTTTTCTACCTATCTCATATTGTTGACCGAGCATACACCCCATTGAATTCTCAAGAACCGTCTGATACATTATCAAAGGTCTTCCTTACACCGGAGGCACGAGAGTCGGAGGCTCTTGCAAATACTCTTTTATCTTTTCAAAGGCTCTTTGACAGTTTTCATTCCATCTGACCGCTTGATATTATCTTAACAACTTGAATATTGGTTCACACGTGGCTGTAAGATGAGAGATGAATATAGCTATGTCGTTCAACCTCCTCAAGAAACCACGAACCTCTTTTTCTATTCTCGACTCAGGCATCTCTTGTATTGCTCTTATTTTAGCAGGATCAACCTCGATTCCTCATTCACTGAAAATAAACACCAGCAGTTTACCAGACCTTACCTCGAAGGTGCATTTGTTTGGATTCAACCTCAGGTTGAATTACCTTAACCTTTCAAACATTTTTTGTAGATTAACCAGATGTTCTTCCTCTATTTGGGACTTTGCAATCATGTCATTAACATAGACCTCAATTTCTTTATGAATCATATCATGAAAGAGAGTCACCATAGCCCGCTGATAAGTTGCCCCAACATTTTTCAATCCAAAGGCCATTACTTTGGAACAGAACATCCCCCACGGTGTTATGAAAGTTGTCTTCTACATGTCTTCTGGGGCCATTTTGATTTGGTTATACCCAAATAAGCCATCCATGAAGGAAAACACATAATGTTGAGCAGTATTATTCACTAACGCATCAATGTGAGGGAGTAGGAAATCATCTTTCGGGCTTGATCTATTTAAATCTCTATAATCAAAACACATCTTGACCTTTTCGTCTTACTTAGGTACATGCACAATATTAGCAACCCAGGAAGGATAGCTAGTCATAGCAAGAAACCCAACATCCAACTGTTTCTAAACCTCTTCTTTGATTTTGAAAACCATATATGGTCTTCTTCTTCTCAGCTTCTGCTTTACCGAAGAACAATCCTCTTTGAGAGGCAAACGGTATACAATGATATCTGTATCCAACTCAGGCATGTCTTGGTAAGACCAAGCGAAGATGTCCACATACTCTTGTAGCATTTCAACCAATCTTCTCTTGACACTGTATTCCAAAGAAGCCTTAACTATGACTACCTTCTTGGCGTCCTCAGTACCCAGTTTAATAATCTTAATGTCCTCCTGATGAGGCTAAATAATCCTTTCCTCCTGTTTCAAAAGTCTGGCCAATTCCTCCGGGAGTTCACAGTCTTCATCTGTCTCTTCTTCGACTTGGTATATCAAATTTTCAAAATCATATTGAGCCATAGAAGATTCATTATTGATGGGATCTGGAGTGATGGATCTGCAGGAGTGACATTTTATGTTTTATTAAGAATTCAAAAATGAACAAAACACAAAAAAACATTGCCATTTTTTAAGATGAAAAAGGAAAAAATGAAAAATAAGGAGAGAAATATTTTAATGCAAAAAATCCTTTTATTCATGATAACATTGAAAGCAAAAACACGTGGCCCTACAAATGAATCACTGCGTCTTAGGGAGAACGCAGGACTTGACAGATGTAAAAACAAGAAAATTACTCTTCATGAGTGACAAGGATGACTTCCTTGGAAGACCAGTTGCAAAGTTCTTGGCCTGGAATACATGGGCAGATCCAACTATTCATGTCACAGTTGTTATCAACCTCATCTTCCCCTATTGCATTAATCCGGTCAAAAATGACCCTAACACTTGAAAACGTAACAAGACCTCTAAACCCTGGCAAAACTTGCAATGACCTGTATCCAAATTCGAACATGTCATTCTTCATTGGCACCTCGAGAACTCGGCTCCATCCCTTTGAACTACTGGCTTCAACTACAACAAGAGCTTCCTTTAAACAAGACATTGAAACCTCGGGATTTTTATCCTCCATCGGAGGCTCCTTCTGAATTTGAACTGCTTCAAAAGCCTAACAAAAGGTTTCATGAATTTCACCATCTACTTCCACATATTTAAACAATGACAAGTGACTAACCATGATTTCTTCCTCTTTGAAAACAGTAACAACCCTCCCTTCAACCATATATTTGAGCTTCTGCTGTAAGGTTGATGTGACTGCCCCAGCAGAACGAATCCAAGGACGGCCCAACGGACAGCTATAGGCCGGCTGGATATCCATGATATAAAAGGTTATCTCAAAATCTTCGGGTCCAACTTGAATAGGAAAAACTACTTCCCCGAACACAGACCTTTTGGATCCATCGAAAGCCTGTACCACCAAATAGTTAGGTCTACAGATTAACCCCTTTGTATCCAACTTCATGAGGGATTTCTTTGGCAAAACATTCAACGATGACCTAGTATCCACCAAAACATGCAACAACAAAGAGCCCCTACACTCCATGGAGATATGCAAGGCATTATTATAATTCCTCCCCGCTAGCGTCAAATCCAAATCATTAAATCCCAGGCCATTTCCTGCATTGACATGGGCTACCACCCCTTCGAGCTGATTCGTAGAAATTTCATGGGGCACATATGCAGCATTCAACGCTTTCAACAGTACATTCATGTGTGCCTTAAAACATAGCAACAAAGACAGAACGCAAATCTTAGATGGGGTCTGATTCAATTGGTCAATAATTTTACAGTCACTCTTTCGAATTATTCTCATAAACCCTTCACATCCTTAGAGAAGGAAGCATCACTAGACTATTTTTGTGCAGACTCTTCCACAACCTGCTTGCCTTTGCCTTTATCCTGCTTTTCAACATTAACATCTTGAGAAACTGGTGGAGAGAAAACCTCGGCACTACATGTAATACCTCCAGCCCTAACAATTTTTTCTACATTAGACCCAGCATCTGAAGAACCCATCAATTCTTATTTTTGAACATTAAAGAAAACCTCAGCTCCATAGTTCCATCAAATTGCCTTGGTACTTTCATACGGTATCAACCCTAGAGTAGTAATAATGACGGGTGCCCTCCGTACTGGCGCCGATATATGAATGGTCTTGTACGGAATGGAGATTGTTGCAAAGTCTTTACCATCACTACCATTATTCTCACCAAAAGTTCTATAAAACTGAAGTTGTCCTTCATCCATCAACTTTTGTATACCCTCTTTTAACAAGTCACAACCCTATGGCCTTGATACACACCCTTGAAAATCAAATGCGCATCCTGGAAATACATCCCCCTTCAACAAACGTTCTTTAATAAACCACGACGGAGTCTTCAATTCATTAACATCAGACGCCAAGTTCAACCTCTCCCCACCTTCAATAACATTCACCCTTGCCACACCATGATGTGGCATAGGGTTTTGTATCACATTAGGCCCCTCGTTATTGAAACCAATAGCCTTGGAATCAAGCAAGTCTTGCACTTTATGCTTGAATGCCTTGCAATTATTAATGTTATGGCGCGACGCCCCTGAATGGAATTCACAGTGGGCATTAGCGTCATAACCAGGTGGAAGGTCACCAGTAGGTGGAGCCAATGTTCTCTTCTGAATCAATTTTAACTAAAAAAGATGTTGTAACCGTTGATAATATGGCATAGGCGGAGTGTCAAATTTCTTATCCATCATCTTTGGTCTCCTTTGAAGCTGACGAGAGCATATGGTTGTTCCTAAGGTGCAGTTGCGATGGCTACAGTAGCAACCTGTTGTGCAAACTTTTGATTTGCCTTTGCCCCAATATGAAGAAATTGAATTGGTATCTCCCTCCCTCTACTTGGGACCCCAACATATGACTTCTTACCTCTTCCAGATGAGGAACCATTACCATTTTGAATTTTTTCGGTCTTGATTCCACTCTCGACTCTTTCCCCAACCATCATAAGATCTGAAAATCCAGCTGACAAACACCCTACCAGTTTCTCAAAATAAGCCCCATGAAGTTTACCCATGAACATATCAATGAGTTCTTGCTCCACCATCGGAGGTTGAACTCAGGCTACCAACTCGCGCCACCTCTGGGGGTACTCCTTAAAACTTTAATTCCCCCTTTGAGCAAGGTTCTGTAATTGTGTTCTATTTGGATCCATGTCACCATTGCATTGATAATGTTTGATGAAGTCCTCATTAAGTTCTCGCCAACTGCGGATATGAGTCCTCTCTAATTGCATATACCACTCCAAGGATGCCCCAGCCAGGCTATCCTAAAATAAATGCATCAACAACTTCTCATCATCTGAATACGCAGACATTTTCCTGAAATATGACCTAACGTGCGTCTTAGGACAGGTGGTTCCCTTGTACTTGTCGAATACAAGCACCTTAAACTTCAGAGGGATTTTCACACCCGAAACCAAACCCAAGTCAGCCATGTCCATACCCAAAGCCTTTTGATCTTCGTAAGCCCGCATCCTCTCCTTAATCATTTTAAACTTCTTATTAGCCTCCGATGGGAGCCCAACATCCAGGTCGTGCATAGAAAATGCATCTTCCTGATGGTCTTCTTCTCAATGACTTTTGTGAACCCCACCATCCCCATGAACAGAGAAAACACTTCCTCTGCCTACACCGCCTCTACAAGGAGGGTTAGTACCACCCATAACACCTCCGCCAAGAGGGAGAACAACACCAGCGCCTCTGCCTGAAGGAATGACAACATCAGCACCTCCGACCAGTGGAATGACACCAGCACCACCGGGATGGACAACACCATCGTCATCAACTCTAGGAACGTCGATGAGTAGCTAGAGCAAAGTTCTCAGTTGTTCCTGACCCTGTGCCATGTTTTGCACCAGTTTCATGAATTGAGTCATGCGGGTTCATACTTCAAGTAGTTCTGTCTGAACCTGTTCCATTATCCGCCTCTGATTTCCTCGCGTACTATACTTGTGAATATGAGAGTCCACTATCCTACCAAAGAAAATCAGATAGAGATAAGAAAACCCATCCAAGAACACATGTTATGCATATGGGATGAGAATGCAATACAAATGTCATGTTTGAATATTTCTCAAGGTGGTCTACACCTTGATTCAAGTTTAACAGTAATAAACACAAGAGGTGGATAGAACACTAGTAAAAGCCGCTCATAGATTGAATAGGAGAACAAATACAGAGTCAATACATACAACCCATACAAAATAAATAAACAAGTACAACTGCCAATGACCCCAGCTAACAAGCCTGATGGTGATCAAGATATAAAGAGGAAAAACAACTAAGGCATATCATCAATGTCCACCAAGGGCAACCCTCCCCAGCCACTATGCTCCTTACTTAGGTTTGAACCTTCTTGAACAACTTCTTGGTATCAGGATGCTTTAGTCTTTGAATCAACTCCTGAATGAGAATATCTCGCATGTGCATGATCCCCTCCAAGTAGCGACAATGCAACTCCCAAGCATCTTCTCCAAAAGCGTCTTTGAGTTTGGGCTTCTTCGCTTCTTCCTGAAATTCAAGGTCCTCCAAGACTGACAAAGTCTCCTTAAGTTGTTTCTCGCATCTACATGTGTGAGATGACTCTTTTCTGACCTCTCTCTCTCTCTCTCTCTCTCTCTCTCTCTCTCTTTGCTCTCGAGTTGTATCTTCAACTTTTCAATTTGGTCATGGAGTTCATCTTGTTTCATCTTGTGAGCAGTCATTATGGCATTCCATTGACTATTGAACTTTGAAATCTCGAGGCGAGCTATGTCTAGATCTTTATTTCTCTGTTGTAGCAGGTCGTTGGAACTCCTCAAATCCTTGGCTATCCTCTCCCTGATCTTGAATTCTTCTTCTAGTTCTTGCTCTCTCTTGGCTAACAACTCAGTCTTCACCTTGGCAATATATTCAGACTCATTCTTAGCCTGACCCAACTGTAGAACTCCATCTTCAATTCTTCATTCTCTTTGAGGAGCTCTTCTTTCTTAGCTCAAAGCTTGTTATACCTTTCAATATAAATTGTCGTGGGCTGCTCGATCTCTAGAGGATATAGAAGTGCTTCTATGTGAAAAGGAAACCGAACAATCTCAACTCGGCTCTGCACCCCCTCCATATAAAGAGGATAAGATTTAGAATTACTCTTGCCTAGGGATGACCTCTCCTTCCTCTGAATAGTACCCCAAGCTATTACAACCCTTCTTATGGCTTCAAAATATTTTGTTCCACTGTAGAACAAGGATTCCTCCACTTCTTTGTCTGTGGTGGATCCCTCATTGCGTACCCCGATTGTCTCTTAGCAAGGGAGGGGTTGTAGTTGATTCCACCCCCTTATTCCCATGAAAGGCACATTAGGAAACTCACCGCAGCTATATATCATTTCAATCCCCAACAACCTCTTATCAAACCAGTGGATATCTTTAGCAGCAAGGCCCATCACTCTATCTAACCACTTCAAGCAATCTTTGGTGTTGACAAAAGCACCCTCACGTGGTAGATGGCTCATGAACCATTTATAGAGAAGATGAGTGCAACAGTAAACTAGTCCACCTTTCTTCATGTAGCTTTTGGAGTGCACTGAATGATACATATCACCAAAATCGGCCACATCTACAAAATCGGCCACATTAGGGAAGAGAGCATTCCCATAGATGCAAAAAGCAAGGATGGCATTGAAAGTATCTAGCTACAGGCCTCAGCGTATTTCATAGCTTCGCTTATCAAGGAACTTAACAGAAAACCACATAAACCACCCTTGGATCATAGATTATGCTTCACCATAGAGATGCTCAAATAAAAATCCTTAGAAATATCTTCGAGAGTAGGGACTTCCAAAGATTCATGGAAGGGCACCTGATCTTTGACCGGAATATCCAAGATAAGGGAGAACTCCTCCAAAGTGGGAGCCAAATGATAATCTTTGAAAGTGAAGCATCTTAATGAAGAATCATATAAGTGTAACAACGTGAGAATAACCATCTTATCATATTATGTGATTGTATGCAGCATACCCAGGATCTTTCCATTCTTGTCTTTAAACAATTCTAAATTACCTTGAGTGGTCTTGGCAAGCAGACTACGGATCAGACCAAACTCTGGCGATTGAAATTTATAACTGACAGTGCCCTTCCTACCAGTATCTATCTCTACAGATCTTCAGCAACAAGAATCAAGGATAAGATGCAAGCTCTGAAAATAAACAAACATGAATGTTAGGATGCACTAATGATGCTATGCAAATGCAAACATGGGATCAAGGTTTCCAAATGCTCTGAAAAACTGTTGTACTGCTGACTGAATAAGGTTAAAATTCTGCTCCACCAAGAAAACCAGGAAACCAAAATAACCAGAATACAAGATTCAAAAATCCACACTGATAAGAAAATCAAAAAATCAGAAAATCAGATTCAAACAATATGATAACAGTAATCAAATGCAAATAAAATTAAGTAACATACAACACATAAAAGCATAAAAGCATAAAAATAAACACCCAATGAAACAGAAACAGACAAGTGCTAGGATTGACTCGCATAGGGAACCAGAGATCCCCACCAGAATCGCCAGCTGTCACAACTGCGAAACAACAACCGGCAGAAAAAACAGAAGAGTCGCCACCGAATGTTATTTATCCTGACGGGGGAAAGGAATCGGTTGAAGAAAACCTCAAAAAGGGGAGAAGAAAAAGTCTCACAACCAAATCATGGGTTCGAGAGTCGATTACGCGAGAGGAAGGTATTAGCACCCTCTCGCGTCCGTTGTACTCAATGGATCCGCGCTTGTTGTTCTAATCAAAGGATATGTTATCTAAAGCCTACTGCTAACGGAAACAAAAATGAAAAGGGAAAAACAAAAAGGAGTCTCGATAGGACTTCGTCGTCCTAGGCCTACGTGTTCCCTCGTGTAATAGGAAAGTCAAAGTCAATATATTTCGGAGGACTACGGGTGGATGGGGAAGGTTGCTCGCCAAGACTTCGTCGTCTTGTGCCTACGTATCCTCGTCTGGTATGAGAAATCATAGCATTCATAGTTCGGCTCACAAATTGTTAAGTGTTTTTTATGAGCAATGCCAAGTTCGCATTCCAGCAATTCGGGTCGATGCCTGTTTGCGGTAGAACGAAAATAACATGCCCTTTCTGGAAAAAAAAAAAGATTTGATAAATGATCCCAAAGGACAAAATGATTTGAAGTTTGTTTGTGAATTTTAAAGAAGTGAATTGACTTTTTTGGGATATGCATCGCACTAAAGTCTATGACATAGGATCGAATATTTCGCTCTAATGATCCAAGCGTCTCGCGCACAAAGTACCCTAAGATGAGGTTAGAAATTCATCCGCTCATTTTTCTCATGTGCTTAAGGCTCGTGGCGCACAATACACATCATATTTATTAAGTGTTTTGATTTTGTTTTGATAAGAGAAAAGAAAGACACATGGAAGGTCTAAGGGAAAAATTGGTCCTAACGTTGTCATGCAAAGTGGCCCTAAGGTCGGGATGCGAGAGGAAAATATATCCTAATGTTAGCATGCAAAGGTGGATCTAAGGTTGAGGTTAAAAAAGGGACTAACCTTATGTTATCATGCATAGCTTAACTACTAATGTCTATCATACTCCAAGCTTAATCAAAAATTAAGTTGGACTGGGAGGCCTTAAGAGATCATGCAAGAACAAAATGAAACAAAGAGAATAAACCAAAAAATAGCAGCTACAACAGTGCTTCAGCTCAGAACAGTAGTAAAATCCAGCAAATAGGCAGAGCAACATTTAACAGCTCTTAATTCCAGAATAGGGCAGGTGTAAAATGAAGCAAGATAGGACATGTACATTTAACAACATGTTTTTGGCACAACAGCGGTGTATACACCGAGGCAGCATGCAATGCATCAAAACAAATGCTCACGAACAGGCACCAACACAATATCAAGTATGCATCCAAGATTGATCAATCAACAATGAGCATGTCTACCATTCAAGCATAATCACGCATCACAAGGAATAAACAAGAACATGCTTTCACATTTAAACAAAGGCACATGGATTGCAAACATGAACGAACATCAAGCAAGAGCAATTGACACACATGTATAGAAAATTAAGCACAAGCAACTTTCAATAACAGTGCACAACTAAACATTCCACAAGGTTAACATGAATTTCATCAACAATTAATTGCTTAAACAAACATGCATTCAGAAATTGGAAATAAACTTGAACATGTATTATACATCCAACACAATAGTCATTAAGATCAAGCAAATAAGCATGAGCAAGCAATCAATGATGAAGAATGTGTCAAGAATGCACAACAATAGGACATGAACATGCCTCACAAAAATTAATGAGCCGCGCGTCGAAGAATCACATTAGTACAATAGCATAGGATGAAACAGCTCAAGAACAATCCACAAATATACATCATATTAATCCATGAAGTTTGAGAGTGAAAGGGAATCAAAACACATTTGAAAAAGAAAGAAAAACACATTATGTAACAGTGTTAATCAGTTAACCTCCTGGTGTTAATCGATTAGTACTGTGAAAAGTAGTAAAAAAACACGTAGCACAACGATGTTAATCGATTAACCCCCTGGTGTTAACCGATTAACACTATAATAGAAGCAGAAAATCAGCAATTTAAAAGCACTTTCAGCAACAAATCAATTATTCAATCATCCACATGCTTAGGCAATCAATTGTACACGAAAATTACATCAAATCACAACAATCAAACACCAATTTAATCCATCAAACAACAAGATCAATAATCAAAGCAATCAATGGACCAATTATCAACAAAAATCAATGGATCTACATTGTGAACTGCAAAATTAAGCAAAATCAAAGCTAGATCTAGAAATTACCAACCTACAAAGCTGAGATTTGCTTTGGTGAGTGTTGATAAACTGTAATTGATGGATCAAAGCAAGAAAAACAGAGATCTATGAATCTTTAACAACAAAACTTGAAGATCCAAGCAATAATCCAAAAATAAGCAAAAAGCTCTTCAAGAAGTGATTCCAAAACTTTATCAAGATCCAAATAAGTTGCAACTTCAGAATTGAACAATGGAAGATGATGCAACAGAGGTTTAGCTCAAGAATTCTCAAATTGCAATGCACAACTTATGAAGCTTTTGGTTATGGAGCTTTTGTGAGGGTTTTGGAATGAGAGTGAAAGTGAGAGAATTGGAAAGAGAAGTGTAGTGAATTTATAAAAATGAGTAAAGTTATGAGATATTTAGAGTGAATTAGCTTAAATAAGCTCTAGGTTAGGAGTACAAATGAGGTTTGGGGTGTGGGTTTTGAATTAGGAATGGGATTATGGAGGGAATTTGAATTAATTTTGAAAATGGACCAAATTTTGGAGTTAATTCTAGATCCTTCCAAATGGTGTAAAATGTGCATTCAAATGATCAAAATTAGATACCCAACGATGCAGTGCTGAAAAATGCATTTCCTAGGCAAAATACACTTTGGTTAACTGATTAAACATTTTCCTTGCAAATTGGTTAATCAGTTAACACCTTCAAAATCTCAAATTTTGGCGCCTTAAAGAGGGAAACTTGGAGAATCGCCTGTTGCCATTTTTTCGGAGCACTGTTATGCCTCTGAAACTTATCATCTGATATTGCACCTGAATACTTCCTGAAATAATCTGCAAATTGTCTCTTGCACTCAAAATATCTAGCTGAGAAATATAATCTGGTGCCCGATTGCTGAGCAAAATAAATGTTGAAGCCTTTAATGCTTGCTGCTTAAAAACTTGGAATAAAAGGAAGTCCTGAGCCACGTAAACAGCTTGATCCCATGTTTCAAACACCAATGTTATGTGTCACAACTGCGAAAAACAACCGGTAGAAACAAACAGAAGAGTTGCCATCAAACATTATTTATCCTAAAGACAGGGAAAGGAAACGATCAAAGAAAACCTAAAAGAAAGGAGAAGATAAGGTCATCGCAATCAAATCTTGGTTTCGGAAGTCGGTTACGCAAAGGGAATTTATTAACACCCCCTCACGTCCATTGTACTAAACGGGATCCATGCTTGTTGTCTAATCAAAAGGTGTGTTATCTAAATGCTACTGCTAAACGGAAACGGGAAAAGGAAAAGAAAGAAAGAGAAAGGAGACTCGATAGGACATCGTCGCCCTATTCCTACGCATTCCCTCGTGCAATGGGAAAGTCAGAGTCAACGTAGTTCGGAAAACTACGGGTGATACGTAGGCACAAGACGACAAGGTCTTGGCGAACACCTTTTTCATCGTCTTGTTCCGACGTATATTGATATGGTATGAGAAATCATAGTAAACCTAGTTCGGGAAACTATGGAAAGAGGAAAAGGGTGTTTGCCAAGACCTCGTCGTCTTGTGCCTACGTATTCTCATCTGGTATGAGAAATCAGAGCAAATGTAGTACGAAAAACTACTGATAATAGGAGAGTGCTTGCCAAGACTTCGTCATCTTGTGCCTACGTAATCTCATCTGGTATGAGAGATCAGAGCAAACGTAGTTCACAAAACTATGGGTAAAGAGAAAAAAGGATGAAGGGTGCTTGCCAAGACTTCGCCGTCTTGTTCCTACGTATTCTCATCTGGTATAAGAAATCAGAGCAAACATAGTTCGGGAAACTAAAACACAGGTTGGTTAAGTTTTTTTTATGAGCGACGTTAAGTTCCCATTCCAGCAGTTAGGGTCGATGCCTGTTTGTGATAGAACGGAAAAATAACGTACTCTTTTCTAAAAATAAGTTTGAAGAAATGATTCTGAAGGATAAAAAGTTTGAATTTTATTTGTGAGTTTTAATGAAATGAATTGATCGGTTTGAGATTCACGTTGCGCTAAAGACTATGATATAGGAACGAATTATCGTACCTCGAAAAATACGATCCTCGTGATGGATGCGGGAAAAACGTTCGAACAGAGTCGTCATCAAACTTTATTCATTCCAAGGAAGGAATAGGAAAATATCGATAAAACCTTTAGAGAGATAAGAACATGGTCATCGTAACCAATTCTAGGTTCGGGATTCGATTACGTAAAGGGAAGGTATTAGCACTCTCTACGTCCGTTATACTCAACGAGAACCTCTTGATTCGATTCATGGGAGGAGTTAGCTACGTTTGTTTATCTTATAAAGAGTTTACTTATAAAGGGGAAAATGGATGGTTTTAGGATAGGGTGCTCGCCAAGGATTGGGGCCCTTGTGCCTACATACTCCCTTGTGCAATGGGAAAGTCGGAGCATCGTAGTTTGTGGGACTACGGGTAAAGGGGGGAATTGTGCTCGCCAAGATCATCGAAATATTGTGCCTACGTATCTTACATTTAGAAGAGAATGAAGAATCAGAGCGTCCGTAGTTCGGACAAATATGGTTGGTTGGTTTGTGTTCGAAGCGAACAAGTGTTTAGGTCTCAATCTAACAGTTAAACATTGGTTTGTCTGCTCGCTAGGGGAGGCTGAAGAAGGGGTTTGTATGCGCGAAAGAAGGGACTAAACAATGTTCTTGGTAAAAGGTGTATTTGAGTCAAACGAGAGTTTAGGGTGCATTCTAACTGTTAATCATATGCTTGTCTGCTCGCTAGGGGGCTGAAGCACGAGTTTGTATGCGCGAAAGAAAGGACTAAACAATGTTCTTTGTAAAAGTTGTTTGAGTTGTGGATCGCACGGGGGCGAGGAATTAGTCTTTAAGAAGTTTCAATCGCACGGGGGCGAGAAAAGAGAATTTGACGCGTTGGATGTTTAGCTAGAGGTGACGATTACTTGAAGCTTAAGAAACGCTCCTCAGGCCCAAGTAATCGGGAAAGCGAGTCAAAGGCTTGGCTCTCTCTCTCTTTTTCAACCTCAATTTTGAAGGAATTGGATATGGTTCGAGTAAGTTGATCAGATGACGATTACTCGAAGCTTAAGAAAGGCTTCTCAAGCCTAAGTAATCGGGAAAGTGAGTCAAAGGCTTCACTCTCTCTCTTTTTCAACCTCAATTGTAAAGGAATTGGATATGGTTCGAGTAAGTTGATCGGATGACGATTACTCAAAGCTTAAGAAAGGCTTCTCGGGCCTAAGTAATCAGGAAAGGGAGTTAAAGACTTGACTCTATGTCTTTTTCAACCTCAAGTGTGAAGGAATTGGATATGGTTTGAGTAAGTTGATCGGATGACGATTACTCGAAGCTTAAGAAAGGCTTCTCGGGCCTAAGTAATCGGGAAAGTGAATCAAAGGCTTTACTCTCTCTCTTTTTCAACCTCAAGTGTGAAGGAATTGGATATGGTTCGAGTAAGTTGATTGGATGACGATTACTCGAAGCTTAAGAAAGGCTTCTCGGGCCTAAGTAATCTAAAAAGCGAGTCAAAAGCTTGACTCTCTCTCTCTCTTTTCCATCTCGAAAGGAGGTTGTGTTTGAAAAGTGTCTTGAACGATGGAAGATAGTTAAAGTATTTTAAACGGATGAGGATTACTTGAAGTTTAAGAAAAGCTCATCGGGCCCAAGTAATTGGAAAAGCGGGTCAAAGACTTGACTCTCTCTCTCTCCTCATCTTATATTATTATAGAGCTTTAATATGATTAGAGTAGTTTATGAGTGACGATTACTCGAGACTTAAGAAAGGCTCATCGGGCCCAAGTAATCGGGAGAGTGAGTCAAAGGCTTGACTCTCTTTTTTTTTCATTTAAGTATTGTGAAAATAGATTTGATTTAGAAAGAGGAGGTGATGAAAGAAATGGAATGAGTTGATGAATACAAGAATGTGGTCACAAGATCGAAACAAGAAAAGAAATCGAAATCATGAGATCAAACCAATAGGAATTTAAGTTGTAAAACTCACAATTTTAAAAGTCAAAGAAATTGATTAAACAAGATCTAATTAGCCAAATATTAAATTATATGAAATCTAATGCACAAATTAAAAATTATTTTCTAAAAGAAACAAAAATATGTATTATTTTCTAGAACAAGATTATTATTTTCTAAAACAAAGTTAAATATTATCTCAGACATAACTAAGATTATTTCTAAAAAAAGATTATTTTTAAAACAAAATTATTATTATTCTTGAAGTCTTTCTTTTTTAATTAAAAAAAGTCAAATAAAACAAATTATATTGATAAAATGATAAAACAAATGGAATAATGGTAAAAAGGAAAAGAAGAAAGTTTGTAAACTGTATAGCTATAAAAAATGAATCTAAATCCATAACTTAAATTGACTTTGATTTAAATTTTAAATTCAGGATGGGAACAAGCATTATCATGCTATCAGCATGCTTACAAAAACTACAACTGGGTGCGTCAAAAGAAATTAAGCACGGCAGCATATGTGATGTTCATACCGCACTCACACATAAAATTATGGCAGTGGGCTCGAAATAAAAGATGAAATTGAGCATTATCTGTCCTATCAACACAAAACACTAAATCAAAAATAAGCTCATCAAATCACAGTGGTAAACTTCTTCGACTTGGTTTCAGTAGGAGAACGCATCGAGAGTCATCTCAAGAAGGGAAAGCTTCATGACGCCTCGAACATCCCAACTAGTGAAAGTGAATTAGTTGTCAGCTCCCAAGAGGAAGAAGAGGATGAAATTAATACAATCTGGGACACTCCACAAGCTCCATCTCTGATACCTTATCCTCCGTACCCAAGCATCTCAACTGTTTAAAGTCAGCAATCCTATGGGTCTACCTGTGTGACTCTGGTCTCTCCACATGGTCAATATCCTCCTGCCAATAGAGCTCTCCATTATCAACAACAGATTACACAGTAGCATGCTCCGTAACGACTCCACTACTATAGTCAGAGACCAAAAAGACACTTTAATCCATTACCAATGCCACACAGTCACGTGCTACCACGTTTGATTAGTAGTGAACTGATAGTGCCAAAGGGCTTGGATCCTGTGGTGCCTCCATACCCACCAGGCTTTGACACCAATGCACGATGCGGCTACCATGCTGGTGCCATGGTGCATTCAACTGAAGAGCGCAAATAGTTCAAGAATAAGGTTCAAGATCTGATTGATTCTAAGATAATCTTATTTATGCCTCAAGGTATTCGTATCCACACCGATCCTTCATATGATCAGGCGGGTCCATTAATCCATGACATGGAAGAAGCTGCAGAAAGTAGGTGTGAGGAAGGTTATCATACTAGTATCGACGAATAAGAAAGCTAGTCCAAAAGTTGATCAAGGGAGAAGAGCCTAGTTTCTCAATGCTGGCAGTTTTTAGATCTTATCATTTTTATGCATATGTAGTTTCTTTTATGTTAAGTGCTATTTGCTTTTAGACGTTGTTATTTGTTAACGGTATTGTTAATGTAATGATTATGCATCTTTTGACCAAATCCATTCGTATTCACTCACACTTTCTCGTTTATCGCAAAAATAAAAAAAATTCAATTTCACTTCCTTTATCACACTGTTGTTTAGCAAATATTTGAGGGAGGATGACGAAAGCTAAATACCCATAATTGCTGATAGTATGCTTTTGGATAAAATCATGTTGATGATGTACAGACATTGTTTCAAATTCTCAAACACTGGAGAGATAATGAGTTAATCCCTAGTTAACCACTTTGAGTCTAGAAGTAGGAGTTTCCTTCAGATTTCTAAACCCTTACATTTAACCTGGGGTGGGGTTTATTCTGAAAACATACTACAACAAGGTAAACTTCGTAGGAACCTTTGTTGAACTATTTATGTCGTAACACGTTGCGGAGTTGCTGTTGTGTTTAGACACGGTGTAATTTGAGTTGCAAAGTCGACAACACGATGCGCGAGCGGACTATATCCAAACAGAAAAACCAATTCTAAAATCAACCAACTGAAACTATTGCGGTTGTGAATCTACACTGAATTGAGTCCGTGCAAACTGTCGGCACGGCATCATGCGAAACGTCAAGCTGGAACTCATTGAGACGTCGTTGTTGTTTGCGTTGTAACCGAAACACTGATTTGAAATAAAATGAAACTTCAGTAGCACCCCTAATGTTGCGACATCAGCAATACGCACCTATCAAAACCATTTCAGTCAAGTCGAATTCTTAGACCATTGAATGGACTCGAAACAAAATTGGTGATTTGTTGCATTTCTTATGTGTTGAACTGCATAAGCTCGTCGTGAGCTTGAAAGAAGATTCGTTGTCGGTAAGTGTTGTTGTCGCCGGTAGTGATGTAGGGAATTAAAGGTGAGATTGAAGGAAGCAATGAGATATGGTGAACCGAGAATCGTTGTTGAGTGAGGTTGTTGGTTGATTTTGAGATGCTTCATGGGTGGTGATGTTTTCGAAAATGGAAAATGAAATAATATGAGTAGAAATGGTGGTAATGGTGGAAATGAAGGCGAAGACGGATGAAGGAGAAGCTGTTTACGGTAAGGTTGACGGAGGGTTTTTCGGTGAGAGGGATAAGAAGAGGAAAGAGTTCAGTTTGATTGAAGAAGAAGGATGAAATCACGGTGAAAGGGAAAGAAGAAAGTGAGAGGGAAAGGGAGTGAAGGTCCGTGAGGATGATGATGAAATTCGAAGGAGGAAGAAAAGGAAAGGTGTCGGCGACCGTGATATTGAAGGGAAAAGAAAGGCTTTGGGTTTTTTAGGGTTTGGCGGCGGGTTTTGAAGTTGGGAAGAGCTAGGATTTTTTTGCTCCCAGATGAACAGTCCCCCCTCCCCCCATTTATCCTTTTCTTCTTCGCATCCTTTTTCTTTTCGTTTTTCTTTTTCTTTTCCTAAATTCTTTTCTATTTTTTATATTATTCTTTTCTTTTAATTTTTTCTTTAATTATTTAACTAGTTAATGATTAATACTATTAAAACATTATATTAAAACAAAATAAAAAAAGTTGCGTTAGAATCATTATATTATTATTAACATATTAATATTAACATATTATTAACATTTTCTTAAAATAAAATTATAAAACAAAAATAATAATAAATAAATAAAATGCCACGTGTCATGCTCTTATTGGGCTAAGATGAAATTTTTTGAAAATTCACCATTTATCAAATAAATATGCTAAAAAAAATGAAATGCAAGCCTGAAAAATTCACATAATTATTCTGGACATTGTGATGAAAATATAAAAATAACTCGGATGAAAACAAACAAAAATCGGGCAGCAGAGATGCTTAGAAGATTAAAATCGACTGTACACAAAAGAATTAACGCGAAATGAATAACTTGAAAGATGCAGCACTCAGTCAACTATGAAAATTGACTGGGACCAGTAAAAAGGCTCATACTGGTCAAAAGTGATTAAAAGTTCATCGAGAGATAAGATGAGTACGCTAAGTCAGGTTTTAAAGGAAAGTAGGTCAAAAACTAGCGCCTGCAAGCTTAAATTCGAAAAAATTTCAATCGTTGATTTTTCTCGTATATTTGAGACACAATTTAGCCAGTCCGTCTGTATATCCAAGAAATTTGTTCTGGATAATCATTTTATGAATTATTTATAGTGAAATGCTCGTTATGTTGTACAAGCGATGCAAATTGAAAATTAAGTCAGGCAAACGAAAAATTAAAACAGGTAGAACAATTTTGGGGTATGACACAAATGTGTCACATATCGCCCCTAGACGGGACGTACACTAAATACTCTAGACAAGTAAGGAGAAACCACTCACTCATCATTCCCCATATGCTTAAGGCTCGTGGTGCACAATGTTCATCGTATTTATTAAGTGTATTGAAATTGTTTTGAGATGAGAAGAGAAAACTCAAAGGGTGAAAAAAAACACTAAAGGAAACTGAAACTCTAATGTTATCATATAAAATGGTCCTAAGGTTGGGATAAAAGGCAAGTCTACCTAATGTTATTATACAAATGATGGACCTAAAGTTGAGGTCAAAGAGGGACTATCCTAATTTTTATCGTACAAAGGATTGAAAGCTTAATGTCTCTCCTACTCCCACCTTAATCAGAAATTAAGTCGGACTAGGAATCCTAAGGGATCATGTGAACAAGCACAAGTAAACACCATACTAATCAATCACAAAAGAAACGATGTCGTGATCTCAGCTACGAAACAAAACTGAGTGACTCCTCGTCCACAACCAAAAGAACGATGTCGTGATCTCAGTCACAAGACAATGCTGAGTGACTCCTCGCTCACGACAAAATGGTAACCAGCAAAACCAAAGTATCAGTTGAATTAGTACTCAAACCAAACATACAACTAGGAGTAAATACTCCTCAATCAACAAAAAGTTGTAATCAAAAATGGCAAACCTTAAATATGCTTCATATCATCAACAACATGGTAAAGAATAATTCAAATCTATACAAGTATAAATAAAACCAAACAAACAGTGGCAACAATAGCGCTTCATCACAGCATAGTCATAAGTTCCAGCAAGCAAACAAGAATAGTGTTTAACGGCTTCTATCTTCAAAACAGAAGTGTATACGTCAGCATCGTTCCCTACATTCAAACCAACTTATGCACAAGAAAAATTTAGTAACATCAACCAATGAGAATTCATATATAATTTTAAACGTCAACAAGATCAAGCAAGCACAAGTATCACAAATCCCATCAAGACGATTCAAGAATCATCGAGAAAAATAATCAAAGTTGATCACCAAGATTTTAATCAATCAAAAATTCAATGAAACTCAATCAACTAGGAAATTAATTACAAGACTCAACTACAATTAAGTATTTAATCAAAGAAATCTAATCAAAGTTTTCTAAACAAAATCAAATTAATTAAAAATCAAGACTAAAAATGAGATTAAAACTAGCATCAAAATTAAGAATACAACTTTTACTCAAAATTAAAATCTAAATTGAAATTTAATCAAATTTCAACAATATTAAAATTAAAATCCAATGTCAAAAATAAAAATCTAACTCTAAAAAACCAACAAAAATAGAATTAATCTAAATCAACATTTAATTAAAATTGACCAAAAATTTTTTTTAAGAACATAATTCTAATTAAAAGCTCAAAACTAGAATTAAAGGCTAAATCAAAAAAATATAACAAGAAATGATTTAAAAACTAATTAAAGCAACACGACAAAATAAACTAAGGGTGTAGTAGATTATAAGAGTGCGAACTGAAGAAGCACCATGGGCTTCGCGACCTGTTCATTCACACTAGCAAAAAAAGGTGTACCAACAAAAATAAGGGTGGTGTGGAAGAGAAACTACATGGGCTAGCATGGAATCACATGGGTCCATGAAAGGCCCATCATCCATAGGGTTTTGTTGACCAAATACCACCCCCAACGCCTGATTTCCATTCAGCATTAAATTGTTTTTTTTTTCTCTATTTTTTAATGAAGCAAAAGAGAAACATTGTTAAGATAAGAGCAATCAACATCAGACTCAATCAACACCAATAATCAACATCATCAGGTCATTAAAGGGAAACACGTTTCGGAAAGAAAAACGCATAAGCTTCAAATCCATGAAGCACGCACAAACCATCTTTAGAAAATATAATCAGCTTAAAGCAAATCAAAAGAGGTTACGGTCAACAATGCGAAGACGACTGAAACATCCTTTCACTGCATCAATCGAGTGCTCTGATTCTCACCCGCTCAGATCTCCGCTTCGACTTCGTATCATCTTGGTGTGTTCGGCTTCACGGTTTTAGGTTCGACCCTCTTCTTCATCTCATATTGATTCAATGTGCTTCAGGTTTTCAATCTTTCTTCTACTCCTCCTTTTCTTCTTGGTTCAAATATGAGTTTCGAGTATGGTTTTCGAGTGGTGATAATGGATATTGAAGGGCTCATAATGGGCTTTGAAGGTTGAATGAAAGGGGTATTGAGAAGGAGGATTTGTGGGTTTGAAGGTTCTCTTGAAGGTTAGGTTGATGGAGTGTGGTTTTAGGTGAAATTGTTACAGTTGGTGTACATGATTTTTGTGAAAAATTGATGGCGATGCACGTATCGGGTGTGGGGTTTTTATGAAGGTGTGCGTTGGGCCTTTTTTTCTTTGTGGAGTGCTGCTACTTTTTTTTGTTGAAAATTTGTTGAGTATTGATACTTGTTGTAGGTTGTGAAACAGTTTTGGGTGGAAATTGGTGTATGGAATATGCAGTATGGTTTGGCAAAGTTGTGTGCAAGTCATTATTTGTAGGGCCAGGTTTTGGCAAAGTCACTGATGCATTTATGCTTGTTATGTGCTCTTCGTTGCTGCAAGAATTTCATTTCATGTGTCTCCATTTTTCTTTTGATAACCTGATAACCTCTACATAGAACAAATTGGGGTTGAATACATGTTGCCTGAGAAATAACCATTGATGCAGGTAACTTGAAACAGGAGCAAGCTTTTGAAGGTTTGACCAAGATTAGGTCAAACTTCTATCTGATCTTGATCGTGACTGAAAAACCACACTTGACTTGAAATTATGCCATCGTCCTTGATAAACCTGAGCTCTTGCATCAGCCAACTAGCTTGAATCAAAGAAAATATGAAACCCTAGGCTCTTGATGCCTGGCAAATCTTGAAGAATGTAAGCTTGATACTTTATGATTTGATTCATAGAAACTCCTGATCCCATATCTTATAAGACCAATGCAAAATATGATCATGAGTTATGATCTAATGATGATGCAAATGAACGCGAAGCAAAAGTCAGTCAAGGTTAGAAAAATTGGGGGGGGGGGGGGAATTTTGGGGTGCTACACTATGGTATGATTAATGATGATGCAAATGAATGAAACATAAGCCAGTTAGGGTTGAACAGAGAGGGCAAATTTTGGGGTGCTAAAGAGGGTATAATAGGAGACATATTCCAGCTGTAATAACCTAACGTTCACTGAAGGAATGGTCACATCATCATACACAAAATTTTCTTTGTGCCAACTAGTCTAGGTAGAGGTCACAAAATAATTTGTACTTTTATATTCAGAGCTTTATCCAACCATTATTAATCTTTTGTTTTCTAAGTCTTCAGAACTTGATCTTCAGAAATGATGTTTTTAGAATCTTCAGAGTTTCGTTCAACAAAACCTTGTCTTCAAAAACTTGAGAACATGTAACAATAGAAGCAAAACCTTTAAAAAGCCTTAAAGGATTATTAACAAAGTCTTAATCAGAAGCTTTAGTATAAACGTTTTTTAGAACCGTTTTACTAAGAACCTTCCTGAATATTGAATTTAACTTATACACAACATATGTTTTCTTTCCATAGTATTTTAGATCAGAGTCTGATGACGTCACACACCTTTCTATCAGATTCAAAATCAAATTAGAAACGGCTACACACTAGACAAAAACCATAAAGTATTGAATTATTCTATAAGATAACATGTGCAATTATCATTAAAACATAAGGCCAGATGTAGAACCATTCTTGTTCTAACATTATCTTCGTGGATGGCATCACCTTCGCACTAGCAGTTGAAGGGATAGGATCAGTAACCGTTGTAAAAATCGTCCCTGGCCCAGCACTATTAGAAGGTTGATCTCCATTATTAATTCTAGGATTCACCATTCTTCTAACTGGTCTTCTAGTTGGTTTTCTCACTTCTCTCTTTGTTATCTTCCCACACCTTAATCTCATGCACTCGCACACAAGATGAAAAGTTGAAGAAAACACATGTAGTGAAAAGTATGGATATTAAACACGAATAAAAAAACAAAACACAAATTAGTCCCGTTGGACGTGTCAATTTGTTTAATGTGAAATTTGGTAAACAAATACAAGTTTATATTAATACTTAAGGGATCAAACTCGAAAAATCTCTCAGACATGTTTGTGTGTGCGTTATTTGTGAAAATCATAAGGCTTGTTGAAGTTAACATAAACTTCTGGACAATGTCTGAAAATATTTGTGATTTCTTGAAAATAAGAAAAATAATCAAAAGACAGGGCGATTGTAAATAAAATGCAAGGTAAAGTAAATAAATGTTTACGTCGAAAGGTAAAATGCAAGGAAAGAAAAATTAACTTGAAGTTAAAAGAGACTTGAAAGTAAAGTGCAAGAAGATGTAAAGTTGCATGAAAGGTGAAGGAAGTCGAAGAAGCTTAAATGCATAAAAGAAAGACTTTTAAGATAAAATGTTGGAAATGTATTAAATTGGTAGAACACATATGTACATTTTCCTCCCTTGTTTCTCACAGCGTAGGTACTTTGAGTGTAGTAGAAATGTGTACAATTTGCGGACCCTTTACAAAATGAACCTAAGTATCTATATATATAATACTAAAATAACTGTCTAAGTATGATAAACTAATCCCACAGTGACACGTCCTCAGATCATGTAGCGGTTATCCCCGACGTGTCTCGTGTTCTCTACGTAACCGTCGATGTTGATGTAGTAGTTCCCACCTTGTGATATCATTTGAATTTCTCAATTCGTTTGTTGGCGCCAAGAACTACATATCTCTGTCGAAGCCTTCAACGTCGACCATGTTAATTTAACATGTTTCGTCGTATCGTCCATTGTAGTGATGTACCCTACATGTAGCAATCAAGTCAATATTATTTCCATTATAGTGATGTACTCCACATGTGGTGACTAGGCTGACATTACTTCCATTGTAATGATGGGCTCCAACCTTATCCAACATAGCATAATATTCAATTTCACTAAGTGGCTAACATAGTGTAGTACTCAATTTCACTAAGTCCTCATGCTTCTCACTGTGCCTGTCGACTACGCCACCTTCGACTAGCATGCTCTTACGTGATTTCCGACCTCAAATCATTTTGATCATGTTTGACCCACTCTATTTTATTTTCCACGTGACACATTTATGGCTAGTCTCGTAAATACTTGTCATTTATTTTTAAAGCAAAAAATCCAAAGTAACAAATCTATGAGCCTGAACAAAACAAAGAATTCTCTTTATTAATGAAGGAGGTAATTTGAGTGGAAGAGGAAGCGATCTTGGTGGAGGTTGTATCACAATCATAGAACAGACCTAGATCACACATATCAATCTCATTGTATAATAGAATGCAAAGATAAGGTTTCTATTTCTATTGTAATAAACTTTTTGATTAATGAAAAGTTAGTTAGAAATTGATACAACTGTTTACATTTATAGCGAAATGACTTACAATTACAAAATTTGATATACTTTAAGTTGACATGTGTCAGTCTTAAAGATGAGCACAATTCTAAACTAAACTTTAACTAACCTTAATAGAATATGATGAATTCAAAAGAGATCAATTATACAAAAATAGACTTGATTTGAATAGAGTATTTGTTTTTATTAATTTTTTTATATGTTAATTATGTTAATAGAACTATCATTATAGCCTCCTCTCCTTGCCATATATATATATATATATATATATATATATATATATATATATATATATATATATATATATATATATATATATATATATATATATATATATATATATATATATATATATATATATATATATATATATATATATATATATATATATATATATATATATATATATATATATATATATATCTTGCAATACAGAGAACTATCACTCCTTCCAACCCTATTTTTTTTTAAATCTCACCGTTTTCTCTTTCTTTTACCTTTAAAGATATTCTCTCCGTTTTAAAATAATTGTCGTTTAAAGTTTTTGTACACAGATTAAAAAATATAATGATATTGTCATTAGATATTGCACTTTTACTAAATCAGTCTTATTAATGTGTTGAAAATAGTGTACAAAATAATAATTATATGACACAATTAGAAAAATAGCAATTATTACTAAATTGAAAAATAAAAATGACATTCATTTTAAAATAATTTGTTTTTTTAAAACGACAATTATTTTAAAACAGAAGAAATATCTAAAGAGATATTAATAAGTTTTTCTTGACATGAAGTAGACTCTTCAACCGAAATCGGTCCTAAAGTATAACGTCATAAAATTAATGTATAAAAACTTACCTCAAATAAAAAAAAAACTAAAGTTTAATATATAAAACTAAAATGCGGTGTGTCTGATACTTTTCACACATGACTCGTGCTTAGGACAGTACAAGGACTATAGTTTATTCTCCAAGAAAGTATATACTAAAAACAATCATACACCAATAAAATTAAAACATTGTTCTGACATCTGCAAAACACTCTACCACCTTTGAATATAATTTTATTTCCTAAAAATTTGTGCATTTCCTACTGTCTTAGAAAAACAGTAAAATCACCCTTTTTAAATTTTCGTTTTTCACCCAGACACAAAAATTATGGGCTCCAACTTACATAGGTGTCTTGTAGTATGAATTAGATTCCTTTCTGTTACATTTTCCAATTATTTCTATAAATTTTTTTTTATTTTTTTTTCTAACATGCTAGAGATAGTTGGTACAGCAAAACCATATATCCCACTTTTATTATCTTAACTTCAGTTAGGTTCATTTCATCTCTATCAACTGCACAAAGTAAGACATTTGTCTTTGCTTTCTGCTACCTTACTTTTTCTCCATACTCTTATTCATTCTTCATTCAGTAACTACTTCACAAAGATTTGGTGAACAGAACCGAACAAACATATTGTAGTTAGTAACCATATCCTTTTGCTTCTTTTTTGTCTTCATTGTTCTTTTTCTACATCATATGAACTCGTTCTTGCAATTGCAATGTGTCATAGTGAATCATCATGATGAAACTTAACACCCTATTGAGAGTTTCATCTTTTCTTGTTCTTCTACTTCTTCAATACTCAGTTGCTCTTAACTCTGATGGAATTTTCTTGCTAAAATTCAGATACTCCATCCTCAGTGACCCTTTATCAGTCTTTGAAAACTGGAACTATGATGATGCAACTCCATGTTCATGGCATGGAGTTGCATGTAGTGAATTAGGATCTCCTAATACACCTGATTTCTTCAGAGTAACTAGCTTGATTCTTCCTAACAGCCAACTACTTGGTTCCATTGCAGAAGATTTAGGCTTTATTCAAAACCTTCATCACATTGATCTCTCTAACAATTTCCTCAATGGTTCATTACCAAACTCTATCTTCAACTCTTCTCAACTACAGTTCCTTTCACTCTCCAACAATGTCATCTCAGGTAAACTACCTCAGTTGGTTAGTTTATCTACAAACCTACAGATTCTCAACCTTTCTGACAATGCCTTTGTTGGGTCAATCCCAGAAAACCTCACTTCTCTACAGAATCTAACCATTGTTTCTCTAAAAAGTAACTATTTTTCTGGTGAAATCCCAAATGGTTTCAACTCTGTTGTGATTCTAGATCTGTCCTCAAATCTACTCAACGGTTCTCTCCCAAGTAACTTCCAAGGCGAAAATCTTCAATACTTGAACCTCTCTTATAATAAACTCTCAGGAGCAATTCCACAAACATTTACCAGGCACATTCCGGAAAAAGTTACAATTGATCTCTCATTCAACAACCTAACAGGACCAATCCCTGAATCTTTGTTCAATCAAAAAACAGAATCACTCTCTGGTAACTCTGATCTATGTGGAAAACCTCTGAAGAATCTTTGTACTATTCCATCTACTATGTCTACTGCACCACATATCACAAACTCATCTTCACCAGCAATTGCAGCCATACCAATAACAATAGACTCAACACCAGGAAATAACACAAACACAACATCTACAACATCAACAAGTGGTGGTTCTCAGAACAGTCTAAAACCTGCTACAATAGCAGCCATTGTTGTTGGAGACATAGCAGGCATGGGAATTTTAGCTCTTATCATTCTTTTTGTATATCAACAAAGAAAGAAAAGATATCCAAAATCAACCACTGCACTTCAAGAGAACAAAGTTTCAGAAACTGTAGCTAAACAAGACCAACAAGATGTGAAAACACACTCACTTCAATGTTCTTCATGCTGTTTAACAGCTAAACAAGAAGAAACATCGGAAGCAACAACCTCTGATGACAGTGACCGCGACATCGGGAACCTTCCCAAAGAAGGCACACTGGTAACTGTGGATGGCGAGACTAAGATGGATTTGGAAACATTGTTGAAGGCTTCTGCTTATATACTCGGAACAAGCCGAGCGAGTATTGTGTATAAAGCAGTGCTGCAAGATGGAAGAGTTTTCGCTGTTAGAAGGATCGGCGAATGCGGTGTTGAAAGAATGAAAGAGTTTGAGAATCAAATTAGAGTTATCGCGAAGATTCGTCATCCTAATTTGGTTAAGATTCGTGGTTTCTGTTGGGGTGAAGATGAGAAGCTTGTTATCTCTGATTTTGTTCCTAATGGCAGCCTCTCCACTATTGGTTACAGTAAGTCCATACTACTCTTCTTTGCATTCAATTTTGAATTATAAGTACTTAAGTTTTAGATTTATTGAATAAGGGATATATTTGAATGATTTTTTTAGATTTATTGAATAACGGATGTATTTGATCTGAATGATGTTTAGGAAGAGGAGGTTTGTCGCCGATGAACTTATCTTTGGAAATGCGGTTGAAGATAGTGAAAGGGGTGGCAAGAGGACTTGCTTACATTCATGAGAAGAAACATGTGCATGGAAATGTTAAACCAAGCAACATTCTATTAAATTCAGAAATGGAACCTATTATAGGTGATTTTGGACTTGATTTGCTTCTTTTGAATGATGTCAACCATAGAGGAAACGGTTCAGCTAGACTATTAGTGAACCAGAAAACCCAACAACAACAACAACAAGAGTTTCTCATTGGTTCGACTCCGAGTCCGTATACGACAATGGGGTCATCGTCTTCGACGAGTGGTGGTGGTTGTTGTGGTGGTCAAGTACAACAATATCAAGCTCCGGAATCTTTTCAAAATATTAAATCAAACGCTAAAATGGATGTGTATTCATTTGGGGTTGTTTTGTTGGAGCTTTTTAGTGGCAGGGTTTTCTCGGACCGGGAATTGGACCAGTGGTCTGTTCCGGTTGGTTCGGTTGAAGAGGAAAAAAACCGGGTTTTGAGGTTGGTTGACGTGGCGATTAAACATGAGATACAAGGTAGAGAAAATGTGGTGTTCACGTGTTTGAAATTGGGGTTGAATTGTGTTTCTCTTGTCCCACAAAAGAGACCGTCCATGAAAGAAGCATTTCAAACCTTAGAGAAGATCTGGACCGTTGGTTTTAATTAGTTGTTTTCTTGTAATGATAATGATGTAACTTGATTGAACCCTATTTGGAGATCTATGTGTTTAGCTTTTTTCGAACTTTTGTTGAGTTGAAATTGGTATGAACAAAGGAAAAGATTGTTGGAAAGATGTGTTTGTTTTTTTAGATGTTATTGTAGCTTTGACGGGTGAATGGAATCTTTTTGTCTTTATATATAAGTTGCTTTCGGTGGAGATTATGGGCAATTGGGATGGGGCGTGGCCGGTGTTAATAACTATGCGCAAGCGAGCTCCCCAAAATTTTAGAAAAATAATGTTGTTATTAAAACTTAAAAGACATTAGTTAATGCTGAATCTTGTTCAAAGTTTGGTATGGTTAGTATGCGATTTTTGATACTCGGTTAAACTCATTACATATTGTTTGAAGGAGTCTCATAAATAAATTTACAAGATTATGATCATTTTTTCTTCTAAACATGTTTTTTATTCTTATATTCTACGGGCGAACAATGATTTCGATATACTAACGTGGTGAGTTCGACTCACTTGTCAAGTCTGTGGACTTAGTAAAATTTTCTAGTCCTTTAGACATTTTGATGTTACACTATGATTTTGACGTGAAGGTCTTCGACAGAATGTAGTTGAAGGTTGTCCAGTCATTTTGCAAACGGTTAACGACGGTTCAGAGATAATTTAAAGACAAAGATAAGTGGAAACACGCAAGACGCTAGAAGCACACATATTAGGGTATACATCGAGCATTGAAGAAGAAATTGTTGTCGGCGATTATCAATGTATTAATATATAAACAGGCTTCTTGTATAGAATTAGAGGTCTGCAGTTTTTATCAGAAATTTCTATAAAACTGAAAGTACCCGAGTTACAGAAAGGAATGAGTATGAGAGAAACATATATGAATCTGCGCACCATTTCCTTTAAATATTTTCAACTACATTAGTTATTTCATAATATTTCTTATGTTTTTTTTATTATCTTTATCCAAAGCTTATTGCATTCAGAATTTATTTCAGTTTGTTGACATTCAAACATTTAACATTCAATCATAAACATCTCTTTCTTTGCCTTTCTTTCTACACAAATTGTCCTTGAGATTTTTTTAGTTTAATCTCTTAAGTGAAGCAAACTCGTGACTGTTTACTAAAAATACCAGTAAACAAATTTGCACACCCAGTGAGACCTTTTTGTGTAAAAATGTTTTGAAATTTGCAGAAACATATTGTGCTTTATTGTCCATTTTTGTTCTTCATGTATGAAATGTCTTCAGTTGTCGAGTGTATATACGTCTAAGGAGTGGTAGAACGCTTCTTGAAATGACTCGTCCTACAAAAAATTAACCCCCTATTTAGAACAATGCTCCAAACCCAGAAGAACAACTAGTCAGATCGACGGTTGGTAATGCAGGAACTTTAATTTCAGTTGGAGAAAATTCTACTATCATAAGTCAAGTGTCAGCTTCAATTATATCACCAGAAGTGGCGGTTTCACCATTACAAGGGTCTAGTGTTTCAACTATCCCAAGGTTACACAAAATATAGAAGACCAAAGGCATCATTTTCCCTTGAATTTTACATCACCTCCTTTTGGTAGATAACAACCTTATGGCATGCCATCTACAATGACGACAGACCTACACCCTAGTGCATCTATGTATGCAGTTAGTGCAATGGTTGTTGTATCCCCTATCAAAGCATATTTAGCATCAGGATCTGTTATAAGCAACCATGGTCGAATGTCGTAACCTCAAGGATGGTTAGGATATTTCCCTCAAGTTATATCATCATTAATTATAATTCCCTCCAATTTGTGAGGCAACAGATGGATGAGAGTAATCATGACATTGTTAACATGCTAACACAACAAATTGGTATTGTGTTTAATTCCATGATTCAAAATACTAATCATAGTTACCATCAATTGGCACATCAAATGGATTAAATTGTTGATTTCTTTGGTGCTCCTCAAGCGCCCATTCAGCCAGTGCTTAATAATCTGATACCACAAAAAGTTGTATTTTTTGAGCAACTTGCACCTAGGGTAGTCGAAGGCAACATAGGCACAAATGGCCCTGAGGTAATATTGGTGCATAGAAACCAGGATGCAGACCAAGTGATTAGGAATGTCTAACAAAATAATTTTGGGGGGCAAAATAATATAACTAATATGGTCGAACAAGTTTTGGCCCAAAATGGCCTTAACGTTGGCCTCTACAGACCAAATTATGTCTCTCCGTTGTCGGAGTATATGCTGCAAACTGAACTTCCCAGAGGTTTGAAAGTTCCTAGGTTCATCAAGTTTGCAGGCGACACTAGTAAATCCACGTTCAAATATGTCGCTAGATATTAGACTGAGCCTAATGCTAATGCAAAGAAAGAGAATTTGAGGATGAAATATTTCTCTAATTCTCTAACCAAAAATGCATTCATATGCTTTACCACACTCCCTGTACATTCCATGTATAATTAGAGTCAACTAAAGATATTTTTTCAAGAACAATTAAATATGGGCAATCAAAGATTAGCTTGAAGGAGTTAGCTAGTGTGAAGCGAAAGTTCGTCGAATCAGTAGAGGACTATCTCAATAGATTTAGGTTGTTAAAAGCAAGGTTTTTTACCCAAGGGCCTGAACAAGATTACTCGAAATGGTGGTTTGAGGTTTAGACAATTCCATTACGAAAAAGTTAGATACCCGGTTTTTAAGGGACATGGCCCAATTGGCAGGCAGGTTTCGACAACTTGAACGTTAAAAAGCAGAGAAGGATAAGTCGAACAAATATAATAAAAAGTAAAAAAAAAATTATTAAGTCGAAGCAAACAATGATGATCACGAATGTAACATAGTTTATGAACATGTCGGAAATAGTGAGGTTAATGTGGCGAAGTTAAAGCCAAGACCTCCATATGTTTGCAACCTGTAAAAACCTTCGAACAGGAAAACCTCGTCGAATGTTAGTAAAAAATGAAAAGTTTGTTACAAAAAATATACATTTGACATAACAAAATGTGACGAAAATTTTGAAAATTAGGCAGTAGTAGATGATCTAGCATTATCAAAGTTAGGCAGTGACAAAGTAACAACACCAGGCATAACAAAATTAATATTATCAGATGCAATGACAGGCTCAGCAAAATCAAGCTCAAGGAATTTTTAATGCATAGACTCCACAACTTTATTACCTCTACCACGACAAAAGAATCTATATCCTTTAGATCTATCTGGATATTCAATGAAAAAACAACGACTTGTTTTTGGGTCAAGCTTTGTCTCAATAGGTTTATATATTTAAACCTCTACAGGATAACCCCAGACACGGAGATGGTTCAAACTGGGTTTTCTACCTGTCCAAAGCTAAAAAGGTGTTTTTGGAACTGATTTATTAGGAACTCTATTAAGTATATAGAGGGTTGTTTTCATAGCATCACCCCATAAAAATTCTGGTAAATTACATCTACTCATCATGCTTCTCATCATATCCTTAAGGGTGCGGTTTCGCCTTTCGGCTACCATTTTGTCAGGAGTACCAGGCATGGTGTATTATGGAACAATTCCATAATCCTGCAAGTATTTGGCAAAAGGAGCCATGTGTTGCCTAGTAGAATCATATCTACCATAATACTCTTCACCAGGGTCAGAATGTACCACCTTTATCATTTTTCTTAGTTGCTTTTCAACCTCAGTTTTAAAGATTTTAAACTTTTCAAGTGCTTCTGATTTTTCCTTAATCAAGTAGAGATAGTCATACCGAGAAAAATCATCAATAAAAGTGATAAAATATTTATTACCAAAAATAGTAGGAGAAAGGGGTCCGCTAATGTCTGTATGAATAGTTTCTAAAAGGTCTGAACTTTTAGTGGAACCTTTCTTATTGGTTTTAGTAAATTTTCCTCTAATGCAATCCGCACAAGTCCCTAAATCATTAAAATTTAAGGAAGGTAAAATATCATCTCTAATTAACCTTTCAACTCTTTATTTAGAGATATGTCCTAAACGCTTGTGCCACAACACAAGAAGATTTTTCTCTAGTTTTAGATATTTTAGCAATAGAACTTTCAACATTCAAGGATGTGGAGATCATATCACAACCCAAAGATAACTTATATAAACCATCCAATAAGATACCATTACTAACAACTTGAGAATTCAACATCAAATTTATTTTTCCATCATAAAAGGTAAATTAAAATCCAAACTTAGCCAAACAAGATACTAAAATCAAATTCCTCTTAAAAGAAGGTACATAAAATGTATCTTTCAAAATGAGTTCAAAACCAGTTCCTAAAACTAAGCTAACATCTCCCACTAGCTCCACAATAACTTCAAGATCATTTCCTATCTTGAGTTTTCTTTCCCTCAAGTTTGGTCTCCGCTGATTTTTGAACCCATGTAAGAACACATTAATATTGGTTGTAGAACCACTACCAAGCCACCAATAATTAATGGGAACATCAACTAAGTTAGACTCAAAACAGACAAAAGCTAAATGATTACCTCCAGATGTATTTTTGTTGTCTAACCAAGCTTTAAAAGCGTGAAAATCAGTTTTCTTATGTCCCTTTTCCTTACACCAAAAGCACCAAAAAGATTTCTTAAAAGAAACAGGCTTGGGACCTTCTATATTATGGTGTTGAACATTACCTGATTTCCGAAACTCAGGATATCTATGAGAAGTACTATGATTGTTTTTCTTATTTTTCCAAGAACTCTCACCAGAATGGGGTTTAGCATAAGAAGTTATGAAGTCTAAATCACTTCTTTCCTTCTTGAGTTTCTCTTCTTCAGCTACGCATTTGGCAATAGCAGTAAAATATTCTTTAGTATTCTTTTTCTCAAGCAGTCCACTTATCAAAAGTTCCGAAATGGTTATCTTCATAGTACACAAGCTAAGTCGGTCACTCCTCTCCCACTTAGCTAATTTTTCTTTCTCCTCAGGTGTACTTTGATCATTGATCACAAATTTGGTTTCATGCAATGCCATATCAAGATCAGCAATCCCTAATGAAAACTCTAAGTCTTTTTTCCATTTCTTAAAATTAGACCCATTCAGGATCTCAATAGAAGCAGAACAATTTTTTAGAGAGAAGGTCACTGTTGAGACAAAATTGGAATGCATAAGAATAAATAATAAGGGCAAGATATAGCTTTAATGAACATAAGCTATCACGAAGAGGCCAACATTATCGCACAATCCCCTTTGGGTGGAATGCGCAAAACGCAGATTACAACCAAGGCCAGAACCTCAGATGATTTACTCAATGAGCATACATTGGATTCTAAAATCTATCTCCTTTGGGTAGATAAATTCTCTAAACCAAAACACCTCCAACAACTTCATCTATAAATTTTAAGAATAAGCTACTCAGCGAGCTTACATTGAGTTTAAAAATTTATCTCCTTTGTATAAATAAATCCCTTGGACTCAAGCATCTTCAATAACTATATTTTTAACCAACCACAATCTCTACGTACAATTGTCCACCTTTAGGAAGACAATCATAGTAATGACTTAAAATCATTCATCAAACTACAAAGAGACTTTTATAAATTAAAATGAGTAATCTCACTTTGCTGATAATCACACACAATTTTTTTATAGAATTTCTTGCATATGAATCAACTTTCTCTTGCCAAAATAAATCATGAACCAATCATGAATTTAAAAAATATAGCATTCCTAATAAACCGTGTCTTTAACATTATTAATCTCGATATTATAAGAGATGTTATATAATATTTCAAAATACTTGACAAAACAAATATTTTACAAATTTATATAGACCTATATTTAGTTAATAAAATGTCCAAACAATTAAAAAATAATAGAAAATTATAAGGTACAACAAATGTTGTTTTTATAAATAATCAATTTAGTTAATTATAAATAATGTATATAGTTTAATATATGGTTTAACATTTCATAAACATTATACGTGTACTGACGTGAGAAAAATTGAAATCTAAACCACTTTTCTAAATTCCATGGCCAAGAGAACGGCACAGCGTTATTTGTGTTTGGAAAAAGCAAACTAATTTAAAAAAATAACTAAATTTTATGCCATTAGACTCTTCCATTGTTGCATAATGTTAATTGATACGTACTATATCTTTTTTAAAAATTGAAAACAAAAAGATTTAATTGCATGACCTTTTTGTGTAATGATCATTAAATTGAATTGCAACAAATATCAATTACCAACAATTATATTAAATCAGGGCAACAATCATATTAAATCATAATTATATATTAACAATTAATAATTAAGTCCTAACTCATACAATCATGGCTCTAATACAAAATGTAAACAGAAATACTCAATAATCGATTATATGAAATTAGAACATCAATACTTACTTGTTGAAATCATAATTCAGAATCTTAAAAAGATGAATGACCTGATCTTCTTATGTATCTCACACTCCCATTCACAACTCTCAATGGGGCAAATTGTGGAGCTATTGTTTCTGATTCTTGTGATTACAGAAGGGACCTAGCCATATAATATATATAACCCTAGTCCCTATCCATTACAGGTTCAAGGTTAAAGCCCATATTTTTCTCACACCAATCAGGTTTCAGATACTCAGTCTTTAGTTAAAAGACACCACTTAACTAATAAAAGAGCTTAACTCCATCAGAATCACGATTAATCCGTTTTTCACAAATTAAACAACAATTGATTGTAGCTTATAAAAAGTTATATAAATTTAACATTCTCAACAACCACGTCTCCTACTGGGTCCCTAGTCACTATTGGTTAGACTAAAAGAAGAGGTAGTGTTGTGATGAGTCGACCATTGAATGCTAGAAGCAGTATTGGCCAACAGAACCTTGCTAGAATCAGCAAGTTCCTACAAAAAGGAAATTAGTGGATATATCTAAATTAAGATAATAATCGAAAAATAAATGCAAGTTAAATACCATCGCTCGTCCGAAGCTATCAGTCGAGTCATTTCTCTCTACTTCTTCTTCAGGATTGATAATTTCGGTGCGGTTCATGCTTGTAGTGTCTTTGTCGTATTCATCTTTAATGTCTACCAAGTTTTTATCTTGATCTTTACTTTCGAAGTTGTGCTCAAAGATTTGGTAAATTATTTCCCTATTGTTCTCCCTAACCTGTAGAAGGTGGGAAGCTTCAACAGTAGCATCCGTATGATGTTTAGATGGATTAGAGCGAGTCAAAAGAAAAGTATGAGTGTTATCATCGTCGCTCTAGTTTTCTTCACCCATTTTTCGAGTCTTTTGGACGGGATAAAATCACATTCAAGGTGTCAGTATAAAAAAAACATGAGTCAAAAGATAAGTTGAACCTATGTTTTTCTAACCTCAACTAGTATGTCTTTGTTTGCTTTCTTTTTCGGAATATGGGCAGTAGTCAAAGTATTTCAGTGTTCTAAAATAGCGAAGAGAAATGATATATATACAAAACTTGTGGTCTTGGAAAAGAACAAAATTTTAGTAAGATAAATGTTTTGCTTCTTGAGGTTGGTCGGTTTTCTTACTGCCTTCAGCTTTAATTCTCTTATTCTTCTTCTTTGGCTTCTTTAGAGTGATGGACATAGATACGAGATTCTATATAAGTGAGTAGACAATGGAAAGGAGAAATTAGTGGATTTTCACAAGTTCTAGTATTTAGCCTGCTTCATTGGCAAATAGGACTCGACATGTTCAAGATCCACGTTCATAAACCTTTTGTAATTGTGTATATTGTACTAAGTCGAAATGATTATTTTGTAGGGCTTCTTGTTTTCATTTTTCAAAACTACTAAGAAAGGAATAGGGAACCATTTAGGAGGAAGGCTGGAGATTTTGATTCATCGAAGGAAGCATAGGACATATTGGAGCATACATTTGGTGGTTCTGAGAAGGTGTAGAAGGTGAGGTTACATACTCATAAGAGGCTGCATAAGTTACTTCAGATGGAAGAGAATGAAAACATAGGTGAATTCTTTACAAGGTTGACTAGGTTGGTGAACCAAATCAAGAAGAGTCATGAGGTGATATCAACCTAGTCTATGGTTGCAAAGATCTTAAGGTCTTTGTCACCAAAGTTCGATCATATTATCGTGGCCATAGAATAATCCAAATACTTATCTAGTTTGAAAAAAAAAATTGCAAGGGAATATTGAATATAATAAGCAACTAATCGTGGTGAATTATGCAAGATAGGAAAAAGCAGATGTTGCATTGCGGGAACAATTAAGTAAAAATAAGAAAGGAAAAGGAAAGTGGATTGGCAACAAAGATATATGTGGTTATAATAACTCGAATGGTAAAAATTATCAGCAAGAAGGAAGATCATAAAATTAGAGACAATGTTCAAATCAATGTGATCATAGAGGTGATGGTACCAATAGAGGTAGAGGAGGAAGAAAAAGTTTGATAAGAGTAACATTCAATGCTACAATTGTCAAAAATATAACTTTGCTGATGAATGCTATACAAATAAGAACAATAAAGAAGATAATATAAATCTTGAAAAGAAAGAAAATGAGGATGTGTTGTTGATGGTAACAACAAAGGAAGAAGAAAACTATATAGACCAATTGTATTTGGATTAAGGATGTTTATCACATATGACAGGTAGAAAAGACTAGTTTGTCAAAATCATTCAATTCATGAAGAATAAAGTGAAGTTTTTAAATGATAGCACATTTACATATAAGGCATTGGTGATGTCTTGATCATGCGGAAAAATGGTAAGCAATCATTATAAAATGTGTCATACATTATACGCATGAAAATTAACCTACTAAACATTGGCCAATTAATTGAAAATAATTATAAAGTCTTGATGGAAGAGAATATGATGAGGATACATGACTCACGTGGAAGGTTGATCTTGATAACATCTGTGTCAAAAAACAGGACCTTCAAGATTGAACTTGATGTGTTAAAGCATAAGTGTCTAGCAACTTCAGCCAACGTGGATGAGTAGCTATGAGACTATAGGCTTGGTCATCTCAACTTTAAAGATATCACTTACCAAAAGCAGAAAAATATGGTCACTAGGTTACCTAAAACTCAGATCCCTAGTGAAGTGTATGAAGAATGTATACAAGCCAAGCAATACAAGAATAGCTTCAACATGGATGTAGGAAGCAATTCCACAACCACTCTTGGATTTATATACTTTAATGTTTGTGGGCCTATCCAAGTCTCAATTGGAGGTAACAAGTACTTTGTTACACTCATAGATAATTTTAAAAGAAAATCATGGACATACTTGATCAAGAAGAAAACTAATGAGATTGATGTGTTTTCCAAATTCAAGTCCATGTGGAAAGGCAAAGTGGTCAAAAGATCGAGGTGTTAAGAACTAATGATGGAGGTAGGTATATGTCAAGTGATTTTGATGCACTATGTGAAAGAGAAGGAATTTTCCATGAGGTTGTGCCATCATACTCACCTGAACAAAATGAGATTGTAGAGAGAGAAAACATGACCATTATGAAGATGGTGTGAAGTATGTTGAAGGGAAAACATTTACCTAATAAACTATGGAGTGAGGTTGTGTCCACTACAACATACATTTTGAACAAATGTCCAACTAAGAGGCTAGATAAGATCACACTAGAAGAATGTTGGTGTGGTGTCAAACCATGCTTGAGTCACTTAAAGGTGTTTGGGTCTATTGCACATAGACATGTTCCCGATCAATTAAATAGGATTCAATATGACAAATTAAGCCAGATGATCTTTATTGGTTATCACTTAATTTCTGGTTACAAGCTTTTTGATCTTATGTATAGGAAAATAGTGATCAGTAGAGATGTGGTCATAGGTGAATTGAAGGAATGGAATTGGAGCAATAGTGCAAAGAAGGACTCATTGAGGATAATGTATAAAGAACCAAGTATTGAAGTTGAAGTGAAGACTCAACCAGGTAACAATAGGCTTCAAAGAATTAGAAATATGTCAGAAAGACTCCAAGATTGTGTAGTCACACCAAATGATATGGTTAATGATGAAGATGAGATTGTCCACAATGCATTTTACGCAGACATTGAGACACTGAATGTGACTGGGGCATTGAAGGATCCAAAATTTGTGAGTGATATGATATAGATGGTCTCTAGAGAAGCCAACAATATAGGTCCCTTGTTGATTTACAACAAGAAGAAAAGGAATTTGATATGACGTGGGTATACAAAGTAAAGCTACGTTCTAAGGGTGAAGTAATCAGATACAAAGAAAGGCTTGTGGCGAAAGGTTTTGTTTAAAGAAAAAGTATTGACTTTGATAAAGACTTTACACCATTTGCTAGGTTTGAGACAGTTAGATAGGTTTTTACTTTAACAAATATCAATAATTTTTCCATGTGTCATATGGATGTAAAGTTTGCGTTTATGAATGGCCCCTTGGATGAAGAAGTGTATGTGTCAAAACCAGTAGGATTTGAGAAAGAATGCCAAGAGAACAAAGTGTACAAACTGCACAAAGCATTGCATGAACTCAAACAAGCTCAATGATATTGGAATAAAAAGGTTTATGATTTCCTAAGAGAGATAAGATTCATGAAGTGTGCATCTGAGCATGGTGTGTATCTCAAAAGGAGCAACAATAATGAATCGATAATTATATACCTTTATGTAGACGACTTGTTGATCACATGTAGTTGTAAGAAAGAAATTAAAGACTTCAAATTCAACATGATTAAGGAATTTGAGATGATTAATCTTGCCAATATCTTATATTTACTTGTAACTGAGTTTTACAAATGTGGTAGGGCATTGTTGATGCATCAAAGAATTTATGCTAGTGAGATACTCAAGAGGTTTGAGATGGAGCATTGCAACTCTGCATCAACACCAGTTGAACCAAGAATGCAATTGACATAAGACTCAAATGAGAATGAAAATGATCTAACTCAATATAGAAGGCTCATAGGATCATTGAGGCGCCTTTATCACACAAGACCTAACCTTGCATATAATGTAGGTAGGGTAAGTAGGTTCATGCAATAGCCAAGATTCTCACATCTAGCATCTATAAAGAGGATAATAAGGTACCTTAAAGGCATATTGGATTATGGAATCTTGTTTCAGGCAACATATGGTGGAAGGGAGTGCAAGTTTTGTTGGATACAATGATTCTAGTTAGTGTGGTGATGTTGATGATAGAAAACCAACATCATGTTATGTGTTTGTGTTAGGTTGTGCACTAGTAGCTTAGGGCTCAAGAAAAGAACTCGTGATGGCATTATCCTCACGTGAAACAGAGTACATTGCAGCTTCATTTTGTGTTTGTCAAGCTATATGGTTGGTGATTTTTATTGATGAAGTTGAAGATAAGTTTCATGGAGCCATGACCATGAAGATTGATAAAATACCAGCCATAAATTTAACCAAGATTATAGTTGCACATGGCAAAAGAAAGCGCGTAGATATGTGAATTTTGGCTATGTTTGGAGCATTGTAGAAGTGAAGACCAAATAGAAGACATAATGATTAAGGTAATGCAAGTGGAATTGTTCAAAAAAAACTTAGAAATATGATGTGTTTAAAAAGCTTGAGCACAATAAACTAGGTGGTGTGTGAAATGTAATTCATTGTGACATTTACTTAAAATACAAACAAGAGGTAGTTAGTAAGGAAATTATGTTTTAAAATAATTAGTTAGTAATAGTTAGTTAGAGTTTGTTAAGTTACTTGTAGTGCTGCAAGTAACTAATATACAGGGCCAATTTTGGGCCCGAGAAAGCAGACCTATAATCCAGGGTCTCTAAAAAATAGGAACTTCAAAATTATTTTTTTATAAATTACAAATCTTAAATAAATATATAAATATTAGTTATTGTATTTAACTTTTTAATGAAAGTCTGTTAATATAGTGATAAATAAATTTATTTTTTATTTAGGTCAATGGTCTAACGTTTAGTACCACCTTTTTACTATTTAAATATATTATTTATAAAAAAAGAATTACCTTTTTTTTATTATAGTCAATTTTTAAAATTAGATTAGAACCGATCCTGCAAATATAAATACCCTAACATTGTAATCATTCATAACTAATGCAGTATATCTCATTCTCTCATTTCAATCTTTATATTTTTATCAATTCTCACAAATGCAAATTCTGTGAGTGGAGAACAAAGCTTAAACAAAATTGAGTGTATCATTAAGTGAAGAGAGTGATTGTGTTCTTGCTGGAGTGTTTTGTTCCAACAGCTAGGGCGTATGTTACTCAATTTTAATCATGTTTGTGTGAAAATTATTCTCAAAACATTTTTTGAAATAATAATTTTTATGTTAAAAATAAAATAAATATTTTAATTTACTTTTGAAAAAAAAATCATATTGAATAAAAAATGATAAAAGATTGGACTCAACATTGTCTATATTTTTTTAACCTTATTAATAAATAAATAAAACAAGCTATCAACTTTAGATATGACTAATCTCCACATAAGACTCAAAACGTGAGGCTGTTTGAGTTAATTGAGCTGAAACAGCGGAAGGGTGATACGTGAGGCTGCATTTCGATGTTGTGGCGCATAATGGGTTATATATTGAGCCGATAAATTTCAGTTTGTGTTTTGTATAAGGATGAGGTTGGGCCTTGATGATTCTATTGCAATCACAGTAGTTGAGTTGGGCTGGGTGATTTAAAATTCCAGGCTGCCAGGAACATTAAAATTATGTGACAGTATCCTTTTCAAGTTGTTGGTAGTAATAGTATAGGAGTTTCATTTTGTGAGGTGTGCTTGCTAATGCTAGAATAATATTTAGTAGTTCTCATTAGTGGGGAGTTCTTTTAGTTCTATCTGTATTTGTTTGGAGGTGATTTGGAGACATTTTTGCAAGTGGCATTTTTGAAGCTTTTGTTTTCAATTAATACATTACTTCATTTCGCTTTTAACAAAATATTCTTAATACATCACTTATGATTTTTAGCCACTGCACAAAATTATTTAAATATCTCTAATTTTCGGAGATACATGTCTGTAACAATTTAAAACATACAATATGTCACACTCAGAAGTTATTATACACTTGAATTGAACCGGAAATCCATCTCCGTGAATATTATGGAGATACATCTACATAACGTATCAGAACTTTGTCTTTCATATTATAATTTATTTATCTGTATTTAAATAAAAATTTAAACTATATCATACAATTGAAACTAAAAATTAGATGTACATAATTTATGATGGTCCAAAAATGACATAAATAAATAAAATATCAATAAATATAAAAAATGTCATATAATCGAAATTAATATAGTAAGGAGTTCTTTTAATTCTATCTGTATTTGTTTGCATGTGAATAGAGTAAGGAGATCATTTTGTAAGGTGTGCATGCTAGCATAATATTTAGTAATTTTTATTAGTGAGGAGTTCTTTTAATTCTATTTGTACTTGTTTGCAGGTGAATTGGAGACATTTTTTTTGCAAGTCGCATTCCTGAAGCCTTTTTTTAAATTAATACATCACTTCTTTTGGCTTTTAGCTTTTAGCTCCCACGCGAAATTATTTAAATATTTTAGTTTTTGGACATGTATCTCAGGATACACCGAATTCTAAATGAACATCGGAATATTTTAGAGATGTATCTCCATAATAATTTAAAACATGCAATATGTCACATTCACAAGTCATTATACACTTGAATTGAACCGAAGATACATCTATGTGAATATTCTAGAAATACATCTCCATAATGTATCAGAACTTGATCTTTCATGTTATAATTTGTTTATTTGTATTCAAATGAAGATTTAAACTATACCATACAATCGAAACTAAAAAATAGACGTGCATAATTCCTGATGGTCCAAAAATGCCATAAATAAATAAAAGACCAATAAATATCGAAAATGTCATACAACCGAGATCAATACAGTAACATGATGTCAAAATAAAATATAGACCATATTACTACTAATGTATAGTAAGACATTATTGTGTATGTTTGACTATCTCTCCTTTACCTCCTCTGCCTCGTCTACCTCCTCGACTATCAACCCCCTATCCTCTAGCGTTGTTTCTGGTACAACAATGCCATATGTGCCTCCGTCATGATGGCATCTAAGACCTGCCTCACATCAGACTCATCAAGGAAGATACCTCTGTCAATGTCGGCCCGCATAATCTCTATTATGCGACTATATCTATGTAAGACATCCTCAACATGATCTAACTGTGCATGCTCCTTCTCTAGTATCTCTTGATGAGATGGCATCGGCGGATCTCCTGGAGCAGTATACATCATGTACGGATGTGACACCCAGAAGAACCATCAGATGTACCATTCGACGTAGCTCCAATCGCTCTCAGCTATGGTACTTTGTGCCTCCTCCGATACCAGATGACTCTCATAATCATCAAATATGTCATCTATCTGTCTACGTGTCAAGGCAGGAGGAGCAGAGACAACATGGTGTCTGATAATGGTTTGAGTGCAGCCGAACTACTGCATGATGCTTTGGGAAGATGAGGAGCAGTGAGATACAATGTGCAAGCCAACCATCCAGAGTATAACATTATCTCTTCAAATAGACGCATCTCACGGTGATCAACATAGTTGTTGAAGTGCATGTCCTCAGCAACCAAATGGTCAAAATAGACTATGTAAGGCTCGGTTTCCTAGTTCCCTTTAAGGGGTGAAAAAGAAGTAGCATGTGGCATATCATCCGTGTAAGACGGTACACTCGCTTAGTCAGGGATGCACAGAAAGTGCTGAAGGATCTAAGTCTGAAATGAAAAGTTTAGAACACACGAATCATTAGTAATGAATTTGTAAAGATTAAATGAAAATGACAAAGAAACATTCAAAGAACAATAATTATTACCGTCAGTAGTGTGGCGCTGCCTGTGACGTGCTTCGTCTTCCACATATAACCCTCTCTTAACTTCAAGTACAGATAGACCAATTAAGTGGCCCATAATTGTACTCATAAATCTGCTCAAAGTCCACGAAGTACCGTAGGTAGACGAAGGTGGGGGTCGAGGGAGACTGGGAGTTCCATTTTCCTGAGGAGGACGACCGAATCTGATCGGATTACGGTGAGAGGTTTCCCATGTACGAGTTCGTTTTCAAGGAGATTGGACTAAGGTTGCCCTTCACGGATTTTCAGGTGCCAGTTTTTAGGCACCTGGACTTGGAGCCCTCCCAATTACACCCGAAATAGATTGCCTTCATTTGGGAATTTAAGATCACATGTGAATATTTGAAGATTATAGCCATTCTCCCCCTCTTTTTTGTTGTCTTCCACCTCCAACGTCAGGTCGTGCAAGGCCAGTTCGGATGGGTTTCCATGAAGTAGGGGAGAAAATTGTTCAAAGCCTTATCTGAGTTCATCAAGACATTTAAGGAGTGGTATTATGTAGTGGAGCCTATGTCGGAGAGGGCTAAAGACTCCATATTTATCTGGGAGATTGATACAGATGAGAAGGGGGGCCCTCCATGATGATCAGGGCAAGATAAAGGGACGTCAGGTGCTGAAGTTCCGCTTCTTCTTGAGTGAGGACCATTTTACCAAGGAGGCCGAGGAATACATAGCCAAGTCGCCCATGATGGAAGAGGATAACCTGGATAGCTATAACAAGATGAAGGCTTTTGTTGATGGCTTCCTTCATGCCCAGTGCGTGACCAAGAGCGGGGACATTATTCTTGAAGAAGACGGGGGCCTAAGGTGGAAGCATGATATATTAATACCAAGGAGTTTCTCGAATGTGGCACGTGTGAGGAGGCTCTGAGACTCTTGGGTAGCTACTTTTCTTCTTAGCTTGTCCGGTGTTGTTGTTTTTCTTTTACTAACATGCGTCAGTTGTTTTGCAAGTAAAATCTCCACGGCCCAAGAGCATTTAATGAGAAGTGTCGCAAATAAGCTTAAGATGCGGAAGAAAGCCGGTAAAATCCCTCTTGGCGAGCAAGCAGGCCAACCTCCAGCGGAATCAGGGACCTCTTCCTCTACCCCTACTATCGTCCATACTTCTCCGCTACCTGTGACCTCGAGGCCCACGTGTCTGCGAATGAAAGACGTCCTCGACCTGACTCACGAGGAGGAGAAAGGAAAGTTCGAGGTGCCCCTTGCTTCTACAACAAGAGCTTCTTCGAGGGCTCTTCCCTTACCCTCCATCGGGAGAAATCTTTGGCACTCAAGGCGCTTGACCGTTCGAGTAAGAGGGCAATGTTGGCCCAGGATGCAGCTACCCTAATGAGGATTTTGAGCATGGTAGAAGTCTATACGGAGGAATGGGCCCTCTAGGAGGCAGAGTTGAAGAAGGTCTGGGCTGCCAATGCGGTTCTGAAGGAGAAATTGAAAGTTGCGGATGAGGCGGAGAAGAATTTGCAGGCCGCCAAGGAGGCAGCAAAAGAGGCAGGTGGGCTGAAGTAAACTTTGGCCAAGGTTACTAAGGAGTAGGATACCTTGGCTGCAGAAAAGAAATCTGCGGAGGACGTGGTCGCTTCTCTGCAGGCCGCTGCGACCTTTGTTGAGGATGAGAGCAATGAGGTGAAGAGTTTGAAAACTCGCGCCGAACTCGTTGCTCGCATCAACCAAGCTGAGGAGGACTGTTTACGATCCGTCGAGGAAGCCTTCAACAACACGGTGGAGCAGATGAAAATTGTGAACCTCGGGGTTGAGCTGGTCCCTGAGGGGAAAGGGTTCCTCCACAGTGTGGTGGGCGACCAGATTTTCATCCTGGACTTCCTTAAGTTTGTCGAGCAGTCAGCCAACGAGGAGCCGCATCCATACATTGATTGATTTCTTGCTTGCATTTCTGGCATGCGTCCCATATTATGTAATTTCTTTTGATGGGGCTTGACCCCTTTTTTATGTAATCATTACAATCACGGTCCTCGTGAACATTTATTTTTTGTTATATAATTTCGGTCGTGGTGGTAGTTTATGTATGAGTTACTTTAGATATTTGTGCATGCATGTTTCTATTTTGCTAGGTTTTGCTAAGTGTCATGCGTTGCTCGTCGTGAGCGCCCATCGTATGGGCTATTTTTGTGAACGATTTTTCACTTATTTTATGGGTTTGCTCGACAGTGAGAGGAACTAGTCGAAAGGCATGGATAATTATCGAGAAAGGGGGCGAACCTCAGGTCGCGTTTGTGGTCTGAGTTCGTGGCGTGAACTTCCCATCGCGAGCTAGGTGTTCTGCTTTTCATGGTACGGTGACGACGGCGGGCTCGGTCGAGTGACCGCTGTCGGACAGGGGTTTTGCTTGTTCTAGAGCAAAATTTTGCCTTGATTTATTTTAGTATGTAGCGCTTGTACTGGGCGCGCATTTTTGGTCGGTACACTTTGCTCGTTGTTCTGACGGAGCACGCCGACTGTTGTAGCCTTAGCTGTAATATTGTTTTAGATTTTATGTGTTCCATGGTTGAGCGAGTACTTCCCCGGTGAGGTGTTCTAGGTAGTAGGACCCATTTTCCATTTTGGCTCGAACACGGTAGGGCCCCTCCAGTTTGTGGCAAGTTTGCCTTCGCGAGAATCTTTGTGATTTCTCCTCAGGACGAGACTGCCCACTGGAAAGTCTCGTCGTATGACTTTGGCGTTATACCTGATTATAATTTTTTATTTCAACAAGACCTCGTGGAGGGCTGCTCTTGATCGAACCTCTTCGACGAGGTCGAGCTCCTCCCTTAGTGCCTCGTTGTTCGTCTCTTTGTTCAGGGGAGCTTCAGTCTGCTTGGAAGGCATATGTATTTCGATAGGGATCACTGCCTCAGTTATATATGCTAATCGGAAAAAGGTTTCCCTGGTTGTTGAGTGAGGCGTGGTTCTGTATGCCCAAAGCATGTTGTGCAGCTCCTCGACCCACTATTTTTTGGTTTCGTCCAGTCGTCGTTTGAGACCTCGTAGGATTACCTTTCTCGCCACTTTGGCTTGCCCGTTTGTCTGTGGGTGTTCGACGGACGCGAAGTGTTATTTGGTGCTCAGTTTGGTGTAGAACTCTTAGAAGTTTTTGTTTGTGAACTATGTCCCATTGTCGGTGATGATTTCCTGGGGTATGTCGAAGCAGGCAAGAATCCTTTGCTTGTAGAAACGAAGTATGTTTTGGGCAATTATTTTGGCTAGAGCCTCTGCTTCTATTCGTTTTGTAAAATAATCCACACCCACTATCAAGTATTTATTCTGATATGATCCTATGATGAATGGTCCTAGGATGTCTAGGCCTCACCATGCAAAAGGCCACAGGTAAGACATCATTTTGAGCTCATTTGGCGGTGTCAGGTGCATGTCCTCTTGACGTTGGCATTTGTCACATTTTATAACGTGCTCCTTAGCATCATGTTGCATGGTTGGCCAGTAATATCTTGCTCATAAAGATTTCCTGGCGAGGGATCTTCCTCTGAGGTGTTGGTCGTTGATTCCCTCGTGGATTTAGCGCAGGATGTGTGTGACCATGTCTTCCTCGGCGCATTTGAGGAGAGGAATGGAGAATCCTCGTCTGTAAAGCTTGTTTTCGACTAGGACATAGGAACAAGCTTTGCACCTAACCACATTAGCCTCCTTTGGATAGGATGCTAGCTCATCCTTGTCAAGGTAGTTGTAGACAAGAGTCATCCAGCAGTCACTGTCGCCAATGTTACGTTGATGGTTGGGGGAGCTCTCTCAATGCTTGGTCGAGGAAGTATCTCTTGGATGACAGATTTGTTTCCTCCTTTCTTTTTTGTGCTCTCTAGATTTTATAGGACGTCAGCACGGATATTTTGTTCGCTGGGAACGTGCTTTACTTCTACGGACATGAACTTCTTCATTTTTTCTCTGACCAAGGTCAAGTACTTTGAGAGGTTTTCGTTTTTGGCTTGATACTCTCCCCGTACCTAGAGGGCTACGAGTTGAGAATCGGTGCAGATTACGACTTCCTCGGCTCTTAGGTCCTCGACGAGGCGTAGGCCTGCCAGGAAAGCTTCATACTCTACCTGATTGTTGGAAGTGGGGAAAGACAGAGTTAGCGAGACCTCGACGAAGACATGCTCCTCGTTTTCCAAGATGATGCCTGCCCCGCTCCTTGTCGAGCCGGACGCTCTGTCAACGAAAATTGTCCACTTGTAAGCTCTGCAAGTTAGGGAGGCAGGCAAGGTCATCTCCTCCACGAAGTCGGCTAGTACCTGGGCTTTGAGGGCTTTTCTGCTCTCGTACTGGATGTCGAACTCGGATAGCTCCAACGGCCATTTGAGCATTCTTCCGGCCATATCTGGGCGGCCTAACAGTTGCCTCATGGGCTGGTCTGTGCGCACCACGGTGGTGTATTCTAGAAAATAGTGTCTCAGCCTCCTTGTTGCATTGATGAGGGTTAAGGCTACTTTTTCGATCTGCTGATATCTGAGTTCTGGCCCTTGCAGCGTCTTGCTCGTGAAGTATATGGGCTTTTCCCTTCTGGGGTTTCACGAATGAGGGATGCGCTTACGGCCTTAGTTGCAACGGCAAGATAGAGATATAGGGTCTCCCCGTTGTCTGGGCGGGAGAGAACTAGAGGTTCCGGTAGCGCCTGCTTTAGGTGGATGAGGGCTTTTTCACATTCCTCTATCCATTCGAATGCTGCCTCCTTGCGGAGGAGTTTGAAAAAGGGGAGTGCGTTCTGAGCATATTTTGCCACGAAACGGGACAACACGGTGAGCATCCCATTCAGTGATTGTATCAATTTCTACGAGCTCGACGTGGGGAATTCATAGAAGGCTTTGCATTTGTCGGGGTTGGCTTCGATTCCTCGTTCTGTTAGGTAAAAATCGAGGAATTTTCTTGCCCGTACCCTGAATGTGCACTCCTCTAGATTGAAGTGGATCTTGTACCTCCTGGCCTATTCGAAGGCCTTCTTCAGGTGGAGCATATGGTCAGATTCCTCGTGGGATTTCAAGATCATGTCATCCATATAAACCTCGAGCATATCCCCGATTTCTCTTTGGAAGATTTTGTTCATCATTCTTTGGTAGGTAGCGCCAGTATTTTTCAAGCCGAAAGGCATTACGTTATAGTAATATTTGCCCGATTCAATCATTAAAGTTGTGTACCTTTTATCGCTTTTGGCCATGGGTATTTGGTTGTAGCCCTAATAGGCATCCATGAACAATAATGATTTAAAATCGGCAGAATTATCAACTAATTTGTCTATGTTGGGGAGGTGATAAGCGTTTTTAGGGCAGACTCTATTAAGATAAGTATAGTCGACACACATTCTCCGTTTTCCATTTGATTTCTTTACAAGTACAACATTGGACAGCCAAGTAGTGTAATTGGCTTCCGAAATGAAATTTTCTTCTAGGAGGTCTTCTACATCTTGCTTGGAAGCCTCAGTTTTTTTCGGGGATTGCTTGCGCCTACGCTAGGCTATTGCCCTTACAGTGGGGTCAATGGTGAGCTGGTGGCAGGCCACCTCTGGATCCAGCTCAGGCATCTATGAAACGCTTCATTCGAACAGGTCAGCATTCTCCCGGAGGCAGGCTTTCAATTGTTTTCTCACAAGGTCGGGGAGGCCGGTCCCAATCTTCACTCTCTTGTGGGGGTCGTCACCGAGGAGGACTAGCTCAAACTCTCCATCTGGGATTGGCTGCAAAGGATGGGCAGGCTCGCCGCTGCTTGTTAATGTTGAGGGACTTCTCGAGCTTGGATGAGGCTTCTTCCCCTTCTTCTTCTGGTCTCACAGGTCGTGTTTGGAGAAATGGTTATCAAGGTCGATGGAGTCAACCGGGGCATCGGATTCACCTCGTCGGAGTTGTAGGGTAGAACATGCTTGCTGGATGTCTTCGGTCGAGTGGTGATAGTGCTCAGCCCTTTTGAGGCTGCCTCGAAGCACCTCTTTGCTGCTTCAATGTCTCTGTGCAGGATGGAGACGAGCCCTTTGAAAGTGTAGTACTTCATCTTCAGGTGCACCATGGAGGGCACGACTATCGACTCGACTAATGTTGGTCGTCCGAAGATGCACTGGTAAAGGGAGAGACAGTCAATTACCAGGAATTGGACCTGGCCGTCTCCACTGCCCCGAAGGTGACGATCAGCTCTACGAATCCCCAGGCTTCACGACTGAATTGTTGAAGCCTTAGAGATCAGAGCTAACATAGGGTGTCAGGTGCGACTTATCCAGCTGAAGTATAAAAAACAACTGGGAATACATAATGTTGACCTAACTTCCCTAATGGACTAGGATTCTTTGCACGTTGAAGTTGGCTATCTTCGCCCTTATGAGTAGAGGAATACTGGAGTTAGAGCCTACACTGAGGAGTTCCTCGTGATAGAAGGTGATTTGAACTGATTCTCTCCGGACCTTGTCGAGGGCGGCGATTTGGCTCGAGCTTGTGTTGATGAGGTGCTCGAATTTCCTCTTTACAGACCCCATGGTCACCTTGTTGAATCCTCCGCCTGATATGACCATGTCAGAAGGAAGGGCTTCCCAGGGGTTGTGCGCGACGAAATAAGGAGGGACATAGAAATATTTTGGTCGTGAGATGCTCATGGCGATCTGAAGGCTGGTGTCGTTCGAGGATGACACTTCTTCCTCAACCTTCTTTAATTCCTAGGCCTCTTGTCGAGGAGCATCTTTCTTCCTTGCAAATTGCTTCAGATGCCTGCCTCTAATCAGGATCTCAATTGCATCCTTGAGATGGATGTACTCGTCGATCATGTGGTCGTGTATCTTGTGGAACCGACAATACTTATTTTTATCCGTGTTTGGCCTGGCAGGTATCTACTTTGGGTAACAAACTCATGCCTACCGAAACTCCAAATTTACGCACTTAGAGAGAATCTTGTGGCGTCTATTCGTGGAACCGGCCAGATGGCCCCTTGTGATCTCAGGATTCTCAAGGGCGGTCATCCCTTCTTTTCTCAGCTTCCCGACGAGATGTCGAGGCTTCATTGTGCTTCTAGGACCTGGCGTTCTTTTGGTTCCTAGAGTCCTAAGAGATGTTGGATGCTTCCCTTTCTTTATACTGGATGTATGCCTGATCCTTGAGTAGGAGGGCTTCTAGTGTTGCTGGGGTTTCGATGCCAATAACCTTGACAATTTCGCTGCGGGGACGAAGTGTACGCTCTAGAAAATATTTTTTCATGCCGACAGTCGTGAGGACCTGAACGAATTTTTTTTAATCTTTCAATGTAAGCTCGAAGATATTTATCCCTTCCCTGAATGATAGTCTTGAGGGAGGTTTTTGTCTTCGGGTGACGACAAGAAACCTTGAAATGTTTGGATAACATCCTCCCCAAATGTCTCCATGAGGTGATGGATTCATAGGGGAGGCTCTTGTACCAGGGCATTTCCCCCTTCCTCAGTGTTGTCGGCATTAATTTGCATTTGATGGTGTCTCAGATGCCGCGGTAGTCGAGCAGGGCACGATGTTATCGATGTGCTCATCAGGATCTGTTTTGCCATCGTAAGTGCCCAGGTGTGGAGGCTTCTCCATCCCCCTGGGTAGTCGAGTGGCCATGATCTCCTGAGATGATGGGCCTCGAGGTTCTTCATTGTCACTGTAACTGATTGACTGTGAAGGTGAGCGAGTATCTTTGTTGGGACGAGGGTCGCGATCCCTTCAAGGAGAAAGAGTTCGCGACCGACCCTTAGGTCTGGGTAGAAGCGAACGCCAGCCTTCTGCCCGCGGGTCCCTTATCTCTCTCTTGACCCCCGGGGAGTGTTGGCTCTAGGGAGGAGTGTGGTTGCATTTCCTGACTGGCAGAGGTTATGGATCTTCTGGGATCTAGTGCTCTTTTGGGATCTGGTGATTCCTCTTACGTCATGGAGGAGGGCTTTGGGACCTCTGGTGTTCGCGCCTTGGTGGAGGAGATCTTGGACAGCGGGCTTGTTCCAATGCTCCAATTATTGTGTTCTGCTGGAGGATCAGAAATTTTTTCTTGTTGGGGGTTTTGAACAGAGCTGTCATGGCCTAGTCGGCACTGGGAGGAACTGGGACAGACTGGTGATCCGCTGAGTGCTATACCTTTGTGTTGTTGTCGCGATACGGGGAGGGAGATATGGTGACTCCGTCCCTCAGCTGAGGAACATTTTCTACAAGAAAGGGGTTCACTCCGTCCCTCAGCCGAGGAACATTTTCTACAAGAAAGGGGTTCACTCCGTCGTTGTCTGTCTTGCTAGCGAGGGGAATAAAGGTGTTACGAGCATTATGGACGTTGTCACAGTTGGACATGATTGGAATTTTGAAAATTTGTTTTGATCTTTAGTTTTAGGGGAAAGAAAGATGGGGGAAGCAGAAGTTCCCACAGACTGGCGCCACTGATCTTTACGGTTGATCAGAACCTGAAGTGGGCTAGATACTTCGTCTGCGATGCTGGAATCAAGGAGAAGAGGTACCTGCAAGGCACTCCGATGTTAAAGTAAGAATCGAGAGAAGAGAATATAAGTACAAAATAAGTGTTTCTTAGGGTGATTATTCGATTGAATATTAAATACTAACCCTCTCGAAGGAAAGGGTTTTATAATGCCTCCAGTGCTTGGCCATTGGTCCCTATTTTTGGGTTGAGATATTCACGCCTCCAAGAATATGTAACTTCTAGAAACTAGTCGTTGAGACGGGCAGACATGCTCGGAACTAGTTGTTGCTTCGAGCATGGGCGTGGTTTCGGGCAAGGGCGTCGTGGTCGTTCTTAGATGGATGAACCGCGCGTGACGGGTAGAGATGAAATGAATTGCAGTTGATCCTGGGGTCAGCTAGCCAAATCTCCTCGGCTGAGGAGCAGAAGAGAAAGTGTTTTCTTTTGCCCTCAACTGGTAAGACCTAGGCTATTGGACCTGATTTGGGTGCAGAAGTGGATTGGGTCATGCCTAGCCATTGTGCCAGTCCAGAACACAAACTATCATGTCTGGTATGAATGGGATAATTCGTAGCTCATAATCTTAAAGGTTATGTTACATGTAATATTCTAGCATTTTAATTTTGTATTTTACTTAATTATTGGTTTGTTTTATTCATTATACTTAAATTTTGATACTTTTTTAGAGTGTAGAAGTATTTTAGTAATTTACTAATTATAGGTGTCATAGAATTGGAAAGCAGAAAAATAAAATATTATTGAGATTATTGTGGATAATTAGATATATTTAATTATTTTATAATAGGTTGAAAGAGTAGAAAATATATAAACCTTGATAAAATAATTATTTGAATTAAATATTTATTTAAGTTTAATATTTATTTAATTTAAATAATAATTTATAAAAAAGTGAGAAGGGGGAAGGAGTTGAGTTTTAGATAAGTTGCAAGGTTAAGTTGTGATAATGAGATGATATTGGAAAAACTGTGAATTAGCAAAATCCATTACGTTATAATATAAAATAATTGGAATTTGGGAAAACACTTTACGTGAAATTGAGAAGAGTTGAGTAGCTGCTCCGAGAAAATCCTAAGGAAAGCTCTTGGAAGGAAAAATAAAACTTCACCAAGAACTCTGATATTTTAAGGTAGGGAGAATTATCTTCTTATGGGTAATTCAGGCATCCAGGATAATGAGAGTTCCTTACCCTTCTATCAGTGTCTTGGGATATATGTGTTTTTCCCTAATTGTATGATCTGTGTAATTATGTCCAATAGGGTTTGGTCAAAATCCTATGGATATAATCGATGTAATTATTTGTTCGTATGATTGCTCAGAGATCCAAAAAGGGGATTTGGGATAAATCCCCTAGGGTCTCTATTGTGTTATTGTTTCTAGGTTTACATTGTTATGGTGGATTGTGGTAATCTGTGTAAATTTCTTGACAAGTTGTTTGATCGCATATTTTTTTAGTTAGGATTTTTTCTCAGGAATTCGAACGACTCTATTTGGGTCGTTTGGTTTCCCAATTTTATGATGTTTGCTGAACTGTGTTTTTTTCCCCAATTTTTTCAGAATTGAACTATTTTTATAAAAATTTCCCAAATGCAGTAAAACCATTTTTTTTCAAAATGAGACATTTTACATGAAATATCAAGTTTTGAAAAAAACTTAAAATTCATAACTTTTGAAAAATCAGAACTTTAAAAAATAAAAAATTGGCTCAGAAGGGGAAAAGCCAGCGGTCGCGCTGCAGCGCCGGAAAGGACCGGTCGCGCCAGCGACGACATGCTAAACTGTCGCATCGCGGGTTCAAAAAGACGACGGCGGGCCGCGCTGGAAAGGTGGCGACAAGCTGTGCTGGAAATTCGGATGTTGAATTTTTTCGATAGGGTTGCATGGTGGATGCTGCGGCGATGGCGGTTGGTCGCGGTCTGGCAGCGGCCGGTGATCCAATGGCGATTTTCGGGCATTTAGACGTTTTTCAGCATCTTTTTTAGTTTGGAAGTCTTTTGGAATTTTTTTAGCAACTTTTGATGTTAGAACCCTTTTGGTGACCTTAGGGTTACTTTTGAGAAATTTGAATAAAATTGATTGACTTTATGCTTAGTAGAGTTACCACATGTGAACCTTTACCCTTAGAGCATTTTGGGTACTTTAGAGTACTTTTTGGATACTCTAGGTTTATTTTTTAGAATTGTGAGGTTTAAGGAAATGGCATATCTTTCCCCTTTTTAATGAAAAATGATTAAAATTGTTTTAACCTGTAATTTGAGTATAGTAATCCGAAGGGATTACAATTACGACCTTAATTGAAGATTTTTTATGAATAGTAATATGGGGGGATTACAGTGACGACCTTAATTGAAGATTTATGATGATTAGTAATCTGAAAGGATTATAGTGATGGGATGTGATTGGCAACCTATAGATTCAAGAGTGGAACCTTTTTGATAATGTTTTTGACGTTTGTAATTTTATGATCTTATGATGTTGATGATGTTGCATGCTTACATTATACATGACCATGCATGAATTTGTTTCGGAGTTAGGTAGGACTTCGGTCCAGTGATGGACTGTTTAGAGAGGGACCATGGCAGTCTCACGTCTAGAGAGGGACACGGTTGAAGAGGAACCAAAGACATGGGTAAATAAGTAACATACCTCTGACCCCCAAAGACTTGGTACCCCATGAATTTTTGATGAGGAGCAGTGACATTAGCATTATCAGTCGCATTATTATTTAACTTTGATTGTTCTTTTGGGTGTGGATGGTGTATTTATGAGTTCATTATTACTATCTTGTTGAATTTCACTATTAACATTTGTAAGATATATTCTCACCCATTTCTTGTTTGTTTTGTTGGTTGTGTGCAAAATTGATGTACAAATACTCAGCAGGAGTACTCACTCGTGAGTGGGAGACTACCTTTTATCACTTTTAGTTGGTTGTCATCTGCTCAGGTCTGTAACATTGGGAATAGACGCGTTAGTTATTTTGGATTTTTTTGTTGAAGTTTTATTTTTGTTATTTGGTGGTTTATTATATTATTCATGCTTAAGAGGATTATTTGATTTTCCATTTTGAGTTTGAAACTATTTTTATCAAATGCATGGTTTGTGTGAAGTAACATTCCTAAGTAGTACAACTTTTCCTTTTATATTGTGAGTCGGGGTTTAAGGTGTTACATTACATGCACAACTAAGTGTCGACCCGCCATTATTGGCACTGGTGAAACTACATCAATAAATCATGCCCACTCCATGTGGATCAGACAAAACAAACTCATTTATTTTACTCTTCTTGGCTTGTGCAACTCAGAAGCACGGTTTTTCATGGCGACTATTGACACTTCTCACAATGCTTGGCTAGCTCTTGCTCACTCTTTTTTTAATCGATCCCAATCGAGAATTATGTCACTTTGGGAATGATTCAGCTCCATAACCAAAGGGACCTCTTCTGTCTCAACCTATTTGCATTAATTCCATAATATTATTAATGAATTGGCCCTGATTGGCCATCCTATTGATAACCTTGAAATGGTTATCCATGCCTTGAATAGTCTTGGACCAACATTTAGAGAATTCAATACTAAAATTTGCTCTCGTGATTCTATGATATCTTTCAATGAACTTTATGACAAGCTGGTGAATTTCGAAATGTTATATACATCACAAATAGTGCATCTTAAAATTGACTCTCATCACTGCCATCATGGCTCAATGTCATTACAACAATAATGGTCGATGACGCTCTCAAACTAGACGCAACAACGACTATCATAACCAGGACTTCACACTTTCCAGCACCAAGAAATCAACCCTCGAGAATCATGTCATTTGTCAAAATTGTGAAAAATCAGGTCACTCAGCAAAACAATGCTACAAAGTTCGTGGTTAATCGAACAAGTCATGCCACCCTACTACTCATATTGCTCAAAAGGTGGTATCTCACTCACCTACACCTTCTTGGTTATTTGATTCTAGTGTATCTTATCACATCACTAATGACATGAGCAATTTGTCAATTAAGGAAGAGTATCACGGAACTGACATTCTCCAAGTTGCAAATGGTAATTACCTTCATATCTTTAATATTATCTCAACAATAACTTCCACTAATAATTATTGTTTAAACTTGTTAAATGTTATTTATGTTCCAAGGGTTACTTAAAACTTAACATATATGTGTGTGTGTGTGTGTGTGTGTGTGTGTGTGTATGTGTGCGCGCGCGCACATGTGGGTGTGTGCGTGTGTGTGTGTGTAAAGGTGGCAAAACGGGTTGGGCCCGTCGGGTCATCCTGTTTGACCCGCCATTTTTGGCGGGCTGGGCTGATATTTTCGGCTCGGTAATTTAAGTTGGTCTGTGTTGCACCCTGAAATTTGACCAACCGGGTCCCGTATCTGGCTCGATGTTTCGATGCATGACCGCATTCGCATTCGCATATTGCATATAGCGCATTTCTTCAATCATGGTGATTTTATCGGGATTACAGCCCTGCTGTCGCTTTTCGGGTATTTCAGACCGGTTCGGATAATCGGAGGTTATTTTGGGAAGTCGCGCGCTTCGTGGGTGTTTTCAGTTTATGCAGTGATTTTTGAGATTTTGGGTATCTGGTTATCGTTTTGCTTCGATCTGGTCTCGCGCTCTCTTATATTGATTGTTTGCATTTGTCTGCATTTTTTAGGATTTAATAGCCTTTTGTGGATTTTAAATAGGCTTTATAGATTTTTTTTAGAATTTAAATAGTTTTTTAATATTTTTAATAGTTTTAATCTTTTTTAGAATATATTAGATATTAAATAGCTTTTTAATCATTTTTTTTAATAGAATAATATAGATTTTTCTTTTGTTAATAATAGATCTTCTCTTAAATAAGTAGTATAGGTCTTGTTAGAGTTTTTTAGATTAGGGGATTTATTAGAGTATTATTAGTTTAGAAATTAATTAGAGTTAATAGAGTTTTTTAGGTTAATTCTCTTTTTAGGTTTAATTGAGATTTAACTAGATTAATTAGGTCTTAATCATTTGTTTAGGTGTTAATTAGGAATTAATTAGGATTTAGATTAAGTTTAATTTTCAGTTTAGCATCTAATGGCAGTTTAATTAGTTAATGGTGGTTTTAATTGCATTTAATCATAATTCATTTAGTTAATTAGTCATTAGTTTTATTTCTTTTTTGTTAATCCATTTCAATTCAGAATTTTTGGGTTGTGCTAGTCATTTTCGTTGGGCCCAGAGTCTGTTTTTGGGGGGGGCCCATTTCATCTCAGTTTTTTTTCAGCGCCAGGTGTCTATATAATCCTGAAGCCACGCGTACGCAAGAGGAGAGAGCCACATATCATAACCCACACACTGCCACCTCACACTCCTTCTCCCTCTCTCTGCCACGCCCATCACCACGTGTCTTCATGCATGAAGCTCCCTCTGCCACCCATTGCCACGTGTCCACCGCGGAGTCTCACCGGTTACATGGCCGGCGGCCATGCAACCACCGCCCCAACACCTTCCGGCCACCGCAACAAACCATTTCCGGTCACCTAACTTACTCCGACCACCACAACAAGCTCGCCGGAAAACCAATATTCATCATTTCTTTTCCAGTTTCTGATCAACAACCAATCTTCAACCAATCATCAACAACGTTTTTCCAGTTTCCGATCATCATCATCATCATTGGTGTTCGTCTCATCACCACCGAGTTCATCCTTCTTTTTTCTGGATTCAACACTCTTCATCAATCTCTAACCGCGTTCCAGATTCTTCAACCGATCGTCAAGTTCATCGTATTTTCCAGAAGTTCTTGAAGAACATTCATCCATTCAACGCGTTTTCCAGATACTCTTGATCTTCGAGTTCATCAAACCTTCAGGAAAATCCCCAGAACTCCACGAATCTTCAATGTTCATCAGACTTCCAGCAATCTTCCTATGAGATCTTCACCAGATGTTCATCCGAGTTCATCAAACGCCAACTTATCTCCAGATCAGGATTCGTTGCACCTCATCAAGATCGCTCCAAGACTCTTTACCTTCAGTAGGTCTCCATAGATCCTCCACCTTCAACATTATCCAGATTTCTTCGAGGAGTTTCCACCGTGTTCATGCCATCCTCGTTAACCTTCAACTTGCTTTCCAGAAAATGTCCAGATCTTCGTCCTTCCTCACGAACGTTCATCATCGAATCTCTAAAAACCTCAAGAACCACTTCAAAGAGTTGCTTCAACAACTTTCTCGTTCATCCTCGGAATCCTCAACGAGCAACTTCAATAAAATCTCCAGAAAGTACTAGATCGTCAAGAACTCAAGAACGTCAAGGGACGGATCATGTTGTTTTTCCAAGAATGGGGTAATTAGTTCTGTTGTTGTTGTTTCTTCAACTGTGATTGTTGATTCGAGCGAAGCCTGGAGATGGTAGAGAGGGAGGTTGAGAGGAGAAGAAATGAGATGGAGGCGAATCGGAGAGAGGTGAGAGTGGGGGGGGGGGGGGGGAACGACGCAGGATGAACAGTGTTCAAGAGAGGAAGATTGAATTAGGGTTTTGTTGGTATAGGTGGGTCAGGTATCTGGGCCTTGCTGAGCCCATTGGGATTTCTGGACTGAACCTTCTGTTTACTCCTCATACCCCCCCCCCCCTTGCGTGTGTGTGATCCTGGATTTGGGCCCTAGTGTTTTGGACTACACCCCCTATTCTCACTTCTTGCGCCCCCTTTCCATTTTTCTTGTTTGGCTGAGTGGTGGGCTGGGCCCATATTGTTCTGTTTTTATTTTCTTTTACTTAATGCCCCCTGTAATAATCAGTGTACCCCCCTCCCTTTATATTTTCTTTTATATTTTTTCTATATAGTTTTATGAGAAAAGAAATGAAAAAAGAAGATATTGAGAAATAATAAAGAAAAAAGAAAAAGAAATATGAAAAGGAAAAAATAGTGAAAAAAAGAAAAAGAAATATGAAAAGAAAAAAAAGAAAGATGAAAAAAGAAGAAAAGAATTATTGAAAAAAATATAGAAAAAATAGTGAGAAAAAAAATATAGAAAAAATATGGGAAAAATATTTGGAGAGAAAATAGAAATATTTTGAAAAAGAAAGATACTTGGAAAAAATAGTAAAAAATATTAGTGTAGATTTAATATTTTTTAGAGTACATTTTTTCATAGAGACTTTTTACCTTTTAGAGGTAGCTTTAGAAGGTCCACTTGTTAGGGGACTATTTTCCATTTGATTTTTTTCGGGATAGGATAGGATAGTATTTCCTAGGAGTTTATTTTTCAGTTTTCAATCATTGTAATCCATTTTTCAGAATGTTAATAAAACGATATTTGAGTTGTGGTCCCGAAGTAGCCGAACTACAGCTGCTCTGATTCCTCGTACCAGACGAGGATATGTAGGCATAGGATGCGATATCCTAGCGAGCGCATTAACAACTAACCTTTTGTTCTCTCGCTGTTGTGCGATCGAGACTTTCCCGCTGACGACTGATTATTACCATTTTCTCTTGCCCGAGTGCATCTGAGACCAGGCCGTAGTTTTTCCCATAGGTTCCCGTACCTTCAAAACCAGATTAATTTCTCACTGCTGTGTGAGAACATCCCGTTTAGCCGTAGTTAGCCTGAACTACGTAAGCTCTGATCTTCCATGCAGTGTGGAAGTACGTAGGCACAAGACGCGAGGTCTTGGCGAGCCAATTTCCCCGTAGTCCCGAACTACGTTGACTCTGACTTTCTCTCTTGAGAATACGTAGGCATAGAGTGCGACGCTCTATCGAGTCAATTCCCTTCCGTTTAGACTTAGCAGCCGTAGATAGATTGTTTTTGCATCCTGTAGACAACCCAAGCAAGCGTGGATCCCGTCGAGTACGACGGACGTGAGGGGTGCTAATACCTTCCCCTTGCGTAACCGACTCCCGAATCCAGGTTTTGGTTGTGATGACCATTCCTTTCCCCATTTTGCGGTAGGTTTACCTCGAGCGTTTCCTTTCCCTCCGTTGGGATAAATAACGCACGGTGGCGACTCTTCTGTCAGCCGGCGCCGATTTTCGCAGTAGCGACAGCTGGCGACTCTGTTGGGGACTGCGATAGTTCCCTATACGAGTCTGCTGGGGATCCAACGTCCCCTGGCTGCTAAGGACTGCGATAGTTCCTTATGCATGTGGGATCCAACATCCCCTAAGAGAGTCAATCCTAGCGCTTGGTTGCTTGTCTATTGGGGTTTATTTATTGATATTATCTGTTGCTGTTGGGGTGTGACGGGTGTTCTATGATTGAGAGAGAAGTCGGACCTGGGCTTGAGTGCACCTTAGACTTAGAGTAGAGATTAGTGGGCGCCTACCGGCTTTGCTTGTATTAGTGTCCCGCGAAATCTACACTCAGACGAGGTTCTTCTGGTTGGCCTCTTGTCCCACCCTTTGGGTGGCTCGGGTTGCTGGTTAGTTGGATTGTCGACTCTGGGAACCGATCATTTGGAAGTTAGCTAAGTGAGGCCTCTTCAAGACTTGATGATGCCACTCCTTCTGGGAATCGTATCGTCAGTTTTGAAAGTCTGTGACGCTGACGACCGCATAGGATGCCGTACCTTGACAGATATAGGTCCATACCCGTGAGTGGGGGGTTTTTTTGCAGGAAACTTGACTTCCAACCTACCCGTTATTTTGGTCTTCTCTTCAGAGCGAACGTACTCCGTCAGCAGCGCAGCAGTATTCAGATTGTGTGGGGGTTGTGGTCCCGTTGTTTGCTGCATCTTGCATATCATGTGCATAACAGTGTTGCATCATATTGCATATCATCCTCCAGTTAGCCAGAGTTCCGATCCAGCCTTTGTTTCCTGAAGGTGATTACCTGGAGTTTGGATTGAGCAATTGTTGATTGCCAGAAGACGACCTAGGGGTTGAGTAGATTTGAGCAGAATCAAGCATTGAAGTCAGCTGAAGGTTATTGGTGGCTATGTCTGAAGGCAATCTCCAGTCCCCTAATACCTTGACGGGGTTCACTATGACGTCCAAACCTCTGTAGGGTTCCATGGAAGACTTCCCGCAAACGAACAACGTTACTGCAAACCAAGTTGTACAACCTTCTGGTGAAAACCAAGATCGACATGAGCAGTTTGTTGTCCGGAATGAACATCCTCCTCCTGTTAACAATCAAGGTGTTGGTTTCCCTGTGATGAATTACCGAAGATATATTCTAATAGCCAGGACAGTAGATCCAAGAGCTCTTGAGACGGATAGAAAACTTCTAGCGTTGGAAGAGGGAATGAAAGCTTTGAAAGATGCTGTTAACCTGAATGCTGCAGACATGTGTTTGGTTCCTGGCTTGGTGTTACCTCCGAAGTTCAGAATGCCGAGGTTTGAAAAGTACAAGGGAGATAGCTGCCCGGAGCAACATTTGGTGATGTTCTGCCGAAGAATGACTTCGTTTGTGCGAGATGACAAATTGATGATCCATTGCTTTCAGTATAGTCTGACTGGGGCATCCTTGAGTTGGTATATGCAGTTAGAGAGAAATCAGATTCGATCATGGGTGGATTTAGCCAGAGTTTTTCTGAAGCAGTATGATTATAACCTAGATATAGCTCCCCCATCGCATGCAGTTGCAAGAATTGTCTCAAGAGAACGATGAACCTTTCAGGAAGTATGTTCAGAGATGGAGAGAATTTGCTGCTAGAGTGCAACCACCGCTTCAAGACCGAGAGTTAATGAGCATGTTTGTACACTCCCTGGAGAGCCCGTACCTTGAAAGAATGCTTGGAGTTGCGTCAAACAGTCAGGCTAGTGAAGCTGAATCTCTTTATGACTATCAGAATGAAGAAGGAGTTGTGATCAATACAATCATGTCAGATGTTGGATATCCTCGAGATGGAGTGGTGAAATCTGTTGGATCAGTATTTTCTATGCCTTGTTACGTTGAACAGACCACTGTGCCTGGGGCACCCTATCAGGAACGTTATGTCGCTCCTTATGCTAATCAGCGAACTCGTGGCCGAGGTTATCAGAATCAGCGTCAGAATCAGAATCGACCTCGTAACAACTTGGAACGAAGGAAAGCTCCTTCTCACCCAGTGCCTATGCCGTATAGTCAGCTACTACCATCTTTGATCCAGAGTTCTTTGGTGGAACCTAAAGCTCTTAAGCCAGTTCCAGAACCTTACCCTCCTGGGTACAATCCTCACGTTCAATGTGGTTACCATGGTGGCTCTCCAGGGCATGCAACTGAAGATTGTAAAGCGTTTCATGCGAAGGTACAGCGGTTGATCGACCAAGGGTGCATTTCCTTTTCAGAAGGAGTTTTGTTTGTTCATTCCAACCTCTTAGCTGTCTAAGCTCGTAGATTCAGAGGGTCCTTTTCAAGAAGCCAGTGGTCCAGACAGGAGGTCACCCTCGACATTGGCAGTCCTCGGACTTTTTACCATTTGCATTTGTAGTTTCTTTTCTGTTAGTTACTACTTGCTGTTAAACATTGTTTGTTTCGAATGGTAATATTGATAAGGTGACTATGCATTTTCTGAATTAATCATGTCGCTGTCGCTCATTTACTGTATTGCACTGACATTTGCATTTTATTTACTCCACTTTACCACTGTGACTAGCAAAGATTGGAGGGGGGATGACGAAACTGAATACTCATAACCGATGATCGTATGCTTTCAGATAAAACCTTGCCGATGACGTACAAGGCATTGTTTCAATTCCCCAAACACTGGAGATATAAGGAGTTAGTCCCTTGTTAACCACTTCGAGCCAGGAAGTAGAAGTTTTTTCGGACTTTTTAAACCCTCACATCTTAACCCGGGGCAGGGTAGTTGTCAGTTAGCTTGACCGAGCATTCAAGTCTTACAGAGGAGTGTTATCTTTCGAGGACCAATCATCACATTTTCCCCAGAGGTCGCACATTGCCAACCACAATGGTTAAACCTCACCAATCAGGAGTAAGGCAGTTACAATCCTTTCGGAGAAACCAAGACAATCAGGGTCACACGACTTTGTTCCAAGAAAAAAAAAAGGGAGAAAAAGAGAGCCCGCTAAGTAAAAAGAAAAAAAGAAAAGCTGGAAAGCTAATACTTAGGCAAAAATTAGGGCATCCCGCTGGACTTCAAAAGAAATCGAAAAGAACTCAAAAGGAGTCAGTCCAGGTAAAAGTTAGGGAATCGAAAGAACGAAAAGAAAGGATATAAAAAGAGAAATCCTCGAACAAGTCACAAAGTCGTGTATACAGACACCGAAAACGAAAAACGAGTAACTGTCACTCCGAAACCTTGTGAGTTCCTTAGCCATGGTCCTTACCATTCAACGTACCTCTCGAAGAGGTGAGCGCTCGAGCCACGTTAACTGAACTGTAGGATCGGAGATCATCACGTAGAAGGGGTGGGTACAAATCAAAATTTGAGCCAAATATCCTTTGTTTCACGAACCATGAACCCGACCACGATACAACCCTTAAAAGACCTAATTGAGGCAAGGTTTATTCTGAAGGCGCATTACGGTAAGGTTGGGTAACCTGACTCCTTCTTGACTTGCTAGTCACATCCTTGTTGTGTTTTTCACTGACCACGTAAGCACTACGTTTGAACTTTGGTTCATTCGTCACTCACAATCATGACACGTAAATGAGTGACAGCACAAAATTTTTCAAAATCTGCATAAGCATTGCATTAAGATTACCATTCGTGAACAGACGATTTTTACTTGCATGTTAGTAGTTGACAGGAAAGAAATTCCAACAGGGAATAATCGAACAGGATTGAATAATTCAGCAGTCTGGATCAGAATGGTGAATGTTGTGAAACCCTGTAAATCGGGGGCATTGACTTACAGAGAGTTCGGAATCAATTAGTCTGAGGAAAAGTCCCGAAGCATCAGTTGATTATAGGGCAGAAGTTTGATTAGAAGCGAATCTTCTCGAGATCCAATCAGGGGCAGTTATCCAGAATGCTATGTTTGATCAGGGCAGGTTAAGTCGCTCACCGCTCGTCCAGGGGCAAGTCACTATGTTGATAGTTGTTGAATTGAGGGAATCCTTTTGTCGTGCAAACACCGGGGTGAGCCATCGCAAGGTCGTATTGTAGCAAGGTGCTTTCGGTTCAGAGTGAGTCTTTCCGAGAACCAGATTGAGGCAAAGTCATTACAGACAAGGGCATGCCATCCCAAGAGTGCAGGGATTATTCTTTATTCGAGAGGCGTTCGATTTGAAGTATCTCGCGGAAGTTCAGAATGCTGAGGTAGTTCATATTAAACCATCAGGGTACAAATTTTCAGACTATCCCACAGAGATTCCTGCAGGCCAGGGCATAACAGAGGCGAAAGGACTGTTCCTCTACAACAACGTTACTCAGAGCTACTTGAGTCGATTCAGCCAATATTCAAGTTTGAGACGAATGGCGGGAAATCGTGACCCTTATACTAGAAGCCGTGAATTTAGACCGGATATTGTTCAGCATCAGGCGTGTATGACCCACCGCGGATGTACAGAAGTCCAGCCTACTTGGCACACTCGTATATCCCCCAGCAAAGTCATAAGGTCGAGAATCAGTTAATCTGGGGCAATTAGGTCGAGATTTGGCAAATCTCTCGCGGCTATGGGCATTACTCCATGAATCAGTCGATTAGGGGCAAAATATTATCGCAAGACCGGGGCAGATCACCCTAAAAACAAAAGATGTTGTTGGGGCATTCTTTTGGGGTTTGACGTACAGAAACAATTCAGATCTAACCGTCAGGGTACAGAGATCGAAGAGTCCTAACCAGAAGCTCGTAACGAAAAGACTTGATCTCCATGCAGGTCGTGCTTCCAAGATAGCATTGTTCCTCCCTGAAGAAGGATCAAATTCTCCAGCTAGTCGCAGCTTTGCCGAAGGACATTCTCCAGCAAAGTCGTTTATCCTCAGCGGAGTTTGACGGTTCCAAGATCAAAGGCTGTATTCAGACAGTGTGGTGTCCCCCAGAAGGATTCCCCCATCTCAAGCAGAGTGGTTTAGCCTCAGAAGATTGATATTTCCAACTCGTGAGCTGTACTCAGACAGTCTACCCTTCCCAGTAGGGTCAGTTACTCTCCCCCAGCGGAGTCAGTTGATTTTCCCCAAGAGAGTCGTTCCGTCCTCAGCGGAATTCTTTTTCCAACAAGTGTTTTCTTTCCTCCCAGTGGAACTCAAAGATTAAGACCCTCCCCGGCAGAGTTGGTTGTGTGTCCTGACATTTATTTTGTCGGAATATCGTGTGATACCTGTTCACTCCCCAGTAGAAGTCCAATCATATTGGGCACATCTGCTATTCCCCAGCAGGGTTATATTCCCCAGCAGGGTGTTACTTCAGCGAGGTGCTTGGTTAAGTTCCCAATCTCCCAGCAAAGTTGGCTTCACGTTTCCAGCATTTATTTTGCTGGAATAATTCTGTGGCACCTGGCTACCCCCAGCGGAGTTGGCGTTATCTTCAGCATTTATTTTGCTGAAGCGGTTTTTGTATCCCAGCAGCTCGAGCCTGCATTTGCATCGGCATATAGTGGCATGTTTGCATCAGCATATAGTGTCATATTTGCATCAGCATATAATGTCATATTTGCATCGGCCTATAGTGTCATGCTTGCATCCACCAAATAAAAAGAGTGTGGCATTTCCATGTCGAATGGAGCATTGCGTCATTGTCAAACATATGCATTTTTGAAACATAAGCCAGATTGGTTAACCCGTTTATTTTCAAATGTTGTTTCTCTTGTAGGTGGAGAGGGCTCTTGCTCAAATGAATTACCAACCATTCAAGATCTCGACGTGAGACATTCAACAAAAATGTCGGTGTTATTCCCCACAGAGTTATCATGATAAATTTCTCTTTGTCCCCGAGCAGAGTTATTTGTGTAGATGTCTCTTGTTTTCCCCGTCAGGGTGGCTTGTAGAAGTTTCTTTAGTCCGGCCAGCGGATTGCTTTCTTCAAAGTTGTTGTTACGTCAGCATCAAAAGGTTTCATGAATCAGAATTTCAGAGGCTGCCGCCGGTTATCAGAGCAGGCGTCCGGTAGTTTGGTTTCCAGATATCCCCAGTAGAGTTCGCCTCAAAGTCGCTGTCACGTCAGTGCTAAGAAGTTTGTGGGTTGGAATCAATGGAGAAATGGGTCCTGACGTGGACAATTTGTTCCTATATTGACGGGATTTCTTCTTGCCAGAGAAAGGGTTGTCCTAACGTGGACCGATTTATTTCCCCGGATGGATAAGAGGTGCTAGTCCTAACGTGGACAGATTCCATTTCTCGGTATTGGGGGAATGTGAAGTCCTGACGTGGACAAAATTGATTACTCTTTGTGTTGGTGTCCTGACGTGGACCATTTATTCCCAGTAGATATCTTTCTTCGTAATGGTGAAATGTGTGTCCTTACGTGGACAAGTTTATAGTTCGTTGTGATGACAAGATACGCGAGTCCTGACGTGGACAAATTTATCTTTCTTCGTGTTAGCGAAGCGTGAGTCCTGACGTGGACAAGTTTTATTTCTTCAGCAGGTTGAGATGTGAGTCCTGACGTGGACAAGTTTTATTTCTTCAGCAGGTTGAGATGTGAGTCCTGACGTGGACAAGTTTTATTTCTTCAGCAGGTTGAGATGTGAGTCCTGACGTGGACAAGTTTTATTTCTTCAGCGGGTCGAGATGGGAGTCCTTACGTGGACAAATCAAGACGAGATGTGAGTCCTAACGTGGACAAATCAAGACGAGATGTGGTTTCCTTACGTGGAGATGTGGTTTCCTTACGTGGAAAGATGGTTTCCTTACGTGGAAAGATGGTTTCCTTACGTGGAAAGATTGTATTCCTTACGTGGAAAGATTGGAGTCCTTACGTGGACAAATCAAGATGAGTTGTATTCCTTACGTGGAAAGATGGTTTCCTTACGTGGAAAGATGGTTTCCTTACGTGGAAAGAGATGTATTCCTTACGTGGAAAGATGGATTCCTTACGTGGAAAGAGGTATTCCTTACGTGGAAAGAGGTGATTCCTTACGTGGAAAGATGGTTTCCTTACGTGGAAAGATGGTTTCCTTACGTGGAAAGAGATGATTCCTTACGTGGAAAGTTGGATTCCTTACGTGGAAAGATTGTATTCCTTACGTGGAAAGATTGGAGTCCTTACGTGGACAAATCAAGATGAGTTGTATTCCTTACGTGGAAAGATGTGATTCCTGACGTGGAAAGATGCGATTCCTTACGTGGAAAAAGACGTATTCCTTACGTGGAAAGAAGACGTATTCCTTATGTGGAAAGAAGATGTGTTCCTCACGTGGAAAGAGATTATTCCTGACGGGGAAGAGTTTAGTCCTGACGCGGACAGATCCAGACGAAAGTTAGTCCTAACGTAGAAGAGTTTATTCCTAACGTGGAAAGGTTATTCCTAACGTGGAAAGGAGATGTATTCCTAACGTGGAAAGTGTTATTCCTAACGTGGAAGAGTTTATTCCTAACGTGGAAGAGTTTATTCCTAACATGGACGATTTATTCCTGATGAAATACAGACGAGTCATCCCCAGCGAAGTTGCCGAGATTTTTCCGTGTTGACGACGGGCGGAGTCCTAACGTGGACAAGTTTTAGTCGAGATTTCTTCATGTTGATGAAACAGGCGTCTTAACTTGGACAAAGTTCTACCCCTGCGATGATAGAATCTTTTTCAGGATGATGAAAATAATCCCCAGCACGGTCGTTAGTGGATAAGTTTGTTGCCGTAACAACCAGATCCAGTCAGCAGATGTTGTTATTCAAGCAGTAGTGCAGTTTATTTCTGCGGTTGGCAAATTTCAGGGTTCCATTTGTATTCAACCATCTTCTACCTTTGAATGATCAAAGGCTGGGCGCTCTTCAACCATTCAGGTCCAAGCTGCTTGAATAGGGGCAGCTGTTGCACCCTGAAATTTGACCAACCGGGTCCCGTATCTAGCTCGATGTTTCGATGCATGACCGCATTCGCATTCGCATATTGCATATAGCGCATTTCTTCAATCATGGTGATTTTATCGGGATTACAGCCCTGCTGTCGCTTTTCGGGTATTTCAGACCGGTTCGGATAATCGGAGGTTATTTTGGGAAGTCGCGCGCTTCGTGGGTGTTTTCAGTTTATGCAGTGATTTTTGAGATTTTGGGTATCTGGTTATCGTTTTGCTTCGATCTGGTCTCGCGCTCTCTTATATTGATTGTTTGCATTTGTCTGCATTTTTTAGGATTTAATAGCCTTTTGTGGATTTTAAATAGGCTTTATAGATTTTTTTTAGAATTTAAATAGTTTTTTAATATTTTTAATAGTTTTAATCTTTTTTAGAATATATTAGATATTAAATAGCTTTTTAATCATTTTTTTTAATAGAATAATATAGATTTTTCTTTTGTTAATAATAGATCTTCTCTTAAATAAGTAGTATAGGTCTTGTTAGAGTTTTTTAGATTAGGGGATTTATTAGAGTATTATTAGTTTAGAAATTAATTAGAGTTAATAGAGTTTTTTAGGTTAATTCTCTTTTTAGGTTTAATTGAGATTTAGCTAGATTAATTAGGTCTTAATCATTTGTTTAGGTGTTAATTAGGAATTAATTAGGATTTAGATTAAGTTTAATTTTCAGTTTAGCATCTAATGGCAGTTTAATTAGTTAATGGTGGTTTTAATTGCATTTAATCATAATTCATTTAGTTAATTAGTCATTAGTTTTATTTCTTTTTTGTTAATCCATTTCAATTCAGAATTTTTGGGTTGTGCTAGTCATTTTCGTTGGGCCCAGAGTCTGTTTTTGGGGGGGGCCCATTTCATCTCAGTTTTTTTTCAGCGCCAGGTGTCTATATAATCCTGAAGCCATGCGTACGCAAGAGGAGAGAGCCACATATCATAACCCACACACTGCCACCTCACACACCTTCTCCCTCTCTCTGCCACGCCCATCACCACGTGTCTTCACGCATGAAGCTCCCTCTGCCACCCATTGCCACGTGTCCACCACGGAGTCTCACCGGTTGCATGGCCGGCGGCCATGCAACCACCGCCCCAACACCTTCCGGCCACCGCAACAAACCATTTCCGGTCACCTAACTTACTCCGGCCACCACAACAAGCTTGCCGGAAAACCAATATTCATCATTTCTTTTCCAGTTTCTGATCAACAACCAATCTTCAACCAATCATCAACAACGTTTTTCCAGTTTCCGATCATCATCATCATCATTGGTGTTCGTCTCATCACCACCGAGTTCATCCTTCTTTTTTCTGGATTCAACACTCTTCATCAATCTCTAACCGCGTTCCAGATTCTTCAACCGATCGTCAAGTTCATCGTATTTTCCAGAAGTTCTTGAAGAACATTCATCCATTCAACGCGTTTTCCAGATACTCTTGATCTTCGAGTTCATCAAACCTTTAGGAAAATCCCCAGAACTCCACGAATCTTCAATGTTCATCAGACTTCCAGCAATCTTCCTATGAGATCTTCACCAGATGTTCATCCGAGTTCATCAAACGCCAACTTATCTCCAGATCAGGATTCGTTGCACCTCATCAAGATCGCTCCAAGACTCTTTACCTTCAGTAGGTCTCCATAGATCCTCCACCTTCAATATTATCCAGATTTCTTCGAGGAGTTTCCACCGTTTTCATGCCATCCTCGTTAACCTTCAACTTGTTTTCCAGAAAATGTCCAGATCTCCGTCCTTCCTCACGAACGTTCATCATCGAATCTCTAAAAACCTCAAGAACCACTTCAAAGAGTTGCTTCAACAACTTTCTCGTTCATCCTCAGAATCCTCAACGAGCAACTTCAATCAAATCTCCAGAAAGTACTAGATCGTCAAGAACTCAAGAACGTCAAGGGACGGATCATGTTGTTTTTCCAAGAATGGGGTAATTAGTTCTGTTGTTGTTGTTTCTTCAACTGTGATTGTTGATTCGAGCGAAGCCTGGAGATGGTAGAGAGGGAGGTTGAGAGGAGAAGAAATGAGATGGAGGCGAATCGGAGAGAGGTGAGAGTGGGGGGGAACGGTGCAGGATGAACAATGTTCAGGAGAGGAAGATTGAATTAGGGTTTTGTTGGTATAGGTGGGTCAGGTATCTGGGCCTTGCTGAGCCCATTGGGATTTCTGGACTGAACCTTCCGTTTACTCCTCATACCCCCCCCCCCCCCCCCCTGCGTGTGTGTGATCCTGGATTTGGGCCCTAGTGTTTTGGACTACACCCCTTGTTCTCACTTCTTGCGCCCCCTTTCCATTTTTCTTGTTTGGCTGAGTGGTGGGCTGGGCCCATATTGTTCTGTTTTTATTTTCTTTTACTTAATGCCCCCTGTAATAATCAGTGTACCCCCCTCCCTTTATATTTTCTTTTATATTTTTTCTATATAGTTTTATGAGAAAAGAAATGAAAAAAGAAGATATTGAGAAATAATAAAGAAAAAAGAAAAAGAAATATGAAAAGGAAAAAATAGTGAAAAAAAGAAAAAGAAATATGAAAAGAAAAAAAAGAAAGATGAAAAAAGAAGAAAAGAATTATTGAAAAAAATATAGAAAAAATAGTGAGAAAAAAAATATAGAAAAAATATGGGAAAAATATTTGGAGAGAAAATGGAAATATTTTGAAAAAGAAAGATACTTGGAAAAAATAGTAAAAAAATATTAGTGTAGATTTAATATTTTTTAGAGTACATTTTTTCATAGAGACTTTTTACCTTTTAGAGGTAGCTTTAGAAGGTCCACTTGTTAGGGGAATATTTTCCATTTGATTTTTTTCGGGATAGGATAGGATAGTATTTCCTAGGAGTTTATTTTTCAGTTTTCAGTCATTGTAATCCATTTTTCAGAATGTTAATAAAACGAGATTTGAGCTGTGGTCCCGAAGTAGCCGAACTACAGCTGCTCTGATTCCTCGTACCAGACGAGGATATGTAGGCATAGGATGCGATATCCTAGCGAGCGCATTAACAACTAACTTTTTGTTCTCTCGCTGTTGTGCGATCGAGACTTTCCCGCTGACGACTGATTATTACCATTTTCTCTTGCCCGAGTGCATCTGAGACCAGGCCGTAGTTTTTCCCATAGGTTCCCGTACCTTCAAAACCAGATTAATTTCTCACTGCTGTGTGAGAACATCCCGTTTAGCCGTAGTTAGCCTGAACTACGTAAGCTCTGATCTTCCATGCAGTCTGGAAGTACGTAGGCACAAGACGCGAGGTCTTGGCGAGCCAATTTCCCTGTAGTCCCGAACTACGTTGACTCTGACTTTCTCTCTTGAGAATATGTAGGCATAGAGTGTGAAGCTCTATCGAGTCAATTCCCTTCCGTTTAGACTTAGCAGTCGTAGATAGATTGTTTTTGCATCCTGTAGACAACCCAAGCAAGCGTGGATCCCGTCGAGTACGACGGACGTGAGGGGTGCTAATACCTTCCCCTTGCGTAACCGACTCCCGAATCCAGGTTTTGGTTGCGATGACCATTCCTTTCCCCGTTTTGCGGTAGGTTTACCTCGAGCGTTTCCTTTCCCTCCGTTGGGATAAATAACGCACGGTGGCGACTCTTCTGTCAGTCGGCGCCGATTTTCGCAGTAGCGACAGTCTGCCCTGCCTAACTCGCTTGAAAAAACGGGTCGAGGTAGGGCGGGGCCTGTAACACCCTTTTCTACCCCACAATTATTATGGCAAAATAACACAGATATCAGAGTAAATTATTAAATTCAATAAAAGCCACCACAAAAGGGCGCACATTTCCTAAATCCTCAAAATAGGTCAAGGCTCCGTAAACAATGGGTTTCCCCAAAATACATCAAATTGCACAAAGCAGCGGAACTCAAAAGGCATAAACCAAGGTTTTCCTCATACAAAAAGATAATCAAAATAACTCAAATAAAATATAGTTTAACTCAAAGACCCCAACCCGATGTTACACTATCAGAGCAAAACCCTCTAAGTTAACCAAAAAGGCTAACAACTCAAAAACCTCAAAAAGTCCTCAACGGCATCCATCAAAGTCATATCTCATGTCACCATAGGATTCCTCAAAATCACATAGTCCTCATAGGGTCATCATTCATCATAATCATCTCCCTCACAATCATCATCATATCTCATGTCACCATAGGATTCATCAAAATCATGGTAATATCATCATATTGCATCATAGAAATCGTCATGTAACCATGTACAAATCACATAGAACTCGCAGTCATACTCATATAAATTCATCAAAGAAATCACAACATCAAAACATCAAGGCATCGCTGCACAGAATCAGCATTCGCGAAACTCTGCTACGTTCGCTGGCATGTTCGCTAGGCGAGTCTGGGGCGAGTTTCTTCGTTGTGTGAAGGATTCTTCGCTAGGCGAGTCTGTGAACAACATGGTTCGCTGTGCGAAGCGTTCTTCGCTAGGCAAACAATGTGATGACAACAAATTCTGCTATGCACCAGAACTTGATCCAACCCAAAAGTCTACATGATTCACTTCCCCAATGCCCCCAAAACATCCCAAAATCACCCCTAAGGTCTTACGGTGATAAAGGCACAAAACCTACGGTTCATTAGGCCAATCCTGTATCATATTCACGCCCTAAATCACAAATTTTCCTACAATTACCCTAAGGCATTAGTGTTACTCATTATCTAATATTCCTATCCCTTCAGGGTTAGACAAATAACAATTCAGCGTTTTGGCCACGAAGGCCTAGTTTATCTTTTTCCCCAATCAATTCCACGATTAGATTCACAAATAGTAGATTTAGGCCACGAAGGCCAAAGATCACTTTTTCTCATATCCACCCTCAAAACCCCTAAACCTTAAATCAACCTTAAATACATTGAAATTTACACATGGAAAATCATGAAGGTAATACTCCCCATACCTTAGTCGTCGATTCAAAGTCTTCACAAATCTTTCAGGGAATCTTTCAAAACTTCTGCCTCCAATCTCCCTCTTCAGAGCTCTGGCTTCAATTCTTCTCACGGTCTAACAAATGAATCTTAATCCCTTCACAATTTCCTTTTTGTTAAACCTAGTTTTGGGCCTCACAATTGGCCTTTTCTCATATTACCCTCACTAACTCCTCTCCATTTTCCAATTTGCCCTTATTTCACTTATATTTATTTTAATTAATAATAATACTAATATATTCATATTATATACTATTAATTAAATAAATAACCCAAAAATGCATCATTCTCAATATCTCCACAAAACCACCAAAAATCACCGAAATGCGAGTATTCTCATTTAAATAAATCAAATAAAATATTCCGATTAAATCTGGAGTGTTACAGGGCCGGTTTTGCCCGCGGGCTTTTTGTTAAGATTTTTTATTTTTTATTTACTTAGAATTTAAACAACTTTAACTATAAAAACAACACTCTTCTCTTAGAATTATGTTGATCGAATTATATTATAAATTATTATACAAAAAAATTAAATTATAATTGTAACGTTCTTTCTATAACTTTCTAATACATTAGTTGATTGGAAAAACTTGAAATAAAAGAACATCTGCATGAACTGAATGAAAATAATGTTTACAGGCTCAAACTGAATGCACCTGCCACTCAAACATCTTTTGTTATCTCCAACACCTCACTCAATCTATGACAGCATAGACTTGGTCATCTTGCACCACCAAGCTTAAACCTTATACAAACAATAAGCTTCAAGCAAGATCTGACCCATGCATATTTCTTGGATATATAATCACACATAATGCCTACATTTGTTTCAACTTTAAAAATAATAAACGCTATTACTCTAGATATGTTCGGTTTTTTAGAAGAAAATTTTCCCCATTCCACAAATTCTTCCAAGTTGTATCCAAACTCTCATTCCCCCTTTATCCCTTTAATAGTCTCCCTCAACTTTCACCTTTAACCTCAATCATATACCCATTCTTACTCCAACTGTCACACAACTTCCTCAAAGTAAACACCCAATTACCACACATCCAAGTGAGTCCCAACAAAATTTCTTAATCTAAAATAATACACTATCATCCATGGAACCAATGAGTTCCTCTTCCACAAACCCAAACATACTACAATCCCCATTTCAATCACATATACATGTTTCATCTTCATCTGAGTCACTTGCAACAAATTCTCCTTCATAAAAACCTGCAACTTTGGTAATCTCAAATCATCCCATGATCACACATGGGAAATATGGAATATAAAAACCAAAGAAGGTTTTGTATATGTCTAAACATCCACTACCACTAACGGAAGAATCAAAGTATGTATCCAAAGCATTATAATGTCATGAGTGGAGACAAGTTATGTCAAAATAGTTCACCGCTCTCATGACCAATGGTACATGATCTCTAGCTCCTAATCAATCACACTTCAATGTCATTGGTAAAAAAAAAGGGTGTTCTGGTTGAAAATAAATCATGATGGATCTCTTTCTCGTCACAAAGTATGATTGATTGCCAAAGGTTTTCATTAATGACCAGACATTGATTATACTGACACCTTTCGTCCTTTTATCAAATCTCAAACAATTAAAATGGTATTGTGTATTGCTCTATCTAAAGATTGACTCTAACTCAAATGGATGTTAATAATGCATTCTTGAATGGTTCAATCTCTAAAGATATTTACATGCGCCAACCTCAAGGATTTATTCATCCAGCATTCCCAAATCATGCATGCAAGCTGCATAAAGTTCTCTATGGTTTAAAACAGGCATCTGAAGCTTGGTATCATGCATTAAAATATTTTTGTGGTTGCCTTTGGATTCTCTAACAATGAATATGATTCTTCACTCTTTGTTTATAAGAATAGAATGTTACTACCTTTCTTTGTATATGTTGATGATCTCCTTCTTATAGGAAATAATGAAAATTTATTATGAAAATTTAATAGCTAAAAAATTTCTCTCAAGAATCTTAGGAGCCTGAGCCATTTTCTCGGTGTCGAACTCATCCCTACGTTCACTGGAATTTTCTTGTCACGACAATATTATATTTTAGACATCTTGCAAAAAAAAAACAAATATGACTTATGCAAGTATTGTTGAGGAACACGACAAAGTAGTCTTGGAAATATGTCCATGTTAATGTGTGTGTAAAAATATGAAGAATCTCAAATTCCAAAACAAAAAATATATTTATGCAAGCAATACAACCAAGTTGAGTTGAAAATACGACCATGTTACCCTTCATCTTCTGAAATATATGTCTTAAACCCACTAAATGTAATGTTCTCATTATTACTGCTCCATTATATTGCCTTGACTATAAAGGGGACTCGACTCCATCATCATTTGCATTAAATTTATCAATTTTTTAGTTCTTTAATTTTTATCGTTCTTGTTATTTATAAGTTTGCAACATTTTTTTGCTTATTACAATTCATGTTTTTTTTTTATCATTTCTATATTTGGTTTACCGTACAGTACTAGCAGCAATCTTGTTTCTTGTCACTACTTTGTTCTCATCAGCCTTCTTCAGCATTTTGTTTACTCTTCTTCTTAACATCTTTCTTCCTTTTACCAACAATTTTATTCTTCTAGTAATTGTTCTTTTTTTATTTTTAACCACAACAACATACTTCTTTTTCTTATAGCTATTTTTTTTTCAGTTGCACCATTTTTCTTGTTAAAAGTGGTTTTCTTATTTTTCTTCTTTGATTCAACCAAAGAAACAACTTCTTCATTCATTTGCTTCATTTTTTCTAGGGGGCTCTCATAGCAGGGACTTCATGAGCATGCACATTAGCATCAACATTAATTTATTCTCTTAAGACTTCCTCAACCTCCTTAATGACTTCTCCATTAACATCTTCACTAAAATCTTGACTAACTTATTCGTTTTAATTTTCATTGTTATCAACACTGTCATTTTTACTTATTTTTGCAGAGACATCTCTACTAACATCATTACCTACATCTTGAATCTCATCCTTTTTGTCATTATCATATCCTTTACTAACTTCAACATTTACTTATTCACTGTCAACAATTTCTCTATCTTTATTGACATCATCAGTGACATATTTACTAATATTTAAACAAACAACTTTAGGATCAACATCAGTGGGTGTATCATGCATGGGTTCATTTAAACCAGTTTTAGCATTCTGGATTTTGTCTATAACATTATCAATATATGGATTATCACAATTTGAGAGGAACTTCATCATGGAATCTCTTGGCTGAGGGAGTCTTTTGAGAACCAGAACCATCACTGGTTAGGTCAGACATGGAAAGAGGAGCGTGACCAACAACTCTCTTTAACTTCTTGCGCTTGAACTCTTTTGGCTTTACAGGAGATGAAATACTTCGAAAATTACAATTAATATTCTCTCAAATTGTAATATCTTTCATGCGAACACCATGGCCATTTGTAACAACTTCATCTGTTTTAGGAGTTTTCTTCTTCGTCGTCCTCTTGTCCTTACCTAAGGTATTGATACTTTTTTCTAGTTCCAGTCGTAGTGTCAGAGAGATTCATAGTGTTAGAGGGAGATGAAAGGTTAGAGAAAAATTTGATGCGCATAAATGAAAGATCAAAATTATTTTTGAATATTAATAAATCCCATACGTGTCCCTGCAAAGCGTCATTTTGTCTCCTTAATTACTCTGTAGTAGTCAACATTTTTGCTACGACACGTCGACCATTGTTGTTACTACTTGTGGTGTTTCTCACCATTTTATTATAAAACTCTTGTTATAAGTTGCAGGCGGCGTGACCCTGATCAATTTTATCGGGACTCCACGGTGGGTGCCAAATATATTGATAAAAAGTACACCTCTATAACTTATCTAATCGTATAATCGGTCATACCTCAGTTTTAGTACATGTGTGTACAATTGTTCTGCCATTATTCCCCGACTTCGTCCCCTTTTATAGCTTACTTGAAACAACTATCATTTATTTCCCAGATGTTAATAAATTCCATTGCCCTTTCATCTGATTGTAACACCTATAACAATTTTAAAAACTATTCACGGCTCTCCCTTTCCTGTGCTTCATCGAGGCTATTAACTAATTAAGTATTTGTATACTTATTATAACTAGTATTTGTGAATATAGATAAGTCATAGATATTCGGGTCATTCCCTGTCACATCCTTGTATCGATCGCGAGAACGACTGAACTCGCCCTCCACCAGTTTCCTGGCTATCTTGTTCTTTCTTTTGTCAGTCCTTTCTGACCTCTATTTATGTATCCCGGAGCTCGACCATCACGAGTAAATTAATAGAAGTAGATATATACATATCGGTACACAATCTTCCAAATATGAGGTTTGTGAAGAGAAAAAAACGAAGTGTTTTAAATATATAAAAAATCAAACATATTGAAGTCGGTATAAACATATTAGTATAAGGTTGATTGACATTCTTACTTTTTAATTTTATTTATAAAAAAAAATCCTTTGTATTTTACTTGATTGCCTTGTTTTTTTAGCAACCACACTTATATTTTTACAAGGCTTATTTATTATGTATAATTAGTCACCAAGTCCTTTAATTTAATTTAATGTTCCTCTTTAATCCTTTAACTAAAAAACATTACAAGTTAATCTCTTAACTTCACTTTCATTACCATATTTGGTTCTTTCTGTCAATTTTGACAAAACAAAAATGTTAAATTCTAGTGACGTGGCGAGACAGCAAGGTCATTGATACAAATTTGAGTCAATATATGTAGTTAAAAACTAATACACTGTTTAAACTGCGAGGGATTTTTTTGGGGGGAACCTCGATATTTAAGTAGTGTATCATTTTTTAACTACACGTGCTTACTCGAATTTATACCAATGACCTTGTTGTCACTCCATGTCACCCGAACTTAACGTATTTTTTACAAAAATTGACAGAAATTACTAAATAGGGTAACATGAGTGAAGTTAAAGGACTAACTTGTAACGTTTTTTAGTTAATGGACTAAAGCGAACCATAAAATTAAGTTAAGATACTAAAACATGTATTAAGCCTATTTATTAATAATTGGTAAAATATAATTTTTTTTTTTTACTTTTTTACTGCACTCTAGGACTGGAAATGAGTCGAGTCGAACTCACCTCAACTTGGCTTGACTCGTTAAGAATTTGTTCAGCTCAAATAATGATTTGAGTTTGACACGAACTTTATTTTAAGCTCAAACTCAACTCGTTATAATTCACGAACAATTTGGTTCAAGCCGTTATGTTCAACTTACTTGCTTCACAGATTTAAAGGTCATTTTTCTAAGTCTATTCTTTTTTAATATTTGACATTTTAAATTAATATTTTTTTAAAAAGAAAATATTGATATAAAACAAAAGTAATCGTATTGGAATTTAACTTTGTCTCAAAAATCAACAAGTTCAAAAACTATACAACTTTCAAGAGATATATTTGAAAGTCTAATTCAAAATATAATCAATTGGAGTATAAATTTGTCTCAAAACTCCACAACTTCATCTAAATATTTAGGAATCTTACAAATTTAATGAAATAGTACATCTAAATAAGTAAAAATTGATACATTTCCATCACTGAATGATTAGATCACTTGCAACCTTCATTACACTAGTTACTTTAGCAAATGTCATAATGTTTACAACAAATATGGCTCTAAATGTGATTGTCGGTGCCACTTCTATAGCTAGTAAGGAAGAGACAATACAGGGTTAAGATTTGGAGTAAATATTTAAACATACTCTTAAAGACAATATAATCATTCTCATATATCATCGAGTTGACTCATAAACCTAACGAATCAAACTATGTATAGTTCAAGTTTAGCTCATTTAGTTAACGAACTTAGTTTTTCACTCATATTAAGCTCATTTGGTTCATGAATCTAGTTCAACGATTTAATTGTCGAACCAAGTTTCAAACTATTTTCGAGTTAGTTTAATTTATTGTCAGTCCTACTACACCCCATATCTATTTGTAGTTTTTAATGACTATATTTGTGCATAATTGTTTATTTATTAATCATTTTGTTCAACCAATTAAATTTTAATTCGAAGTGTTTAATGTGTCAGGTTTGGGCTCCCTTCCTATGTGGAGAAAGATCCAACCATGATTAGCCTATTTGTCTCACTTATTTAAGTATAGATGATCAATTTAGGATTGAGAGAGATAGAGGAAAAATAAGGATTCAAATGAGAGAAAAGAGGAGAGAAACTCATTCCCGTTTTTTTGCAACCAGTCTCACTAAATCGCCAATCCCCGACTCGCTAACCGTTAGATCAAGCTCAAATTTGGTGGAAAGGTTCGTAAGACATATATCTAAATTTTGACCATTCAGAATTTCTAAACAAAGTATGAGGTGAAAGTCATTAGCTTCACACTAGTTTGCAGATTTGGGAAAATTTTCAGCTTTTGATTCTTATTTGTAAGCTAGTTTGCTTTGTGACTTACGGTTGTTAGCACTAGTTTGTGAATCACTTTAAGACTCTCTTATATCCTTTATTAATTATAGTGGAATTATTTCTTCAATCTGGACGAATCGTGGTTTTTACTATCATATTGAGGGAGTTTTTACGTTAAAAATATTGGTGTTCTTTTGTGCCTTTATTTGTTCGATTTGTCGTCTTATATTTATTGTTGATCCTCAATGTTCCTACAAGTTTGAGGAGTTTTATATCCACTATATATTGGTCTATTATTGTGTCTTAATTTCCAATCAGAGTGACATCATAGCTTTTGGTTAAGGGTTATTTTACTTGTTTGAATGATGGAATCAAATACAAAGATAAAGATGGTATTGTTGAATGGTTCTAATTATCATTTATGGAAGGGCAAAATGAAAGACTTGCTATTTATAGAAGATAATGTTTATAATCATATTGCTAATGAGACACATGTAAAAACTTTATGGGAGAAGATAAAGTCCTTGTATGCCTCTAAATCAGGGAATAATAAATCATTCTTGTTGAATAGTGATCGGCTATTTAGTATGCCTAAATGCTTCGTGACTGCAAGTGCACAGTCTGATTGTATAGTTTTAAAAGATTATCGAGGCCAAAGGACCAAGAGTCGATATACCGCTATCTAATGCTACTATGTAAAGCTAAGGCTAATGAGTTTCTAAATTTTGGGATGCGAGAAATAAAATAAGTGCGGAATTAAAATCAAATTGAATTAAGATAATGCAAAATATCGGTATATAATTCTGTCAATCATCGGGGGTTCAGTAATTCGTGGGCGTTTAGTTTAAAAAGAAAGAATTATTATTCTGTAGAAAATACCCATTTAAAAGAACTTATCTCACACTCTCGTGGTCTTGACTTAGACTATGCTCTCAAATCAGAATGTGGCTCTCGCTCTCTCATTTTGCATTTAAAAACACTTTTTGAAAACAGATAAATCCTAATTAATCTCAAAGCGCTCTCGCTGTATTTAAGCCTAATGTTCAGTTTCAAATATTCGGTTAAGACCTCAATCTCTCGCTTTATTGATCTTAACCTTCGTTACTTTCTCACGAATTTATTCCATTAAATTTACGTCACGAATTACTAATCCTCTTCCGATCGATTGTAATTACATACCGATACTAAGAGATTTAGCCAGACATGGCTTTCATGCTATTACTAAATCCAATCCTAATGCTAAACACAAGATAGAAGGAATGCATAAAAATATAACGATAAAAATTAAAGCAGATAAACAAAACCTGGAAATTGCAGAACAGAACTTGGATTTGATTTTGAAGGTCGGCTTGCAGTTCGGTACAATGATTACAACCTTTTCGAATCAATCCTAAACTAAATGGCAATTGTTTATCAATGTGAAAAATAATTTCCTTACAAAAATCCTCTAAAAATAATGTAAAGAAACTAAACAAAATGCTGGAAAAAACTAAAACGAAAACAAAAAAATATATTGCGTCCCCCTTTTTCCAAGACTGCCTTGTCTTATATAGTGTTAGTGGGCGAGGGTTCCATGCATTTGAGGCTTCCAAGGAGGAGCAAAATAAGGAGAGAATGTAGTCAGGGAGTTGAGAAAAATTAGGGAGAACATGGAAAAAATCTAGGGAGGAAGTGGCAGGCGCCACTTCCCGTTCTTGTAGGAGTGGCAGTTGCCACTTCCTAATAGTTAGGAGTGGCACTCGCCACCCCCATGCATGTGGAAGCCGCCACTCTTCATGTATCATTTAGGTGGCAGGCGCCACCTCTTCATGTTGTTCATGTGGCAGGCGCTAGGGGTGTGCAGAATCCAACCCAACCCGAAGACCCGTCCCAACCCAATAGCTTCGGGTTAGTCTTTTTCCTGTCTCATGTAAAAAAATGGAAAAACATGACTGTCCAAAAATGAACCCGGTATCAAGTGAGACGGGTTCGGGTTGACCCTCAGGTTACCCAACCCGTCCTAATATTATGAATGCACATGTGGTACTATTTATTTATTTAATTTATTAATATATTTAGATTATTCCAAATTAACAATAGACTTTTCCACTTTCCACCTCATAATTTAATATATGCACTAAGTAAATACTAAGTACACATCTTCCTAATATTATGAATGCACATGTGGTACTATTTATTTATTTAATTTATTAATATATTTAGATTATTCCAAATTAACAATAGACTTTTCCACTTTCCACCTCATAATTTAATATATGCACTAAGTAAATACTAAGTACACATCTTCCTACTTTCCAACTTTCACACTTTTCTAGTTCTCTTACATCATGTTTTTTATTTTACATCTTCATATTATGTTTTAGGGAAAATAAAAAGGTGATGACATATATAGAATTACATCATGTTTTTTATTTTTAAAAATTGACTTTAGATGTATTCATTGTTTTTCATTCATGCTAATGATTTTATTCATATTTCTTATTTAAATGAATTTTTTAAAATACTATAATAAAATTTTTAAGTCACTAAATTTTTTTCTCCATATATTTCGGGTCAACCCGATATCGTCTTACATTAACCTGGTATAAACTAACTTATATATTATCAGGTTTTTTACGGGTTTAGGTACGGGTTCGGGTCATTAAAATAGGCCGATCAAAATTTAGAACAGGGTTAGGGTTATTCATAACCCATCCCGACCCGTCCCTTGCTCACCCCTAGCAGGCGCCACACCCAAGTGGCAAGTGCCACTTGGTGTGTGGTAGGCCCTACACCTTTTTTTTTCTTTCCTTTCTCTTTCTTTCTTCTTCTTTTCTTTCCATGGTCTTTTCTTCCTCTTTTCTTCCCATTTCCTTCATTTTTTTCTCCTTTTATTCTTTTAGTCCGGTAACCTACAAAACAGAAGAAAACAAGGGCGTAATCGAAGATAAATCAAATAAAACAGTAATAAAAGCAGATAAAATTCATGCAAGTCAAGTCAAATATCCGATATAATTTCGCGTTATCAAACTCTCCCACACTTGAACATTTTCTTGTCCTCAAGCAAATAAAACATATGCATGGAATTTAGCACGACATAACTCAGATCATACATCGTTTCGAGACTTTCGCACGAAAGATAAGTACTGGTTAAAAATACTAAGGATACCGTAACGACACGAAATTACTAAGTGTAATCAAAAACTCCCTCTCTGTGCAGACAAGTTCGAATCATATTATTATAACTCATCCTATTCATTTTCACCTCTTTTTCATTCTCGTGCAATCACATTAAACCTGTTATCCCCACACGCCCATGGTAAGTAAACCTGTTAGTGTTCATTGATCTTTTTTTTTCAAAACTTTTTCACATTCTTTTTCTTGTGTATTTTTGAATTTCAAGAGTCCGATCTATTGGGCTAAATGGTCGGGTAAGGACCACCTAACTTAGTAAGAGCATATCCTTCATTCACTTTAATAATTCTATTCGATTCTTTTATTTTTAAGATCAAACACGCATTTGCATCAGTTTATTACTTAGGGTGTGCTTCAGGATGGTGCTGACTGCTAATATAAACTAATCAAGAGGTTACTCTAAAATTTTAGGCTTTGGCATAATAAGTACTCAAACTCATTAGCAAATTAAGGGGGTTCAGGGTGTCAAGACGGTACCGATATTATCAATACTTTCTCAAATCTTTCGAACTCATTCTAAATCAAGCAATATACTTTCTAGGTCAGTGTCATGCTTTAAACCAACAATTAAAATTTTCTGTTATGGCTCAAGAATTTAGGAGAATCCGACAAATGACAGAAACTATCTAAAGTGACTCGACATCACATGAATTTATTTACTTTATTAGAATTTGACCTCCCGAAAATGGTACAGGCCAACAGTTGGCGCAAATAGCGCACCGACGGGTTTTGGATTAACGAGGCTTTATTGCCTTCGAAACTGTGGGTTACTATCCCTATTATCGCTCTCCATAAATATTTATATGCGCTTAGCCATCTCTCACCATCTGGAACATCATATTTAGCATCACCTCTGTATGGATATTTAAATAAGACGGCTAATCCGTCAAAAGTAAACATATATTCAACGTTAAATAGACACGGAAATGGATGTTTCCATTAACATCATAAATGAGCGAGCTAAAAAGTTCGAGAGTTGGTTGCACATAGACGGGATCTTTAAATGATAAAAGGTAATTCAAGCCTACTCTTTCTAGCATATAATCTACACTTTCTCAGTTTCTCTAATTCCTAGTGCTTCTAAACAAAGTGTATCAGCATACCTTGTCGACTCAATTTCTTTGTTCAGTAGAGCTGCATAGAGCTCGGCTTGTTTCTATCCCGCTTCACCTTCTCTGAAGATAACTTGGTAATTTGCCATGATAGTAGCTTGAAAAATAATATTTCTTGCTTCTTTCAGATTTTTGTGAATGAGAGTTTGTGATTGTGTTTTGGTATGTTGGTGAAGATGGTATAAATAATGAAGTTATGGTGGTATACGAGTAAATGTGGTAGGTTAGGTTGGTTTTGCTTTAATGGTGGTTAATAGTGGTCAACAAAATCAGAAATGACAGGAGATGTGTAATGCATGCAAGCTAATGAGAGGCCACGTGGGAGTGTGCATGACTTAGGCAAAATTTGGTGGCAGACATGCACCAAGGTAGGCAAGTGGCGGGTGCCACTCCCTTTAGGAGGGTGTGTGGCGAGTGCCACCTCTTGCTAGGGTGTGTAGTGAGTGCGACAAGCAATAGTGACGACTGTCACACCCTTTTCATTAGCCAAGGTGGCGAGTGCCACCTTCTTGTGTGAGGGAAGAGACCAAATTTTTGTTTTTTAAGATATTTTGAAGAAAAAATGAAATTAAAAATGTTGCTAGTAATAAATAAAGAATGATAATGATAATTAAAATGGAATACTATAATTTGGAAAGGGAAATATTGTTAATTAATCACTTAAAAGAGATAAAATAAGATGTTACAAAAATCCGTAAAACAATAAAAAATAACAATGTCCGAAAATAAATAATGTCCGAAAAATAAAGTTCCTCTCCCACACTTAAACCAAATAGTGTCCTCACTGTTCGAAAGTGCGAAGATTGGAATGCAACAATATCCAAAAAAAAATCAGCCACGAGGAGGTGGAGGAGCAATCGAGAAAAGATGTTGATAAACGTGATCCAACTGCTCTGTCACCGCATCTATGAATTGATGAAAATTCACCTCTGAGGCCAGCAACGTTCGTTTCCAGCGCCTGAATGGCAGCAGTATAATCCACTTGTTGGGCAGCAGACACAACAGGAGTGCTTGAGCCAGAATCAGAGAGATGGTCAGCATACTGGTCATAATGGTCATAAATATGTGGAGTCTCAAGGGGTGAAGGTGGAGCTTCAGGTTCATCTAAGTCATACAGCCAATTATTCAGATTGTGGACACTAGTTCGTTCATAATTTGGTAAGGTAAAGAGATGGATGACTCGGTTATCGATCAGGAGTTCAAATGTATCAGGGCCTAGGTTTCTAACGATTCCATGGTTGAGGCAAAATTGAATATCCATAGGTCGTATAGCACCTAAGGGGTTTATGGTAAGGAGTGGTTGTCTCAATCCAATGGCATTGGCAATCATGGTTACTAGGCCGCCTATAATGATCGGTCAATGGTCGGCTTCTGCTATTAGTTTAAAATTGCATGAAGGCAACCCCATTAACGGGTCGAGCCTGAGAAGAGACTTCATCAATTATGCGAGATAAAACAGTCTTTATAGGGTGTGGTTAATTTTCATGGGTTGACTCCCAGTAAAGGATAAATTTAGTTGAATTAGAGTCTCAAATGATATCAGATGTATGTTCTACCCTGAATCAGAATCAAGTAAATAACCAAAAATATCTAATCAAATATGATATTTTCTAAATCTAATCTAATTTTTTTTAAATAATAAATTACATATTTAACATAAATTGGTCGGTACAATTACAATAAGATATTTAAATAAACAATAATAATTTTAAATTTTAAAATATTATTATATCAACATATTTACCTATAAAAATTAAATGCAACATACAATACTATAACAAAAAAATGTTAATAATAATTTAGAATAAGTCTCGTATCAAAGTTCATTTTATATCTTGGTTCAGCCTATTTTAAATGTGAACATCTTTTAGTATTCTTTTATGAATACATATACATACTATTTTATTTTAATTTAAGTCATTCGTATTCTTTTGTAGAAAATTCCTTCAATATTTTTATCTATTAAGCAATTTACTACATAGACTCACACCTCACACTCTTAAAATCATTTACACACTCATATATATATATATATATATATATATATATATATATATATATATATATATATATATATATATATATATATATATATATATATATAAAGCAGTTTAGTACATAGACTCACACCTCACACTCTTAAAATCATTTACACACTCAAATATATATATATATATATATATATATATATATATATATATATATATATATATATATATATATATATATATATATATATATATATATATATATATATATATATATATATATATTCGTATAACAAAATCCACCATTAGATTGAAAGGTATTATCATATAACTCATGTCTATAAAATTTAACATCAATGAAAAATCATTTGATATGTTGAATTGTTAACGAGGTGCATAGGGCTGGCAATGAACCAAACCAACTCGAAGATAGTTCGGAATTCGACTCGACAATTAAATCGTTGAACTAGGTTCATGAACCAAATGAGTTGAGTATGAGCGAAAAATTAAGTTCGTTAACTAAATGAGCTGAACTTGAACTATACATAGTTCGACTCGTTAGGTTCATGAGTCAACTCGGTTACATATGAAAAGAATTATATTGTCTTTAAGATTAGGTTTAAATATTTACTTCAAAACTTAGACAAATTTAATCTTCAATTTAGTAGTTTTTGAATTAGACTCTCAAATGTATCTCTTGAAAGTTGTGTAGGTTTTGAATTAGTAGATTTCAAAGATAAAGTTAAATTTCAATATGATAACTTTTATTTTATTTTAATATTTTATTTAAAAATATATATATTTATTTAAAATGTCAAATATACTAAAAAATATATATATTTAAAAAAATAGTTTTTAAGTTCGTGAACCATGTGAGATGAACCTAATGAGATGAACCTAACGAGTCGAACCGAACTGTTCGTGAACTTATAACGAGTCGAGTTTGAGCTTAAAAAAAAGTTCGTGTCGAACTCGAACTCGAACTCGAATTTGAACAATTCTTAACGAGTCGAGCCGAGCTGAGGTGAGTTCGACTCGACTCGACTCATTTCCAGCCCTAGAGGTGCATAAAAACTACGTGTTACAAAACTTTAACAAAACCGTTAATTTTGATCATTCTCTATAACATATCAAATGATTTTTGATTGTTGTTAAATTTTATAGACATGATTTACATGATAATAGCTTTCAATCTAACGATAGATTTTGCTATATGGATATTCAATAAAGAATTATATATATATATATATATATATATATATATATATATATATATATATATATATATATATATATATATATATATATATATATATATATATATATATATATATATATATATATATATATATATATATATATATATATATATATATATATATATATATATATATATATTGTTATTTCATTTTCTTGCATTTTTTGACACACATTAATCATGTATAACGGTTAATATAACCCAACAACTTTGAGGTATAATCACATGAAAATGTTATTTAAAATAAAAATAAAAAAATTGTGCGGACATAAATAACATGCAAAATTTATACTACTTTATAGTGTTATTTTCATATTTTTTTCTGAGATTCATACAAAATTTAACCACATTTACTAATTATGAGGTTATATATATATATATATATATATATATATATATATATATATATATATATATATATATATATATATATATATATATATATATATATATATATATATATATATATATATATATATATATATATATATATATATATATATATATATATATATATATATATATATATATATATATATATATATATATATATATATATATATATATATATAAATTATTAAACACTCCATATTAACATAAAATATATGTGCCTAAAAGCTATATAAGTATTTCTTCATATTTAAAATTTTGTATTATGTTTTTTTTGTTAACATTTTTTTTACCACTTCTTTTTTACAAATATCTTATTTTTTATCTCAATCATTTTTTATTATTAATATATTTGTTTATATGTATGTTAGAACAACATATGTAGGAATTAAGAATTAGAAAATATGAAAAATATTTTCCATTTCATTATTTATAGTGTTTTATAATGTTTACCACATTCATAGGTATATTTAACAAGAAGTTTAAAGAGAAAATAACTCATAATATATTCTTTTAATATATATTTTTTAAAATTTTATTCACATTTAATGTCATAACGAACTAAATATAGGATATTCCAAGTCATATACACTTTTAAAATATATATATATATATATATATATATATATATATATATATATATATATATATATATATATATATATATATATATATATATATATATATATATATATATATATATATATATTTTTAAAGTTATAAAATATCTAACAAAAATTATTGTCGATTGTCGGAGGGGAACATATTTATTCTCTTGACTATTTCAACAAGAGGTTAAAAGAGAAATCAACTTAAATTGTAATATTTAATTTTTAGTTTTTTTTTAAAATTTATTTATGTCAAATATCTTCGCATCATAGAAGTCTAAATATAAGACATTACAAATTCTATGTTTTTAAAAAGAATATTCTTTTAATCAACTAAACATTTTTAAAAAGTATTGTCGGATCTCACCGTATATTATCTACTAACATAAAAACTTCAAAATATTAATATAATTATTATGGAATGATTTACAAAAAATTTTGTGTTAAAAAAAACTAAAACTTATGATATATCAAACGCACCATGGTTAATTAGAGATAGACTCATGTGGGTCCAATTGTTTTTTTTATAAATGCACTTATACTTTTTCAAATATTTATAATTCACCCCTCTTATTCTCTATTGAATTAATAGTTATCAAATTTAAAATATCTATGATCATTAACGATCCGCCTCAAACAAAATATATTGAGTAATATTACAAATTAATTATATATAATTTAATTTACAATTTATTAACTAAGATGTGAAATATTTATGTACAATACAAATTTTTGTGCAATCAATTTTTATTTTTTAGTAGTTATAAAATATATCTATAAATTTATTAAATATTATTATGATTCAATATTTGGAGGAGGGTAAACCGAACAAAGGTCATAACATCCATAACAAGAAGATTTGAGAAGAGGTAGCTCAGATGATATGGAATAAAGTTTTCTTCATCAATTATGCGAGATAAAACCGTATTTATAGTGTATGGTTAATTTTCATGGGTTGACTCCCAGTAAAATATAGTATATTGTTTATAATGTTAATATATAATGGTTATTAATATAATTATTTTTATCAAATGCATAGTTTATGTGAAGTAACATTCCTATATAGTACAACTTTTCCTTTTATATACTGAGTCGGGGTTTAGGGTGTTATATTACATGCACAACTACAAAACAAACTCATTTATTTTACTCTTCTTTTGCTCACTCTTTTTTTAATCGATCCCAATCGAGAATCATGTCACTTTGGGAATGATTCAGCTCCATAACCAAAGGGATCTCTTCTGTCTCAACGTATTTGTATTCATTCCATAATATTACAGATGAATTGGCCCTGATTGGCCGTCCTATTGATAACCTTGAAATGGTTATCCATGCCTTGAATGATCTTGGACCAATATTTAGAGAATTCAATACTATAATTTTCATTCGTGGTTCTATGATATCTTTCAATGAACTTTATGACAAGCTGGTAAATTTCGAAATGTTTATAGAACACAAATAGTACATCTCAAAATTGACTCTCATCACTGCCATCATGGCTCAGTGTCATTACAACAATAATGGTCGATGACGCTCTCAAACTAGACGCAACAACGACTATCATAACCATGACTTCACACTTTCCAGCATCAAGAAACTGTTGGACTTTCAACTAGAGAGCATTGAACATAGTGAGACTTTTTTTTCTAGAGCAACATTTGTGAGAGACACACCACATACTCACCCAAAACCTTAAGGTGATAGGTGTATGGGTTCTCTCACTTATAAATGCTCAAGTCACCATATTTCTATCCAATGTTGGACTATTATCCACCCTACTCACACTTGTTAATACTTAACACTCTCCCTCAAGTGTGAGTCTATCCCAATGCTCTCCCTTAAGCGGAAACTTTAACTGTTCAACTGCACCCTTGTACCGCCGTTGACATTCTTCAACGGACACTCAACCCACGACCTATGGGGATACTTTCGATACAAGTAAGTCGTTCCCTTTATTCGAACCAAAGGCTCTGATACCACTGTTGGACTTTCAACTAGGGAGCATTGAACATAGTGGGACTTTTTTTTCTAGAGCAATCTTTGTGAGAGACACACCACATACTCACCCAAAACCGATGTTGGAAATTCACCTTACACCCTATGAAGAATTCCCTTCAATCTTGATCTCAAGATTGATGAACAAACCCACAATATGATAATGATGGTAATAACAAGTAATTATCAAGAACAACAAAAGAGAAGAAGAATAACAAACAAGAAAGAGAAGAATGAGAGAAGAAGTATTTGGAGAGAATGTGTTACCCACAACTGTGGGATTTCTTATTGAACTTTCACTTGCTAACTGCAACTGTGAAATCTGTTCTGTTGTGATGTAGAATACAAAGCAAGGCACCCTATTTATAGTTTTAGGTTTACACTAACCCAAAACATAAAAGGCCCAAAATATTCTAAATCAAATCTAATCATATGATATCAAATCTAATCATATGATATCTAATCATATCATATCAAATTAATCATATGATATCAAATCTAATCATATGATATCAAATCTAATCATATCAAATTACAATGAATTATATTTAACACACTACCTAATTCATTGTGTCTAAACTGTCTACATTCATCATGGCCCTTAGTCTTCTGAAGGCTTCGACATGCACTCCCTTCGTCATGATATTTGCAATCTGATTCTCAGTTCTGCAGTGTTCCAACTTCATCTTCCCTTCTGCTACCCGCTCTCGGAGATAATGGAACCTCATTTCGATGTGCTTACTTCGACCATGAGCTATTGGATTCTTTGCCAAGTTGATAGTTGACATGCTGTCTATCTTCATGGTAATTGCTCCATGGTTCTTCCCTGTGATTTCTTCGACCAAGTTCACCATCCAAGTTGCTTGACATGCACAAAGGGAAGCAGCTATATATTCTGCTTCGCATGATGATAATGCCACCACTGGTTCCTTTCTCGAATTCCAAGCAACTGGTGCACCACCTAACATAAACACATATCCAGCTGTGGATTTTCGATCCTCAACATCACTACACCAACTGGAGTCTGTGTATCCCACTAACTTGCATTCTTTTCCTTCATCAGCTGCTGGAAACAAAATGCCATAGTCGAGAGTTCCTTTCAGATACCTCAGTATCCTCTTCGCCGCTGCTAGGTGTGATACCTTTGGCTTCTGCATGAATCTACTTACCATACCAACACTGTATGCTAAGTCAGGCCTTGTGTGACAAAGGTATCTAAGTGACCCAATAAGTCTTCTGTATTGGGTTGGGTCGACATCATCTTCATCTGAATCCTTCGATAGTTGCAATCTGGGCTCAGCTGCATTGACTGGTTCAATGGACTCCAACTCTTCAATTATTGCTTTCATCCACTTCGAATCTTTCAATGCCTCAGCTGCATTGACTGGTTCGACATCTGCGTAGAAAGCATAATGTACCAGCTCACCCTCTTCATCGACTACATCATCTGATGTAATTACACATTCTTGCAACCTTGCAGGCATGTGTCTTGTTCGTCGAGGTCTGCTTGAACCTGCTTCATCTGCAACTGGTTCCTGTCGAACTTCTATTTCGACTTCAGTGGCTGGTTCTTCACAAGAGATTCTCACTGAATCCTTCTTGTCATTCTCAGTCCAATCCCATTCTTTAAGCTCATCTATGATCACGTCCCTGCTGATCACTACCTGCTTATTCACTGGGTCGAACAACTTGTAACCTCCTGTCGAATGATATCCTATCAAGATCATCTGATTCGACTTATCATCAAGCTTCCTTCTCAACTGATCTGGCACATGTCTATGTGCTATAGATCCAAAAACCTTCAAGTGACTGAGACTAGGCTTGACACCAGACCAACATTCTTCTGGTGTGATTCCTTTAAGCTTCTTCGTCGGACATCTGTTCTATATATATGTTGCTGTCGAAACTGCTTCTCCCCATAATTCTTTAGGTAGATGCTTTCCATTCAACATACTTCTCACCATATTCATGATGGTTCTGTTCTTGCGTTCTGCAATCCCATTTTGCTGTGGAGTGTAAGGTGGCACCACCTCATGCACAATCCCTTCTTTTACACATAGTGTATCGAACTCTTTCGACACATACTCTCTACCACCATCAGTCCTCAGAATTTTCAGCTTTTGACCACTCTGTCTTTCGACCATGGACTTGAATCTGGAAAATACCTCAATCACATAACTTTTCTTCTTGATGAGGTAAGTCCACAACTTTCGACTGTAATCATCTATAAACATGACAAAGTATCTATTGCCACCAATCGAATCCACCTGGATTGGACCACATACATCAGAGTATATGACTTCAAGTATTGCCTTCGACTTCCTTCCTGCATCCTTGCTGAAGCTATTCTTGTGTTGTTTCGACTGAACACACTCCTCACAGACTTCACTTGGAATGTCGATTTCTGGTAATCCTGAAACCATATTTCTTCTCTTCAGTTCTCTGATGTCATTAAAGTTGAGATGACCTAGTCGAAAATGCCATAACCATTCATCTCTGTTGGCTGCAGTTGCTAGACATCTGTGCTCCATCACATTGAGTCCAATCTTGAAGGTCCTATTCTGAGACATTGGAGCCTTCAAGATTAATCTACCACCTGCGTCGAGAACTCTCATCATCTTGTCTTCGACAACTACCTTGTAGTTCTTTTCGACAAGCTGCCCTATACTGAGCAAATTACTCTTCATGTCTGGTATGTACAACACATTGGAAATTGTTGACCTTTTGCCATCTTTCATCATAATCAGAACATCACCAACACCTTCAGCTGCTAGAGTGTTGTCATTTGCAAACTTCACTGTGTTCTTCGACGAGGGCTTCATATTGACAAACCAATCTTTCCTTCCAGTCATGTGTGATGAGCATCCTGAGTCCAAGTACCACTGATCTTGGAATCTTTCTTCATCTTTTGTTGTGACCATTAGCAACGTTTCTTCTTCTTCATGTTTTGCCAGCTTTGCATCAGTCTCTTGATTTCTCTTCCTTTCTGGACAATCACTAGCATAATGACCATACTTCTGGCAATTAAAACACTGAATGTGGCTTTTGTCTGGATTTCGACCATCACCTCTTCCTTTACCTGCAGCATCACCTCTTTGTTTGCCTTGGTTCCAAGGTTTCTTCTGATTCGACTGGTTTCCTCCTTTGTTGCCATTCCAGCTACCTTTGACTTTTCTTTCTTTTTCTGTCTGCGCCTGCAAAGCCATATCTTTCGACTTTCCTGCAGCTCTCTCAGCCATCCTCTGTTCATGAGACTCAAGAGTCCCTTGAAGCTCTTCCTTCGTCAACACTGATAGATTTTTCGACTCTTCTATGGAAACTACCACGTGGTCGAATTTTGGAGCCAACGATCTCAAAATCTTTGAGACAACTGCTTTCGTCGTTAGCGTTTCTCCACATACTTTGATTTGATTCACCAACCTTGTAACTCTGGTGAAGAAATCTGTAATGCTTTCGTTGTCTTCCATCTGAAGCAACTCATAGGTTCTCTTGTGAGTTTGTAACCTCACCTCTTTCACCTTCTCTGCGCCTCCAAACGACTTTTCAAGAATCTCCCATGGTAATAACAAGTAATTATTAAGAACAACAAAAGAGAAGAAGAATAACAAACAAGAAAGAGAAGAATGAGAGAAGAAGTATTTGGAGAGAATGTGTTACCCACAACTGTGGGATTTCTTATTGAACTTTCACTTGCTAACTGCAACTGTGAAATCTGTTCTGTTGTGATGTAGAATACAAATCAAGGCACCCTATTTATAGTTTTAGGTTTACACTAGCCCAAAACATAAAAGGCCCAAAATATTCTAAATCAAATCTAATCATATGATATCAAATCTAATCATATGATATCAAATCTAATCATATGATATCTAATCATATCATATCAAATTAATCATATGATATCAAATCTAATCATATGATATCAAATCTAATCATATCAAATCACAATAAATTATATTTAACAGAAACAGCCCTCAAGAATCATGTCATTTGTCAATATTGTGAAAAATCAGGTCACTCAGCAAAGCAATGCTACAAAATTTGTGGTTACTCGAACAAGCCATGCCACCCTACTACTCATATTGTTGAAAAGGTGGTATCTCACTCACCTACACCTTCTTGGTTATTTGATTCTAGTGTATCCTATCACATCACTAATGACATGAGCAATTTGTCCATTAAGGAAGAGTATCATGGAACTGACATTCTCCAAGTTGCAAATGGTAATTACCTTCCTATCTTTAATATCATCTCAACAATAATTTCCACTAATAATTATTGTTTAAACTTGTAAAATATTATTTATGTTCCAAGTGTTAGTTAAAACTTAATATATATATATATATATATATATATATATATATATATATATATATATATATATATATATATATATATGTGTGTGTGTGTGTGTGTGTGTGTGTGTGTGTGTGTGTGTGTGTGTGTGTGTGTTTGTGTGTGCGCGCGCGCGCACGCATGTGCGTGTGCACGTGTGTGTGTAAAGGTGGCAAAATGGGTTGGGCCCGTCGGGTCAGCCTGTTTGACCCGCCATTTTTGGCAGGCTGGGCTGAGGTTTCCGGTTCGGTAATTTAAATTGGTCTGCCCCGCCTAACTCGCTTGAAAAGACGGGTCGAGGCGGGGCGGGCCGGTTTTGCCCGCAAGATTTTTGTTAAGATTTTTTATTTTTTTATTTACTTAGAATTTAAACAACTTTAACTATAAAAACAACACTCTTCTCTTAGGATTGTGTTGATTGAATTATATTATAAATTATTATACAAACAAATTAAATTATACTTGTAACGTTCTTTCTATAACTTTCTAATACATGAGTCGATTGGAAAAACTTAAAATAAAAGAATAATTGTATGACATGCTGAATTATTAAGTTGTCAAACATTACCTCACATGTTTTCTTTAGAAATACATGTTGATTTTAAGAAAATGAAGGATTTTATTAGTGTATACATGTGACAAGTTTAGAATTTAACTATTAAGGAATCAGTTAATATAAAAATCTATGTGATGTAAACAGTGAGAAAGTCAGGTGTTGATATTTTATGCACTACTATTTTATGCACTGTGATATTTTTTACGGTGTAACTGTTATCATTGTTTGTCTTTTGTAAATTCTTAATTGGGTTCTTTTAGTAGTTACTTTTTTAAATAGGATTAGGATGATATGTATTGTTTATTTATTTTGATACTTTTTTTTATTGTGCTTGAGTTTATTTCGTTATTTTTTTTGTTATAATTGGTCTTGATTTATTTTATATTTTGAACTGTTTGGACTTAAGACATGTTCAAGTTCTATTATGCATTGTTAAAAAAATATTTTGTCGACCTCTTTAATGATAAATAATTTTTTTGTAAATTATGTAGTAAATCAAATTGTAAAATAAAAATAAAAAATAGCGGGTCAACCCGCCAACTTGTTAGTAAACGGGGCGAGTTTGACTTTTGAGCTCGGACGCCTAAGTTGACCCGCCATTCCCCGCTTTCGGACGGGCTTAAACAGGGAAGGCATAAACGGGGTGGGCCACCCACTTTGCCACCCCTGTGTGGGTGTGCGCGCGCGTACGCGTGCGCGTATATCAAATGTGTCAAACTAATAAGTTTTCTATTGAATTTTTTCTTTGGCGTTTTAAGGTGAAGGATTTGCACACGAAGGAGATTCTTCTGAATGAACTGAATCAAAACAATGTTTACAGGCTCAAACTGAATGCACCTGTCACTCAAACATCTTTTGTTATCTCTAACACCTCACTCAAGCTATGACAACATATACTTGGTCATCTTGCACCACCAAGCTTAAACCTTATACAAACAATAAGCTTCAAGCAAGATTTGAACCATGCATATTTCTTGGATATAACATCACACATAATGCCTACATTTGTTTCAACTTTAAAAATAATAAATGCTATTACTCTAGACATGTTCGATTTTTTAGAAGAAAATTTTCCCCATTCCACAAATTCTTCCAAGTTGTCTCCAAACTCTCATTCCCCTTTTATCCCTTTAATAGCCTCCCTCAATTCCTCACCTTTAACCTCAACCATATACCCATTCTTACTCCAACTGTCACACAACTTTCTCAAAGGAAACACCCAATTACCACACATCCAAAATAATACACCATCATCCATTGAACTAATGAGTTCCTCTTCCACAAATCCAAACATACTACAATCCCCATTTCAATCACATATACATGTTTCATCTTCATCTGAGTCACTTGCAACAAATTCTCCTTCATAAAAACCTTCAACTTTGGTAATTTCAAATCATCCCATGATTATACATGGGAAATATGGAATATAAAAACCAAAGAAGGTTTTGTATATGTCTAAACATCCACTACCACTAGCGGAAGAATCAAAGTATGTATCTAAAGCATTATAATATCATGAGTGGAGACAAGTTATGTCAGAAGAGTTCACCGCTCTCATGACCAATGGTACATGGTCTCTAGCTCCTAATTAATCACACTTAAATGTCATTGGTAAAAAAATGGTGGTCTAGTTGAAAATAAATCATGATGGTTCTCTTTCTCGTCACAAAGCATGACTGATTGCCAAAGGTTTTCATCAATGACCAGGCATTGATTATACAAACACCTTTCGTCCTTTTATCAAATCTCAAACAATTAAAATGGTATTGTGTATTGCTCTCTCCAAAGGCTGACTCTAACTCAAATGGATGTTAATAATTCATTCTTGAATGGTTCAATCTCTAAAGATATTTACATGCGCCAACCTCAAGGATTTATTCATCCAGCGTTCCCAAATCATGCATGCAAGCTGCATAAAGTTCTCTATGGTTTAAAAAAGGCACCTGGAGCTTGGTATCATGAATTAAAATCTTTTTGTGGTTGCCTTTGGATTCTCTAACAATGAATATGATTCTTCACTCTTCGTTTATAAGAATGGAATGTTACTACCTTTTTTTGTATATGTTGATGATCTCCTTCTTATACGAAATAATGAAAATTTCTTATGAAAATTTAATAGCTGAAAAATTTTTCTCAAGGATATTATGAGCCCGAGCCATTTTCTTGGTGTCAAACTTATCCTTAAGTCCACTGGAATTTTCTTGTCATGACAATATTATATTTTAGACATCTTGCAAAAAAAAACAAATATGACTGATGCAAGTATTGTTGAGGAACACAACAAAGTAGTGTTGAAAATATGTCCATGTTAATGTGTGTGTAAAAATATGAAGAATCTCAAATTCCGAAACAAAAAATATATTTATGCAAGCAATACAACCAAGTTGAGTTGAAAATATGACCATGTTACCCATCATCTTTTGAAATATATGTCTTAAACTCACTAAATGTAATGTTCTCATTATTACTGCTCCATTATATTGCCTTGACTATAAAGGGAACTCGATTCCATCATCATTTGCATTAAATTTATCAATTTTTTTGTTCTTTAATTTTTATCGTTCTTGTTATTATAAGTTTGCAACATTTTATTGCTTATTACAATTCATGTTTTTTTTATCATTTCTATATTTGGTTTACCTTACAGTACTAGCAGCAATCTTGTTTCTTGTCACTACTTTGTTCTCATCAGCCTTCTTCAGCATTTTGTTTACTCTTCTTCTTAACATCTTTCTTCCTTTTACCAACAATTTTATTCTTCTAGTAATTGTTCTTTTTTTATTCTTAACCACAACAACATACTTCTTTTTCTTATAGCTCTTTTTTTGTTCAGTTGCACCATTTTTCTTGTTAAAAGTGGTTTTCTTATTTTTCTTCTTTGCTTCAACCGAAGAAACAACTTCTTCATTCATTTGCTTCATTTTTTCTAAGGGGCTCTCATAGCAGGGACTTCATGAGCATGCACATTAGCACCAACATTAATTTATTCTCTTAAGACTTCCTCAACCTCCTTAATGACTTCTCCATTAACATCTTCACTAAAATATTGACTAATTTATTCGTTTTAATTTTCATTGTTATCAACACTGTCATTTTTACTTATTTTTGCAGAGACATCTCTACTAACATCATTACCTACATCTTGAATCTCATCCTTTTTTTCATTATCATATCTTTTACTAACTTCAACATTTACTTATTCACTGTCTACAATTTCTCTATCTTTATTGACATCATCAATGACATATTTACTAATATTTAAACAAACAACTTTAGGATCAACATCAGTGGGTGTATCATCCATGGGTTCATTTAAACTAGTTTTAGCATTCTGGATTTTGTCTATAACATTATCTATATATGGATTATCACACTTATTGGAAGTATCAATAGTTTGGTTCAGTTTATCCATCTTATAAATCACATTATTTCTGATCCCCTACTCATCTATATCCTGATTCATATTGCTAGCAGTTGTAATTTCACTAGATATCATCAGATTGTAGGACTTGCCTTGGTCCATATTCGGAAGTACCATACTGAGATGAGCAATGTTGAGAGGAACTTCATCATGGAATCTCTTGGCTGAGGGAGTCTTTTGAGAACCAGAACCATCACTGGTTAGGTCAGACATGAAAAGAGGAGCGTGACCAACAACTTTCTTTAACTTCTTGCGCTTGAACTCTTTTGGCTTTACAGGAGACGAAATACTTCGAAAATTACAATTAATATTCTCTCAAATTGTAATATCTTTCATGCGAACACCATGGCCATTTGTAACAACTTCATCTGTTTTAGGAGCTTTCTTCTTCGTGGTCCTCTTGTCCTCACCTAAGGTATTGATACTTTTTTCTAGTTCCAGCCATAGTGTCAGAGAGATTCATAGTGTTAGAGGGAGATGAAAGGTTAGAGAAAAATTTGATGCGCATAAATGAAAGATCCAAATTATTTTTGAATATTAATAAATCCCGTACGTGTCCCTGCAAAGCGTCATTTTGTCGCCTCAATTACTCTATAGTAGTCAACATTTTTGCTACGACACGTCGACCATTATTGTATCGATCGCGAGAACGACTGAACTCGCCCTCCACCAGTTTCCTGGCTATCTTGTTCTTTCTTTTGTCAATCCTTTCTGACCTCTGTTTCTGTATCCCGGAGCTTGACCATCACGAGTAAATTAATAGAAGTCGATATATACACATATCCGTACACAATCTTCCAATATATGAGGTCTGTGAGAAAAAAAACAAAGTGTTTTAAATATATAAAAAATCAAACATATCGTATAAACATATTGGTATAATGTTGATTGACATTCTTACTTTTTAATTTTATTTATAAAAAAAAATCCTTTGTATTGTATTGATTGCCTTGTTTTTTTTAGCAACCACACTTATATTTTTACAAGGCTTATTTATTATTTATTATGCATAATTAGTCACTAAGTCTCTTAATTTAATTTAATGTTCCGCTTTAGTCTTTTAACTAAAAAAATATTACAAGTTAATCCCTTAACTTCACTTTCATTACCATATTTGTTTCTTTCCGTCAATTTTTGACAAAACAAAAATGTTAAGTTCTAGTGACGTGGCGAGACAGCAAGATCATTGATACAAATTTGAGTCAATATATGTAATTAAAAACTAATACACAGTTTAAACTGCGAGGGATTTGTTTTGGGGAACCTCGAAGTTTAAGAAGTGTATCATTTTTTAACTACATCTGCTTACTCAAATTTGTACCAATGACCTTGTTGTCACTCTATGTCATCAGAATTTAATGTATTTTTTATACATAAATGACCAAATAGGGTAACATGAGTGAAGTTAAAGGACTAACTTGTAGCGTTTTTTAGTTAATGGACTAAAGCGAACCATTAAATTAAGTTAAGATACTAAAACATGTATTAAGCCTATTTATTAATAATTGGTAAAATATAATTATTGTTTTTTTTACTTTTTTACTGCACTCTAGGGCTGAAAATGAGTCGAGTCGAGTCGAACTCACCTCAACTTGACTTGACTCGTTAAGAATTTGTTCAGCTCAAATAATGGTTTGAGTTTGACACGAACTTTATTTTAAGCTCAAACTCAACTCGTTATAATTCACGAACAATTTGGTTCAAGCCGTTATGTTCAACTTGCTTCACGGATTTAAAATTCATTTTTCTAAGTCTATTTTTTTTTAATATTTGACATTTTAAATTAATATTTTTTAAAAAAGAAAATATTGATATAAAACAAAAGTAATCATAATTTAACTTTGTCTCAAAAATCAACAAGTTCAAAAACTACATAAATTTCAAGAGATACATTTAAAAGTCTAATTCAAAATATAATCAATTGGAGTATAAATTTGTCTCAAAAATCCACAACTTCATCTAAATATTTAGGAACCTTACAAATTTAATGAAATAGTACATCTAAATAAGTAAAAATTGATACATTTCCATCACTGAATGATTAGATCACTTGCAACCTTTATTACACATGTTACTTTAGCAAATGCTATAATGTTTACAACAAATATGACTCTAAATGTGATTGTCGATGTCACTTTCATAACTAGTACGGAAGAGACAATATAGGGTTAAGATTTGGAGTAAATATTTAAACATACTCTTAAAGAGAATATAATCATTCTCATATATCATCGAGTTGACTCATAAACCTAATGAATCAAACTATGTATAGTTCAAGTTTAGCTCATTTAACTAACGAACTTAGTTTTTCGCTCATATTAAGCTCATTTGGTTCATGAATCTAGTTCAACGATTTAATTGTCGAACCAAGTTTCAAACTATTTTCGAGTTAGTTTAATTTATTGTCAGTCCTACTACACCCTGTATCTATTTGTAGTTTGTAATGACTATATTTGTGCATAATTGTTTATTTATTAATTATTTTGTTCAACCAATTAAATTTTTATTCGAAGTGTTTAATGTGTCAGGTTTGGGCTCCCTTCTTATGTGGAGAAAGATCCAACCATGATTAGTCTATTTGTCTCACTTATTTAAGTATAGATGACCAATTTATGAATGAGAGAGATAGATGAAAAATAAGGATTCAAATGAGAGAAAAGAAGAGAGAAACTCATTCTCGTTCTTCTGCAACCAGTCTCACTAAATCGCCGATCCCCGACTCGCTAACCGTTAGATCAAGCTCAAATTTGGTGGGAAGGTTCGTAAGATGTATATATAACTTTTGACCATTCAGAATTTCTAAACAAAGTATGAGGTGAAAGTTATTAGCTTCACACTAATTTGCAGATTTGGGAAAATTTTCAACTTTTGATTCTTATTTGTAAGCTAGTTTGCTTTGTGACTTACGGTAGCACTAGTTTGTGAATCACTTTAAGACTCTCTTATATCCTTTATTAATTATAGTGGAATTATTTCTTCAATTTAGACGACTCGTGGTTTTTACTCTCATATTGAGGGAATTTTTACGTTAAAAATATTGGTGTTCTTTTATGCCTTTATTTGTTCGATTTGTCATCTTATATTTATTGTTGATCCTCAAGGTTCCTACAAGTTTGGGGAGTTTTATCTCCACTATATATTGGTATATTATTATGTCTTAATTTTCCATCAGAGTGACATCATAGCTTTTGATTAAGGGTTATTTTACTTGTTTGAATGATGGAATCAAATACAAAGTTAAAGATGGTATTGTTGAATGGTTGTAATTATCATTTATGGAAGGGCAAAATGAAAGACTTGCTATTTGTGAAGAAATTTCATTTATGGGTTTTTAGTTCCGCAAAGCCGGATTTTGTGTCTAATGAAGAATGGGAGTTTGAACATCAACAGGTATGTGGTTTTATTTGAAAATATGTAGAAGATAATATTTATAATCATATTGCTGATGAGACACATGCAAAAACTTTATGGGAGAAGATAAAGTCCTTGTATGCCTCTAAATCAGGGAATAATAAATTGTTCTTGTTGAATAGTGATCGGCTATTTAGTATGCCTAAATGCTTCATGACTGCAATTGCACAGTCTGATCATGTAGTTTTAAAAGATTATCGAACCCAAAGGACCAAGAGTCGATCTACCGCTATCTAATGCTACTATGTAAAGCTAAGGCTAATGAATTTCTAAATTTTGGGATGCGGGAAATAAAATAAGTGCGGAATTAAAATCAAATTGAATTAAGATAATGCGAAATATCGATATATAATTCTGTCAATCATCGGGGGTTCGGTAATTCGTGGGCGTTTAGTTTAAAAAGAAAAAATTGTTATTCTGTAGAAAATACCCATTTAAAAGACCTCATCTCACAACACTCTCATGGTCTTGACTTAGACTATGCTCTCAAATCAGAATACGACTCTTGCTCTCTCATGTTACATTTAAAAACACTTTTTGAAAACAGATAAATCCTAATTAACCTCAAAGCGTTCTCGCTGTATTTAAGCCTAATGTTCAGTTTCAGCTATCCGGTTAAGACCTTAAACTCTCGCTTTATTGATCTTAACCTTCGTTACTTTCTCACTCTCAGTGACAAAAGTTATTAATTTGGCAAAAGAAAAAGAAACCAGAAGAATTTATTCCATTAAATTTACGTCACGAATTACTAATCCCCTTTCGATCGATTATAATTACATACCGATACTAAGAGGTTTAGCCAGACATGGCTTTCATGCTATTACTAAATCCAATCTTAATACTAAACACAAGATAGAAGGAATGCATAAAAACATAACGATAAAAATCAAAGCAGATAAACAAAACCTGGAAATTGCATAACAGAACTTGGATTTGATTTTGAAGGTTGGCTTGCAGTTCGATACACTGATTACAACCTTTTCGAATCAATCCAAAACTAAATGGAAATTGTTTATCAATGTGAAAAACAATTTCCTTACAAAAATCCTCTAAAAACAATGTAAAGAAAGTAAACAAAATGCTGGAAAAAACTAAAATGAAAACAGAAAAATATATTGCGTCCCCCTTTTTCCAAAACTGTCTTGTCTTATATAGTGTTAGTGGGCGATGGTTCCATGCATTTAAAGTTCCTCTCCCACATTTAAACCAAACAGTGTCCTCACTGTTCGAAAGTGCGAAGATTGGAATGCAACAATATCCAAAAAAAATCAGCCACGAGGAGGAGGTGGAGGAGCAATCGAGAAAAGATGTTGATAAACGTGATCCAACTGCTCTGTCACCACATCCATGAATTGATGAAAATCCACCTGTAAAGTTGTAAATTCACCTCTAAGGTCAGCAACATTCATTTCGAGCGCCTGAATGGCAGCAGTATGATCCACTTGTTGGGCAACAGGCACAACAGGAGTGCTTGAGCCAGAATCAGAGAGATGGTCAGCATACTGGTCATAATGGTCATAAATCTGTGGAGTCTCAGGGGGTGAAGGTGGAGTTTCAGGTTCATCTAATTCATACATCCAATTATTCAGATTGTGGACACTAGTTCGTTCATAATTTGGTAAGGTAAAGAGATGGACGACTCGGTTATCGATCAGGAGTTCAAAGGTTTTGATAACGCGAAATCGTATATATATATTGACGCATAATTCAACTAATGTTTGACTGACTGGTTTCAATCCGATTTCGGGTTCTTTCCATGTTATTTGTCTGATATTTTGCAGGTATTTGATGATCATGTCTAAACGAAGCAATATGAAGAAAAGAAGCAATTACAGATGAAATATGGACGAAAACCAGATGAAAACAACATGAAAAACACAGAATGCACATTTTGCTGCTGTGACGACCGTCACACCTCCATGACGACCATCACACGGGTGACGACCGTCACACACCATGACGACCGTCATGCATGCAAAAACGCATAGCTTCAATTGAACGTGCAAATACCAGTTCCAAGTCCCAAATAATGGACCACTACTCCCTAATTTTTCTGCTCCAAGTCCACCTTCTTCAAATTACAACCGTTAGAATTTTACCTCTATAAAAGGGGAAGGAGGGGAGCTGAGAAGAAGAGCCGCATTCAGACAACGAAGTGCTGCCCAAATTTATTTCCAGAGCAAAATTTAGTTTCATTCTTTCTGTTTTTTTTTCCTTTCCTTATTCCTGTATTCCATTTCTACAATATTCGTTTGTGCGCTCTATTGGTTTAAAGACATAATCCTGCCGACATCATTGGGATTTGGCCAAAAGCCAATTTGATACGTTACAGGTTTTTCATTATTTCGTTAATTGTAACTTTAATTCTCAGTAATATGAATGTTCTAAGTTTCTGTTTTTATTTATGTTTTACCTTTCCCAAATCCATGTCTAGCTAAATCAGAGTAATCGATATGTAATAATAATTCAGACGGGATTTGATAATAACTGGTTTAAAACTTTCTTTTTCAAAAGTTGTTTATGGTCTGAGTGTTTAAACTTATTTACTGAATAAACGTTCGTCGCGACAGCGAGAACTTATTTAAAAGTAGTTTTGCCACGACAGTGGGAAATTAATTAAGGTACGAACCAACAAGCGACAGTTGCGGTAAGACCAGATAGTAAACACTAGGAATTTGTTTTAATAACAGCGAAAGCACTTTAAAATGGATTAGAACTTAGAGATTTCCAAAAAGTAGTTTTAACCCCGAATGGGACAGCGAAAACGTATATTCGGCCCTTAAAATTATGACTAGCGTCAACAACCATCGTGAGACGAAAGTCTTCAGATCACTATTTTCTGCTTAAATAAATTCTGAAAAATATTTCATATACCAGCAACTTGTCAAATCCCCGAAGAACATAATTATTGCATATCGATTCGCGTAATTATAATTCAAGTAACGTTTTTAGTTCCCTTTAGTGATAGAAATTATTCCCTTAAACATCATCTACCTAGCTAAACATAGTAACTCCCGAGAACACTAGTTTGATTACGAGTCCTTGTGGGATCGATATCTTTTATTACTACGCGATAGACTGTGCACTTGCAGTTAAGTTGTATTAGACATAGAAAGTCGCGATCAGGTATCAGGGCCTAGGTTTCTAACGATGCCACGGTTGAGGCAAAATTGAATATCCATAGGTCATATAGCACCTAAGGGGTTTATGCTAAGGAGTGGTTGTCTCAATCCAATGGCATTGGCAATCATGGTTACTAGGGTGCCTATAATAATCGGTATGTGGTCGGCTTCTGCTATTAGTTTAAAATTGGCCATCATGAAGGCATCCCTATTAACGGGTCGAGCCTGAGAAGCGTAATAAATAATGAAAAGCTCGTCTTTCGACACAGAATAAATATTTTTCCTCTTTACCAAACAGAGTGTGAGCTAGAAACTTATGTAGGTATCGGATATCAGGGTTATGGATACTCTCATAATACACAGTGTTAGGCTCAGGATGATTATTTCCGGATATGCTACCCCAGAAATATTCCAACTCAAGGTTGGTTACTAGTTCCTCTTGTACTATGGTATAAGCATCAGGTCCGCTAGGAAATCCTAGGAGTTCGGCCATCTCACGGTGGGCAAAGTGGTAGTCCATGTTAAATATTCTAAAACTGATAAGGCCACTACTAAAGCCATACCCGTGGTCAGGATGATAAATCAGTGAGCTCAGAAATTCCAAGTTAAGCCTGTGGTAGGAACTAAATCTCCTTTTGATATCAGAAAGCTCCCAACCAATTTGGTTACGAAGGTACATAACACTGTCCTTAATACCTAATCTAGTCATGATGAGTCCATCTGGATATATAGTAAGCGACATCTCTCTCTGAGCAAGGGCTTCGAAGCGCCTCCTCTGGGCTCTACCTCTGAAAGTGATGCCTATATAATCGGCTTGGCTCATCTCTAAAGTTAGTAACTAAGTAATGCTAAGTTAGCCTGTATATAAGTTGACAATAAACGCAAGTTAGTAATGACTAATATGATAGATAAAATTGCATGACTATGCCTGGAACAGAAAAATGAAAAGCATATAAAAGAAATTAAAAATAAAAGATTAGAAAAATAAACAGCAAAATTAAAAAGAAGCGAGTTGTCTCCCACTAAGCACTTTGATTTATGTCGTAAGCTCGACATAATTTTTAAATTCCACTAGTTTTGGGGATGAGTATGCAACTCAGCAAGTGTTAGACTGGCGGAGTAGTCTCTATTTTCAATGTTGTGGTAATGTTTCAGGCGCTGCCTGTTAACTATGAACGGTTCACTAGATTTTCCTTTTATTTCTACTGCGCCATTTTGAAAGACTTTCCTTATCTCAAAGGGACTAGACCACCTAGAGCGAAGTTTTCCTGGGAAAAGTTTTAGTCGAGATTTAAATAGGAGTACTATGTCACCCTCAGTAAACTCTTTCCTCTATATACGCTTATCATGCCACTTTTTAGTTCGTTCTTTATAGATGCGGGCATTCTCGTAAGCGTCCAGCCTAAGCTCTTCTAGTTCATGGATATCTAATATTCTTTTTTTCCCTGCGAAAGTAAAATTTAAGTTAAGGGTCTTAATGGCCCAATATACTTTATGCTCTAATTCTACCGGCAGGTGACATGATTTGCCATAAACTAGTTTAAATGGTGTGGTTCCTATTGGAGTCTTATAGGCTGTCCTATATGCCCACAGAGCTTCGTGTAATTTGGAATGCCAATCTTTCCTAGAGGTCACAACTATTTTTTCTAAGATTTGTTTAATTTCTCTGTTCGAAACCTCTACTTGCCCGCTGGTTCGCAGGTGATAGGGTGTTGCTACACGGTGTCGGACTCCATATTTCATCAATAGTTTTTTGAAAATCCTCGAAATAAAATGAGAGCCACCATCACTGATGACTAGTCTCGCCATACCAAATCTAGGAAAAATTATGTTCTTGAAAAGTCTAATCACTACTTGTGCATCATTTGCCGGAGAAGTTATAGCCTCAATCCATTTCGACACATAATCAATAGCAACGAATATGTACTTGTTACCAAACGACGATGGGAATGGTCCCATGAAATCAATTCCCCACACGTCAAAGACTTCTACTTCCAGAATGCCTTTCAGTGGCGTTCCATATTGCCGGTGCGTTGGCACCGGTCGCAGTTTATGATTGCGATGTGGACATCTTTCCATAGAGTGGGCCAAAAGAGGTCAGACTGTAAAATCTTAGCACAAGTCTTTGAATTGCTCGCATGTCCTCCATAGGGAGTAGAATGACAGTGAGATATTATATTTTCAATTTCATCTTCGGGAACACATTGACGGAAAATACCATCGACACCTCTCTTGAAAAGCAGAGGTTCATCCCAATAATAATGTTTAAGATCGTGGAAGAATTTTTTCTTTTGTTGGTAATTTAAATCTGGTGGAAGAACTCCAGCTGCTAAGTAGTTGACAAAGTCAGCAAACCATGGCAGTGTGGTTTCAGTAAAGATCGCTTCCACGACTTCTTTTGTTTCAGTCTCATTATATATTAAAAATCATTCAACCGTGTTTTCTAACTGAGCTATGAGTCTCTCATAAGGGAAATCATCATTGATAGGCACTTGCTCAGGCTTAGTATCCTCCATTCTCGATAGATGATCAGCTACTACATTTTCAGTTCCTTTCTTGTCTTTAATTTCTAAATCAAATTCTTGTAGTAGTAGTAGTATCCATCTGAGGAGTCTCGGTTTGGCGTCCTTTTTATTCAATAGGTACCTGATTGTGGCGTGATTGGTATAGATAATTATCTTCTCTCCTACTAAGTAAGAAACGAAATTTATCCAAAGCGAACACGACAACTAGAAGTTCTTTTTCTGTGGTGGCGTAGTTTATTTGCGCAGGGTCTAGGATTCTACTAGCGTTATAAATCGCTTGAAGCTTTTTTCTTTTCTCTGTCCTAGAACTGCATCTATGGCATAATCACTAGCATCACACATTATTTCAAATGGTAACCTCTAATCAGGTGGTTGTATGATAGGTGCTGTAATGAGAGTTGTTTTTATTATTCAAAGGCTTTCTGACATTTATCGTCAAAAATGAATTCGGCGTCTTTCATTAATAAGCCAGTCAGCGGTTTGGTAATTTTAGAGAAATCCTTAATGAATCGTCGGTAGAAACCGGTGTGTCCTAAGAAACTTCGTATTTCTCTTACAGTTCTAGGAGGTTGAAGGTTTTCTATAATTTCTATTTTAGCTTTATCTACTTCAATCCCCTTATCAGACACTATGTGTCCAAGTACAATTCCTTGTCGGACCATGAAATGACATTTTTCCCAATTTAACACGAGATTTACTTTTACGCATCTCTCAAGTACCATTTCTAGGTTTGATAAGCATCCTTCAAAACCCTGCCCATAAACAGAAAAATCATCCATAAATACTTCCATGATGTCGTCTATAAAGTCAGCGAAGATTGATATCATGCATCTTTGGAATGTTGCGAGAGCGTTACATAATCCAAACGACATTCGTCGATAGGAAAATGTACCATAAGGACAAGCGAAGGTCGTCTTTTCTTGGTCATCAAGATGAATAGGGATTTAAAAGAATCCTGAATAACCATCTAAATAGCAGAAATATGAGTGCTTAGCTAATCGTTCAAGCATTTGATCAATGAAGGGCAAAGGGAAATGATCCTTTTGAGTAGCTTTGTTTAATTTTATATAATCAATGCACATTCTACTTCTGGTCAAAACTCTTTGTGCTATAGATTCACCTTTTTCGTTCTTAACAACTGTAACACCCCCTTTCTTCGGTACGACATGCACTAGGCTAACCCATTGACTGTCGGAAATCGGGTATATAATTTATGCTTCTAACAACTTTTGTACTTCTTTCTTGACTACATCGCTCAGAATGGGATTTATCCTTATTTTATGTTCTCTAGAGGTCTTATAGTCTTCCTCTAGCATAATGTGATGCATACAAATAGAAGGACTTATTCCTTTCAGATAAAAAATGTTGTATCCCAAAGCAGATGGGTATTTTCTTAAGACATGTAGTAGTTTCGTAGTTTCTATTTGTCCTAAGTCTGCATTGACTATCACTGGTCGTTCGAACCCGGTGTCTAGGAATTCATACCTTAAATTTTTTGGTACTGTTTTAAGTTCTAAAGTCGGTTTTTTTGGGAAAGGCATATGATTGGATGTTAGTGCTAGGCATTCGCTTAGACTGTCATCTTGGTATTCACCACGCCAATTATCATCTTCAAATATTAGAGGTATGGGAATCTTTAGGATTTCTGAATAAGAAATTTGTTCCATCTCCATTTCTCTTATGCATTTGTCGATGGCGTCTAGCAGACAAACTGTATCGTCTATAGCTGGTGCTTGTAAGAATTGTGTCAAAATAAATTCGACTTTTTCTTCACCCACTTCAAAAGTTAGCTTACCTTTCTTTACATCTATAATGGCTCCGGCTGTAGCTAAGAATGGCCTTCCTAATATGATAAGAGTGTTGGCATCCTCTTTTATGTCCATGATTATGAAATCAGTAGGGATATAGAATTGACCTATACGTACCAGAACATTTTCTAATATTCCTATCGGGAATTTAACAGAACGATTGACTAGTTGTACAGACATCTTAGTTGGTCTTAATTCTCCCATATCAAGCCTTTTACATATGGTCAAGGCATTAAGCTAATACTGACTCCTAAGTCACATAGAGCTTTGTCTATGACAAGTTTTCCAATTACGCAAGGTATGGAAAACTACCTGGGTCTTTCAGCTTAGGAGGCATTTTGTTTTGGAGTATCACGCTACACTCAGCAGTAAGCGTAACGATTTCATTATCCTAGATCTTTTTCTTATTTGTTAAGATTTCTTTAAGAAACTTAGCATATAAGGGCATTTGAGTGATAACTTCTGTAAAATGTATTGTGATATTCAATTGTTTCAGAAGTTCAACGAATTTCTTGAATTGCCCCACGTTTTTAGATTTAGCAAATCTTTGAGGATAAGGAATATGAGGTTTAAAAGGTGGTGGAGGCACATATGGTTCTTCTTTTTCTTTGGCCTCTTGGTCACTACCTTCTTTCTCCTTTATGTTTTGGTCGATTTCCTTTTCAGTTTCATTCTCAGTTACTTTTCCAGGATATTGATACATGGCTAGATTCTCAAGTCTCGGGTCGGTTGGTTCGTTCAATTTCGTGCCAATTCGTAGTATGATAGCATTTGCATGTCCTTTTGGATTAGGTTGCGGCTGTCCAGGAAATGTGCCTGCAGGAGCAGCGGTAGGTGCTAGTTGTTGCGCCACTTGCGAAATTTGGGTTTCAAGCATTTTGTTGTGAGTGGCTAAAGCGTCTACCTTGCTTGCTAACTGCTTAATTTGCTCGCGAGTGTGTATGTTTTGATTCAGGAAGTCTTTATTTGTTTGAGCCTGGGTGGCTATGAAGTTTTCCATCATTAATTCAAGGTTAGATTTCCTAGGAGCATTTTGAGCAGCTACGGAAGGTTTCTGACATCCTGGTGGTACAACAGGTGTTTGTCCAGGTGCATACAATGCATTGTTCTTTTTGTACGAAAAGTTCTGATGGTTTTTCCAACCTGGGTTATAGGTATTTGAATAAGGGTTTACTTGAGCATAATTCACTTGGTTTGTGGAAACTCCTGTTAAAAGTTGACATTCAGGGGCAGCATGCCCAGGAACTCCGCATAACTCGCAGTTTGGAGCTATGGAAGCCACGGTGGTTGTAGGGGTTATAGTCAAACTTTTGACCGTTTGCGTGAGAGCATCTACCTTTGCATTAACTTGGTCGAGACTACTTATCTCGTACGTACCACTTTTCATCGGAGGTTTCTCTACTAAGGCTCTTTCACTCCCCCACTGATAGTGGTTTTGAGCCATACTTTCAATAAGCGCATAAGCCTCATTGTAGGGTTTATCCATTAGTGCGCCACCCGCGGCGGTGTCTATTGTCAATCTTGTGTTGTACAAGAGACCATTGTAAAAGGTATGGATGATTATCCATTCTTCCAAACCATAATGTGGACAGATCTTCATCATGTCCTTGTATCTTTCCCATGCTTCAAAAATAGATTCATTGTCCTTCTGTTTGAATCCATTTATTTGGGCTCTTAGCATAGCCATTTTGCTAGGTGGAAAATATCATGCTAAGAACACCTTTTTCAACTTGTTCCACGTAGTGATAGATGCGAACGGTAGAGACTGGAGCCAAGCTCCATCTCTTAATGAGAAAGGGAAAAGACGTAGTCTTATTGCTTCAGAACTGAGACCATTTGCTTTCACTGTATCTGCGTATTGCAAGAATACTGACAAATGTAAGCTCGGGTCCTCCGTGGGATTTCCTGAAAATTGGTTTTGTTGTATAGTAGAAAATAACGAAGGTTTTAGCTCGAAGGTATTTGCCTCGATGGGAGGAGCAACAATACTGTTATGTGGCTCATCCTGCGAAGGGATGACATAATACTTAAGGGTCGATTCTGAGGTACTTCAGCCATAGGTATTGGTAATTCTGGAAAGGGAATTTCAGATGGTGGAAGGTTATACTTAATTCGGAATTTGTTAATTCGGCGTCTTAAACTAATAAAACGCTTGATGTCGTCAATCGGTTGCACAAGCTTCTCACCTTTAGAGCGAGTGTTTGGCATATAATCGACGATTAAAATAGGGAAATAGTTGTCTTAGTCTATACTACGCAACAATAAAGTTACGATATCGACTTAATTGGTCCCCATCAACGGTGCCAAAAACTTGATCGGCTATTTAGTATGCCTAAATGCTTCATGACTGCAAGTGCACAGTCTGATCGTGTAGTTTTAAAAGATTATCGAACCCAAAGGACCAAGAGTCAATCTACCGCTATCTAATGCTACTATGTAAAGCTAAGGCTAATGAATTTCTAAATTTTGGGATGCGAGAAATAAAATAAGTGCGGAATTAAAATCAAATTGAATTAAGATAATGCGAAATATCGGTATATAATTCTGTCAATCATCGGGGGTTCAGTAATTCGTGGGCGTTTAGTTTAAAAATAAAGAATTGTTATTCTATAGAAAATACCCATTTAAAAGACCTTATCTCACACTCTCGTGGTCTTGACTTAGACTATGCTCTCAAATCAGGATGCGGTTATCGCTCTCTCATTTTGCATTTAAAAACACTTTTTGAAAATAGATAAATCCTAATTAACCTTAAAACGCTCTCGCTGTATTTAAGCCTAATGTTCAGTTTCAGCTATCCAGTTAAGACCTCAAACTCTCGCTTTATTGATCTTAACCTTCGTTACTTTCTCACTCTCGTGACAAAAGTTATTAATTTGGCAAAAGAAATAGAGACCAGAAGAATTTATTCCACTAAATTTACGTCACGAATTACTAATCCCCTTTCGATTGATTGTAATTACATACCGATACTAATAGGTTTAGTCAGACATGGATTTCATGCTATTACTAAATCCAATCCTAATACTAAACATAAGATAGAAGGAATGCATAAAAATATAATGACAAAAATTAAAGCAGATAAACAAAATCTGGAAATTGCAGAACAAAACTTGGATTTGATTTTGAAGGCCGCCTTACAGTTCGGTACAATGATTACAACCTTTTCAAATCAATCCTAAACTAAATGACAATTTTTATCAATGTGAAAAAAAAAATTGCCTTACAAAAATCCTCTAAAAACAATGTAAAGAAACTAAACAAAATGCTGGAAAAAACTAAAACGAAAACAGAAAAATAGATTGCGTCCCCCTTTTTCCAAAACTGCCTTATCTTATATAGTGTTAGTGGGCGATGGTTCCATGCATTTGAGGCTTCCAACGAGGAGAAAAATAAGGAGAGAATTTAGCCAGGGAATTGATAAAAATTAGGGAGAACGTGGAAAAAATCTAGGAGGAAGTGGCAGGCGCCACTTCCCGTTCTTGCAGGAGTGGCAGTTGCCACTTCCTAATAGTTAGGAGTGGCACTCGCCATCCCCATGCATGTGGCAGCCGCCACTCTTCATGTATCCTTTAGGTGGCAGGCACCACCTCTTCATGTTGTTCATGTGGCAGGCACCACATCCAAGTGGCAAGTGCCACTTGGTGTGTGGTGGCCCCCACACCTTTTTTTTCTTTCCTTTCTCTTTCTTTCTTCTTCTTTTCTTTCCATGGTCTTTTCTTCCTTTTTTCTTCCCATTTCCTTCATTTATTTCTCCTTTTATTCTTTTAGTTCATATTTATGGTAACCTACAAAACAGAAAAAAAACAAGGGCGTAATCGAAGATAAATCAAATAAAACAGTAATAAAATCAGATAAAATTCATGCAAGTCAAGTCAAATATCCGATATAATTTCGCGTTATCAAATAGCTTCATAAGTTTGAAGTATAAGAAGGGGACTTCTATTCCAGATTTCTTGAGTAAATTTCAAGGTCTCCTTGATCAAATGTCATGAATGAGTATCAAATTTGATGATGAACTTTTGAGATTATTTTTATTGTTATCTTTACGAGAGTCTTGGGAGAAATTTTGGGTTTCTATCACAAGTTCTGTTCCTAGAGGTGTTTTTTTTTTGGAAACGACTAATGGTGGTATTCTTAATGAGGATATGAGAAGGAAGATGCATGGTTATTCATCTCAACTCGAGTTACTTGTCACTGAAAATAGGGGGAGAAGTCATAAAAAGGAATCAAATGGTGGTAGAGAGAATAGCAGAAGCGAGTCCAGGCCGCGATACAAGAATCTGGAGTGTCATTATTGTCATAAAATAGGACACGTACACAAGTATTGCTATCAGTGGAAAAGAGATAACAAAGGCAAGAAGGATAAGTCTAAACAAAGAGCCCATAAAGATCATGATGATGATCGTTTTACTACTGCTACTATTGATGATCTTGTTATTCTCCGTAATCACGAGTTTGTTAATCTTGTACCAGACGAGAGCATGTGGATAGTTGATAGTGGTGCTACATTGCATGTTACACCAAGGAAGGATTTCTTCACATCTTATACTTCTGGTGATTTTGGAGTGTTGGAGATGGATAATGATGGTGTATCTAAGGTAATTTGTGTTGGTGATGTTTGCTTGAAAACTAACATGGGAATGCAATTGTTGCTTAAAGGTGTCAAACATGCTCCAGATGTCTGCTTTAATTTAATCTATGTGCATTGCTATATGATCGTGGTTATGATATTCACTTTGGTTATGAAAATTGGAAACTCAACAAAGTTAACTTGGTAGTGGCTAAAGGGGAAAAACTTTCTAAATTGTATTAGACAAAAGCTTTGGTTGCTAGGAACAGTGTGAATGCTATCGCCATGGAAGCATCTTTGTGACACTGAAGACTTAGTCATATTAGTGAAAAGGGGCTGAATATTTTGGCTAAAAAGGATGTTCTTCCTGGATTAAATAATGTAGATTTGGATAAGTGTTCTCATTGCATGGCTGGTAAACAAACTAGAGTATCTTTCAAGAGACATCCTCCCTCAAGGAAGTCAAAGTTGCTTCAATTGGTACATTTTGATGTTTGTAGTACATTAAAGATAAAATCCTTTAGTGATGCACTTTATTTTGTTACCTTTATTGATGATTGCTCCAGGAAACTATGGGTTTATGCCTTAAAGACAAAAAACCAAGTTTTGGAAAAGTTTTAAAAATTCCATGCTTTGGTCGAGAGGCAAACAGACAAGAAGCTGAAATGTGTCCATTTAGATAATGGTGGAGAGTGTTGTGGACCATTTAATTCTTATTGCAAGCAGTGTGTTATTGCACATGAAAAGCTCCTCCTAAAACTCCTCAATTGAATGGTTTAGCAGAGAGGATGAATCAAACACTAATTGAGAAAGTAAGGTGTATGCTCTCTGAAGCTAAGTTGCCCGATCATTATTCGGGCGAGACACTTTACACGACAATGCATGTTCTTAATCTCACTCTTACTGTTACTTTGAACAGTGAAGTTCCAAACAAAACTTGGTTTGGAAAGAATGTCAAGTATGCTCATTTGAGAGTCTTTGGTTGTAAGGCTTTTGTGCGTATTCCAAAGGATAAAAGATCCAAGTTGGATGCAAGATCAAAACAATGTATCTTCATCGGCTATGGGCAAGATGAGTTTGGCTACAAGTTGTATGATCTCGTAGGGAAGAAGCTTATTTGAAGCCACGATGTAATGTTTATGGAAGACCAAACTATTGAAGATATTGATAAGGTAGAAAAGACTACACCCAAGAAAGATATCAGTTTGTCTTATGTTGATCCAGTTCGGTTACCTAGTCATAATCTGGATTTTATTGGTGGTGATGATCAACAACTTAGAGATGATGTAAATATTCCAACTAATGATGGTTAAGGGGATAGCGATTTGTCACGGGATGAGAATCTTGGTGAAACTCCAGAATTACCTAAAGTTCATCCTAGAAGGTCTAACAAACATAGATAGCCTTCTACAAGGTATAATTCTGATGAGTATGTGACCTTAACTGATGAGGATGGACCCAAATGTTTTCAAGAGGCCATGGAAAGTGATGAAAATCAAAAGCGAATGGATGAAATGCATGATGAGATGAGATCATTTCATGATAATCACACTTATGATTTAGTGAAGCTACCTAAAGGCAAAAGGGCTTTAGAAAACATATGGATTTATAGAGTTAAACATGAAAGTAACTCTAAGTCTCCAAGATATAAATCTAAAATTAGTGGTGAAAGGTTTCTGTCAAAGAAAGGGTGTTTATTTTAATTATATTTTCTCAACTGTTGTAAAAATGTCATCAATTAGAACCGTGTTGAGTTTGTATGCTACTCTTAATTTAGAGGTTGAGCAAATGGGTGTGAAAACGACTTTCCTTCATGGTGATTTGGAGGAAGAGATCTACATGAAACAACCCGGTGATTTTCAAGTTAAAGGTAAAGAAGATCGTGTGTGTAGATTGAGAAAGAGTTTATATGGGTTGAAGCAAGCTCCAAGGCAGTGGTACAAGAAGTTTGAGTTTGTTATGTGTGATCAAGGATACCAGAAGATTACTTTAGAACATTGCGTCTTTGTTAGAAAATTTTCTAACAATGACTTCATTATTTTGTTGTTATATGTTAATGATATGCTTATTGTAGGAAAAATTATTTCTAACATTAACATGTTAAAGAAGCAACTAGGAGAGTCATTTGCCATGAAAGATATGATAACAACTAAACAGAATCTTGGCATTAGAATCATGTGTGACAGAAAAGAGAAGAAACTTTAGATGTCACAAGAAAATTATATCGAAAGAGTGCTGCAAATATTCAAAATGAAAAGTTCTAAGGGGTAAACACTCCTCTCGCTACTCATTTCAAGTTGACTTCTAATCAAAGTCTTTCAAGTGAAGATGAAGCTTTTGATATGAAACGTATTCCTTATGAGTCTTTTGTGGGTAGTTTGATGCATGCAATGGTGTGTACAAGATCAGATATAGCACATGTTGTTGGTATAGTTAGTAGATTTTTATAAAATCCAGGTAGAGAGCATTGGAATGCTGTAAAATGGATTTTAAGGTATCTTCGTGGTACTACTTCTACGAGGTTTTATTTTGGAGGAGATAAGCCTACTATAGTGGGGTACTCTGACTTTGATATGACTGGAGACATTAATCCCAGAAAGTCCACTTGGGCTACATGATTAAATTTGCAAGGGGAGTTGTTGCTTGGTAGTCCAGATTGCAAAAGTGTGTAGCACTATCTACTACAGATGCTGAGTTTATTGCAAATACTTAAGCATGCAAAGATTTACTATAGTTGAAGAAATTTTTGCAGGAGCTTGATTTTGTTCCATACAAATATGTGTTATTTGTTGATAGTCAAAACATTATTCATCTTGGTAAGAATCTGACTTTTCATAATAGGTCCAAACACATTGATGTGAGATATCATTGGATACATGATGTTTGGGATGCTAAGGTGTTATAGTTAGCTAAAGTTCATACAGATGATAATGGTTCTGATATGATGACTAAAGCATTATCAAGAGGGAAATTTGAAGCTTGTTAGGATTCGATGGTTTGGCGATTTCCTCCACATAGTTGTGATGGGGAGATTTCTTGGGTTTATACTTCCTTCCTATGTGGAGAAAGACCCAAATATGATTAACTCATTTGTCTCACTTATTTAAGTGGAAAGGATCAATTTAGGGTTGATAGAGATAGACGAAAAATAAGGATTCAAAAGAGAGAGAAAAGGAGAGAAACTCATTACTGTTTTTCTGCAACCAATCTCAATAAATCGACGATCCCTGATTCATTAACCGTTTGATCAAGCTCAAATTTGGTGGGCAGGTTCAAAACACATATATCTAACTTTTGACCGTTCATAATTTCAAAACAAAGTATGAGGTGAACGTTATTAGCTTGCACTAAACTGCAGATTTGGGGAAAAAATTTCAGCTTTTGATTCTTATTTGTAAGCTAGTTTGCTTTGTGGTTTGCGGTTGTTAGCACTAGTTTGTGAATCAGTTTAAGACTCTCTTGTACTTTTAATTGATTATAGTAGAATTATTTTTTTGGTTTGGACGACTCATGATTTTTATTCTCATATTGAGGGGTTTTCCGCGTTAAAAATATCGATATTCATTTGTGCATTTTTTTGTTCGATTTACCGTCTTATATTTGTTGTTGATCCTCAAAATTTCTACAAGTTTAAAGAATTTTATATTCACTCCATATTAGTCTATTATTGTGTCTTAATTTCCCATCATAATAAAAATATACTAATAGATTAAAAAAATATTACATTATTATTCAATAAAAATATACCACTTTATCATATTATACAAATAATTTAAAATTTTTAATCTAAATTTACGCAATATACAATTATCACGGGTGAAATATAAAGAGCCGATAGAAGTACGCGGCCTACTATAAAAGTATGTGGCGTAGTATTTTTCATGTGTGGCACACAGCAAACCACACTGAATTTTTTTAACTAAAACGAAAAGCAAAGGATTTACATTAAAATAAAAAAACCAAAAGCACAAAGAATGAGTAGACATGCAGCCGAAAAAAACCACACTGAATTAATTGAATCCTTTACCTACCAACCACAGATCCTTTATTTGATGTGTTTGTTTGGTGAAAGACATTATTGATTAGGACTATTTTTATACTATTTTAGTATTTTTGTTGAAGAAGAGTGAAGACATTCTCTTCACTTTTTTGGCCACTTGTTTTTGGCAAAATCAAATCCAACAACACATCATGGATTTCCTACCAACCCCAATATCATTGCTTCTGGCTGCGCATCTCTCTTACCAATTAAATTAAACACATACTCCATTGCAAATTTTGTATTAGTATGTATTAAGTAAAGATAATAATATAACTTATTTTGTATTTTGCAAGAATAAATTCTAATATGTAAACTTATTTTTTAAAGACTAAATAACTTATATTTTAAAGGACAAAAGCTAAAACAAATGATCCTATAATTTATCTGTTTGTTTTATATGTGAATGTTAGTTCTTATTAAAAAGTGTGAATACATACTTAATTGCATATTATATATATATATATATATATATATATATATATATATATATATATATATATATATATATATATATATATATATATATATATATATATATATATATATATATATATATATATATATATATATATATATATATACACACACACCAAGACCGTCTTTGAGGGTGTGCAAGGCGGCCTACAGAACAAGACCTCACATTTTTTATTGATTAATCTATAAAAAAAGTCTCCATACGCATATTTCACAATTATTTTACAATTAAATAGAGTCTTTTAAAAAAAATTCACCACTCAAGTATAAGTAACTTCAATTTTTTACACAGGACCTCTCAAAAGTTTGAGACGACTATAATATACACATGTATTCAATGGATAAATTAATAGTATTGATTAAAGTTGTAATTAAAAATTGCATTTGGTAGTTTAAAATAAATTTTATATTAATTTTTTCTTCAAAGAGTGCTTATAGTTATTGGTGGAAATAAGCCAGACCGATAACACGAGCCTACGAGTCCAGCCTACACAGACTCAGTTTAGGTCAAACTTTTTTTTTAATAGAAAATATCTAGACTTTTTTATAAACCTATTTAGTTAAAAATATTAGGTCTTATGTTATGAAAAAAACTTTTTAAACTTAACAAGTCGGCCTATTTAAATAAATGTGAATGATTTTTTTATTATTTATGTTTTGTACTTTGAATTAAAATACATAAATAAAAATTGGTTATCTTGAAAAACTTATGAAAATAAGATAAAAACGCCTTATGAACAATGGTATAAGTTATTTTCATAAGTTATCTAGGTGTGTTTGGTTTGGGGTAGATGGAGGGGAGGGGAGGTGAAAGTTTTAATTAAATATGTTTGGTTCAAATCTTAGGAGGGGAGGGGAGGGGAGCAAAATCCCTCCAAAACATACTTTTTGGTTCCCTCCGAATTTGGGGGATTTGGAGGGGAGGGGAGGGAATATGAGTTTTGATATTTAAAAATTATTATATTTACTAAAATATCCTCAGTTTAATTTCAGTATTTCAAAACTATTTGTTTTCTTTCGTGTTATTACTTTTTCTCGATTGTTTCCATCAACTTATTATAATTGTTCTCCACCTTCAAATTATTTTTATAATTTCTATACTTAATATAAATCATAATCATTGTCTTTTTAAAAAAAATTATGTTTAGTTATATTCGTTTTTTTCTTTTAATTTTGTTATGTATTCTATCATATTTTCTTTTATATCAAATTGTAAACCATTCATTTTATTTATTTTTGTTTATTCATTTTATTAAATATTTTGAACCAATTAATATTTAATAATAAGTTATTTTATATATTTGTTTTGTTATATGATTCATAATAATTTAAACGATGTTATTGGCATATAGTTCAATTTATGTTGGAAAGTTATAAGTCGAATCAATTGTACTCAATTTTTTAATTTTATTTGACAAATAAATACTTTTTTAATCACTCAATATTAAAAATTTTATTACCAACAAAAATAGCATGAATTTTTCACATTTTAATATCATATGACTTATATAAGATTATAAGGATAAAAATGTAAATTATTAATAAAACTCCTCCCCTCCCCTTCTGAACCAAACATATTTTTAATTAAAATCCCTCCCATCCCCTCCCCTCCTCTCTTTTGAACCAAACACTTATCTGATTAAAAAAATCACTCACCTCCCCTCCCCTCCCCTCCCCTTCATTAAAATTTCTACCATCCCTTCCCCCTCATTTGAACCAAACAGACAAATAATCTCACAAAACTTATGCTAATAGGTAACTTAAATAAATCAATGTAAACAAACTTTTAGTCTCATTGATTTTTTAGTTTGTTAGTTTATTTAAAATAACAGATTTTTATGTAGGCAAATAGACTAACTAGACCGTAGAAAAGATCAGACTCAGACTTAAATATAAGCATATGACAGGCAACAGGCTAGGCTTAGGCTTCAGTTTTTTTGACAGGGCTGACTTAGATTTGACAAAGGATAACTCGACGTAGCTCATTTCCACCCCTACTTATAGTCTTATAACTTATAATGTATTTGGTAGATTTTATATTAGTCTAAGAGTCTAATAATTAGTAGGGTCCTAAAACAGAACCAGTTTATTAGACATCTCTGTTTTGTCCGCATTTTAGTGTGGAATAAGTCAATGATTTAAACCATCATTCTCTAATTTGTTTGTTTCAACCCCGTCTTTTTTTTTTCTCGAGATTCTGCAGACACGAATATTAACATAATTTTACACATTTTTAAAAGTGTAGTACCTGCAGGATAGGTTAAGCTTTTATACTCGCACCTTCAACTCCAATTGTCCCACTCCGCCCACCGTATTTTTTTACGAGTTTTATAGAATGGAAGATTGACATGCCGCCATTCCTAATAATTAGTATAATTTATCCTCTTACAAATAAATAAATATAATTTTTGGAATTCGAACATGCACTTTACAATTAGATAATTCCTTACAATTAGATAATTTCTGTAGTTATCAACTTAAGTTAATTAACGAGACACTTTTTATATTTTATAGTGATATTTATTTCAAATTTAATATTTTATCATGTCATTCTATACTTATAGAAAAAACTAAAATTTTAAATAAAAAATAAATAAAGGTACTTTTGTATTATTTGGTTTTCACGTTTATAAATTATCATTAAATATTATTTATATATGAACGAATGGTAATTATATAATAAGTTGTGTCGTTGATTTTATTAGATGGCAAAATCAATTCTCTTAAAAATAATATTTATGGATTTAGAAGACGCGACATTGATATTCATGCCCATTTGAAATATTTACAAAAGATTCAGAGTCTCCGATGTTAGAAAGCAAAAAATGTCAAACACAAATGGTGTGAATGTATTGTCTAAGACAAACACATTTTCTCATGTTTGACCATTTTACTTGAAGCAACTTTGAGAGCTCCTAGTAAAACCTTCAAACTTTAATCTCACAAGTAGGGAAATCCTTGTCAAATCTACACATATATCTTTTCCTCCTACCCACTAATACACCATACTGTCTGTTGATCTAAGTGTTGATCGTCCCTCCTGTGGGTCAGTAAAAAAGTTCACAAGTGCTTATTTCTTTAGAGATAGTTTCGTTTGCCTAAATATTTCAAAAATGATACCCCTATCAAATTAATGTCAACACATGAAGTTTGAAAGTTCCTTGTAATGAAACTATTATTCGATATCTAAAGATAGTGTAGTATTCTACTAGTGACATATGCATACCTGACCCATCAACAAGAATAGTTAGAAGAAAATCCTAAGCATGCATTAGTTGAAAACACCAAAAAAACTACGTTCAATCTCGTGGTTATGTTAAACTTAACTTCTGTCTCTTTAACACTTCTACTAAAAAGGACATTCACCAAAACATCTTGGGCTTTAGGGGGCAACACCCTTACTAGTATAACTGCTAAAATTAAAAGTCAAATACGTACCGCTAAGACCATATGAAGCTTTGTCAAAATCAGAGTTTATACCACATATTCAGTTGTCTCTCATTATATGATATTGTAACACCAAAGAATGGGTCGTGGAAGACACAAAATCATAGTTGGCACCCTCTACCTCTTAGTACAAACCTAACTCACAATCCTAATAGGTAAAGAAGCCACCGCCCATTGAAGAAGGTTCTCAAAGAAATTACATCTACCAATCACAATGTCTTCGACCACATCTCGCAACTCTTTGTTAACCCAAATAGTTTCCTCCCCTATATGAATCGGTTGACACATCCTCATACCAAAAGCAAGTTTAGAGATACCCATGCACGAACGAAGTAGAAGAAACTTACTTTATGGACCCCTTAAATGTGAAAGAAGATAGACTAACTCAATAACCCTAACAATTCTCTTCATGGACAAACTCTTGATAAAACATCTATCTCAACTAATAGCCCATTTGAAAATTTTCATCCCCAACATCGGTCTTCCAATATCTAAAGTGAATAACCCTCCTAGATGCTTACTGCCATCATACAAAGGTCAAAAGATCTCAACCTTACAGATATTAAAAAGGTGTAACATAATAACAAAAAGGAGAGACCCAATGAGTCTCCTTGTTGAACTTAAGTGTTTGACAAAATATGTTCCTCTTTAAGGTACAAGTTTGTTGCCTGACCATAAAGAAACTCAATACACCGAGAAATAGATGGACATCTCGCCTTCACCTCACGAGTAATGTTGGTTGGGATACCATGTTAAAAAAATTTGAGAGATCTATTATGAGTATAGCCAAATAACCATCTCTAAGTCGCTTGTTAAATACCTTGTCTTGTATTATGTAATATGACCTCAACATCACCTGATACACCAACCTTAAACTGAAAGTCTTGGAGATATTTCGCCAAATCCTTACAGACTCCTTTCACAACAACCTTGGATATGTGAAACCTTAAAATAGAGCAAATGACAATAGAGAGTATCCCCATTAAAATTTAAAAATGGTGTTAAGGGTGTGAAAACTATAATCTCTACCAAACTCATAAGAAAACTTCCTCTTAGCCATATAAAATATATGTATCCCAATTAAAATTTAAAAATGGTGTTAAGGTTGTGAAAACTATAATCTCTACCAAACTCATCAGAAAACTTCCTTAGTCATATAAAATATATGTTGTCACAATAGAACCTTCTCCACACAATATGTATAATAGGTGTTAAGCTTACAAATAATTTCTACTACGTGATGTTCCTTTAAAAAAAGATTCATTGTACTTGAAAATAATGTCAACTATTGCCACAAGGTAAACTTCAAAGGCAATGGTGGATCAACATGGAGGGAAGTGGGCGTCCAAAATCTTCATTATATCTTCATTACAGTTTATAAAATTGTTTTGAAACTTATAATTATACTTTAAATATTAAATTACTTTATATAAAAACTAAGAGTGAAAACCTATTTTGTTCCTCACAAAAACTACAACACCCAAATGAATCTTAGAGAAAAATAGAATCGTATTTAATCTCTTACAAAATTAAACATGGTTATATTAGTCTCTAAATTATTTGACTCACCAAAAACATTTATGTGACGGCTTTTTTTTAATATCGTTTGTGATGAGATTTTGCATATTTTAATTTTAAATTATTTTAAATTTTACTTAATATTCGTTTATTTTAATCTTAACAATTATCAAAAATTCAAAAACATTATACATTTTGCCAAAGGCTCAAACCACTGTCCCTAAAGTTGGGGAGCAAAGTAGATAACAATTGGACTATTGTGTCTTCTAATTATATGGTTTACACATTAAACATATATTTGAAGACTAACTCTTTTTTTAGATATTACTAACAAATTAATATTAAAATGTGTTTAGATTTTATTTTTAAATTCATACACACATGAGTGATTTTTCAATTATCATCCAAATATATTTTAGTAAATTAATTTAATGTAATATTATTTAAACATGTAAAATTTATACGTATAAATATAATGTGTTAATAAATATACACAAAAATTTTATTAAATGTGTTTGGGTAATATCTAAATGTGATTTAAGTGGCTGTAAATTTTATTTATATATTTATCTTTAATAATATTGGGTATTTAAATATATTTAGATGGCATTAAAAAGTCACATTTAATATAAATAATTCAAATATTGAGTTCAAACACATTTTAATAGTATATAACAAAGAATCAAATAGTATTATTTTTAATGATATTTAAAAAAGAATAAGATAGTGTAAGAAATAATAAATAATATATTATTTTAATGATACACAAGAAAGAATAAATATTTAAATATGTTTAAATATTATTAAAATAAATAAATAATTTTATTTTTTTAATAAATATTTTGCTTTAAATACATTTGTGATTAAAATTTTGGGTTAATTTGAACTAAAAATTGTGAACTATTTATGATCTGTGATTCAAATGTGTTTGAATAATATCTATATAATTTTAGTGAGTGTGAATTTTATTTTAAGATTTATTATCAAAATATTTAAAGTTTTGTTAGTAATTCAAAAATAACAAAACAATGTATTAATAAGTATTTAATTTGTGCAATTTTCAAACAAAAGTATATTGTCTCTAGTAGTAGATAAGATGACAATTATACATATTATACATATTTTTAGAGGGTACCTTTAAAATTATCTATAATAAATATGATAAAAATATGTAAAATAGATACAAACATAACCACATGAAATTACCTATTAAAATAAGTAGATATTAACGTTTGTACAATTATATTAGTATTCACACAATATATGTTTATTACTATATATAAGCATATTTACTATGCATCCATCCCACTAAAATAAGTATTTGTTTATTTCTTAATTTAAAAATAATATTTTTAAATTTTTTTAATTGTTGTTAAAATTTAAAATAACATAATAAAATATAATTTTTTGACAATTTTTTTTAAATGTCAATAAAAGGTATTGGAGATGAGTACTTTAGGTATCCATAAAAAAATATATACAAAAGTTAGTGTCCATCGTATTTGAGTCAAATAAATACGATGTTTTTTTAAATGTGATATACGTGAATTGAAGAAATCCTGATATTTGAGTCATATTTTTTATGTATATCACATTAAAAAAACATCATATTTAATTATTAAAACATAAAACATCGTATTTGAGTCATATTTTCTATATATATCACATTAAAGAAACATCATATTTATTTATTAAAAAATGAAACATCGTATTAACGACATTTTTTTCCTATAACTTTTATGTTTATGGAAACTCATTCTATTAATTTTCACCATTAGCTCTTATTATTTTCAAAAAATATTTACTAATGTAAAATACACAAAGTGTAATATTGTTTTATTTCCAATTTTTTCTTCTTCTTTCCTACATTTCTCCACTTCTCCATTTATTTACCATTTATATTACTTTACATTCTTAATTTCCCCATAAATTTTCTTACCTTTTTTCGTTAGGAAGTATTCTACTAAGACTAACAATTTAATCATTTTTGTTAGTCTCAATTTTTTAATTGATTGTCTCTTTTTATTTATCGACAGTATTGACTGAATTTAATTAATACAGAATTTTAATGTATTTTATTTAATATAAAGAATTATTTTAAAAATCTTTAATATTATTTTGTTTGATCTTATTTATTTTAGAATTTATTAAATAATTAATATATATAATTTATATAATAAATAAAATACACTAGTTATTTAATAAATTTAAAGAACATTTTTTATATATTGAACCAAGAGGAATATTATTCTTAAAGTACAAATTAATTTGATATAATATCGAAAAATTATATTTTAACACCATATTTAAATGTCCACCGCTCTGTAGCAATATTTTCTCGTTTTTCATTCGTTCAAAATTAAAGCAACATTTATTCCAAAAAAATAATATTAAAGCAACATTATTATCACCTGAAAAACAAACTACTACTCCAAAAACTCTGACTAATTAATGCATATATTAATGCTGCTTAATTTTAGACATCACGTTTATTCATTTTTAAGAGTGAAGTTTCAATCAATAAGATGAATAAATTAAGACCCCTCAAATTTGTAATGAAGTGTATTTGAATTATATACAATCTATACACACCGTTTCTTGAATAAATTTTAAAAAATAATAATTTTTCTAAGATTAGGTTGAAATCTATGAGTTTTAGTTAAAGTTAAATTAGATGAGATTTCTTATCATTTAATTAAAATGTTGTCAAGGAGTAATTTTCAAAAATAATTTAAAAATAAAAAAATAATATTAAACCCCGTTGATCATAAACCCTGTCCTGTGACTGTAATCAACCACCACCGATTCATTTATAACTGACCGAACCTCCATTTGACGAGTCGTGCTTGATTCCAACAACTTTCCACCCCCATTCACTCTCTCACTCATCAACCATGGCCGCCGCAAATTTAACTTCCCAAACCCTCAGAATCCCCACACCAACCTCCCTCTCTCTCGCCTCCAAACTTCCTCTCTCCTCCGCTTTCTCCCTCCCCCTCCCTTCCCACCGCCGTCGCTCTCTAGTCGTCTACGTCTCCGCCGACGCCAAACCCACCGTCCTCGTCGCCGAGAAGCTCGGCGAAGCTGGTCTAGCTCTTCTCAAAGACTTCGCCAACGTGGATTGCTCCTACAATCTCAGCCCCGAGGAGCTTTGCACTAAGATCTCGCTATGTGACGCTCTCATCGTCCGGAGTGGGACTAAGGTCTCTCGTGAAGTCTTTGAGTCCTCCGGTGGTAGGCTTAAGGTAGTGGGAAGAGCTGGTGTGGGAATCGATAACGTGGATCTGGCCGCCGCTACTGAACATGGTTGCTTGGTTGTTAATGCTCCCACTGCCAATACTGTTGCTGCCGCGGAGCACGGGATCGCTCTCTTGGCTGCCATGGCTAGAAATGTTGCTCAGGCTGATGCTTCTATTAAAGCTGGTACGTTTTTTAGTTGAAGCATTTTTTCAAACACCTTGGTTGTTATATTTTTTTTAGATCCTGTTGCTTTTAGTTTGTACTTTTTGTTTTCTTTCATTTCATTTCACGTCATTTTATTCTTTGTGGTGTCAACTACTTGTTGACATGGTAACGTAAGCGTAAAATTCTCCAGTAAGAGGGATTTTTTTATATGAGGTAATACTTTGGTTTTTTTTATTCATTTAAATTTTATGTATTTTATGAGTGCTGTTTATGTTGTGTCTTTAGTGATTAGTTTATCTGGTTGATTGGATTTGTGCTGGTTTGTGATTCATGTAGGGAAATGGTTGAGAAATAAGTATGTTGGAGTTTCCCTTGTTGGGAAGACACTTGCTGTACTGGGATTTGGGAAGGTTGGTACTGAAGTTGCTAGGCGTGCTAAGGGGCTTGGGATGAGTGTTATTGCTCATGATCCTTATGCTCCTGCTGATCGTGCGCGTGCTATTGGTGTGGAGCTTGTGAGCTTTGATGAGGCCATTGCTACTGCTGATTTCATCTCATTGCATATGCCGCTTACGCCTGCTACCTCGAAGATGCTAAATGATGAGACTTTTGCTAAGATGAAGAAAGGAGTTCGAATTGTTAATGTTGCTCGTGGTGGAGTCATTGATGAGGATGCGCTTGTTAGAGCATTGGATTCTGGAATTGTAGCTCAGGTTTGAAGCGTTGAGCAACTAATAGTTTACTATTCTAGAGGATAATAATTGATAATTAGTTTGGTCAAAATAATGATAGTTTATGTCTCTTTGTTTCAGGCGGCTCTTGATGTTTTCACTGTGGAACCACCCACCAAAGACAGCAAGTTGGTTTTACATGAGCTAGTTACTGCGACACCTCATCTAGGTGCCAGTACAACGGAAGCTCAGGTAAGATACTTAAAGCAAATTGCTTATGACTGCAAGTTTTACCTTTGTTCCCCATTTTTCACTATAGTGTCTAACAACCTTTGAAAATGATGACCAGGAAGGTGTGGCTATTGAAATAGCAGAAGCTGTTGTTGGGGCGTTGAAAGGGGAGCTTGCTGCTACTGCAGTCAATGCACCAATGGTTTCCTCAGAGGTACTAGAAGAAAAATCATATTTATGCGTTTATATCATGATATATACCTTGCTTCATGGTATTGCTATTGCTTCTCTCCCATATCTATATTGTTTTTCATGTCGAATAATTCTTTAACTTGTGTAACCATATCCAAATGTTGGAAGTGATATTTAGAACCAAAGTCTAATTTTTAAATTTTAACTGCTATTAGATCAGCTGTTTCGATGATAAATGTACAAGTTTGATTTGAGAATTTTAATACAATGATTTTATTATGAGTTTTATTACCTGCCTTTATCTCTTGAGCTTTGAAACTCTGGCTTTATCTCAAGCTTATCATAACGATAAAAGAATTAATGGATTGGAATTGGTGATGAAATTGGCCAGTGGAATGGCCCAAGTTTAACACCTTTTTAATTTCTCTGTGACTGACTGCAGGTGTTAACTGAGCTAAAACCATTTGTTGTTCTTGCTGAGAAACTGGGTAGGCTGGCTGTTCAACTGGTAGCTGGAGGGAGTGGTATAAAATCAGTGAAAGTGACTTATGCTTCCGCTAGGGCCCCAGATGATCTTGACACTCGTCTTCTTCGTGCTATGATAACAAAGGGTCTGATTGAGCCCATATCCAGTGTTTTTGTGAACTTAGTTAACGCCGACTTCACTGCTAAACAAAGAGGGCTAAGATTATCCGAGGAGAGAGTTATTCTTGATGGTTCACCTGAGAATCCACTTGAATTCATCCAGGTCCAGATTGCTAATGTGGAATCTCGGTTTGCCAGTGCCATATCAGATTTAGGGGAGGTTACAGTTGAGGGTCGAGTGAAAGATGGTGTCCCTCATCTTACAAAGGTTGGATCTTTTGAAGTTGATGTAAGTTTGGAAGGTAGCATCATACTTTGCAGACAGGTAGATCAACCAGGTCTGATTGGAAAGGTTGGAAGCATCTTGGGTGAAGAGAATGTGAATGTCAGCTTCATGAGTGTTGGAAGGAATGCTCCAAGAAAGCATGCTGTCATGGCAATCGGAGTTGATGAACAACCCCGCAAAGAAAGTCTGAAAAGGATTGGAGACATTCCTGCCATCGAAGAGTTTGTTTTCCTCAAGTTGTAAGATTAATGTTTGTCTTGTGTTCTATTTTTCTTTTCGATTGGGCATATCTGGCAGCTGTGCCCAGTTTTGATGTATCATCATGAACGAGTAGTGAGTCTTCGGGAGATGAGGAAAAGAATAATTTAGTTTAGTGAGATTCCTGCTTTTTCATTTTCATTTGAAAATAGAGAAAAACAATATGTTGCAAGTTTCAATGAATCACTCACTTTTTAAACTATAGTTATGCTTTTATGTTTGAATTATTTGGGAAAGGAGAGCTTTCTACCCCTGAATTGAATTCTCTATGATCCAACACTGCACCCAAGTTTAAGGATATGATTGGTGATTAGGATAAATCTCTGTCCTGAGGTGTTTAAATATTCGTTAATTAGAAGAATTTCAACAAAGATAATATAATGCGCCAGAGTTTATGTTATGATTTAGCTATGAAGCGTTGAAACGATGCCATCACCAAAGATTGGTGAAATAATGGTCAACAGAGTAAAGAGGAACAAATAATTAATTAATAAGGGAAATAAGTCTTCATGTATGAAAGATTACTCGGCTTTTGTTTTCTATTGTGGAAGGTTTGGATTTGGACACCAATTCAAAGATTACTCAGCTTTTGAATCATGGTTGGAAGCCTCTCCTACCAAAAGTTAACTTTCAGGATAAGCAAGAAAGTAGCTCCAGTACCTACAGACCTTATTTGAGAGCACAAACCAAAGCAAAAAAAGAAGTGTCCCCAAAGGGTCTACATAGTTTGTTTGAAATGTTACTGGCAGAGGAAAACCTTGAAGAAGGAAAAAGTGAGGAGAAGAAGAGGCGTGTGGAACTTATGGCGGTCGATGACCAAAATAAGGAGATGGTGTTAGGATCCTAACATCGTGTTAGGATCCATACATCGCCAACAAAACCGTCTCTTGAAATTGTTGAGGCTGGGTAACCCTTGTGCATTTCAAGCCCTATTAAGGCTCCTCCGTTTAAAAAATTCTAACCTAACGTTCTTGATGGAAACTAGGTTAGGAAGAAATAGATAGGGTTAGAATCCATTGTGGCTACAATTCTGGTGTCTTTGTTGGATGTGCGGGTCAGGGAAAAGTGAAAGCTTGTGGACTTGCTCTGATGTGGCACCAAGAGTTAGGCGTCTCCATTTTGTCTTGCTCTCTAAATCATGCATGGAAAAATAGAAGATGACTATGGTTTTTCTTGGGTGTGTATAGCTTCCCTCAAGAGTGAAACAAGAAGAAAACTTGGAAGCTTTTGAAAAACCTTTCTGCTATGCCTCTGATAACTGCCGTGGATCAAGTGTGTAAGTGTGAATAAAGACCTATAGTGACAACGTCTCTTGCGAGTGTCTTTGATTTTGTATAGTATTGCAAAATTTAAGAGTTTTTCAAGTCTAGAACTTGTGTTTTTATTTGAATCAGGGGCTCAGTCTTGGGCCCGGACAAACCGACTTATAGTCCATGGCCTCTAAAAAATAGAGGGCTCAGAATTAGTTTTTATAAATTATAAATCTGAAATAAATATATAAATATTAATTGTTGAATTTAATTTATAATGTAAATTAGTTAATACAGTGGTATAGAAGTTTGTTTTGATTCAAAGGTCAATAATTTAAACCCTTAATATCTGCATTTTTATCTTAATAAATTTGTTATGTAGATTCGAAGAACATCAGAGCATGAAATGCTCTTTGATTAACTTCCGGTGAGAGAAGATCTTGTTATGTAGGGTTAGGGGACACCACCAGAATTATTTCCTTTTTTGCTTAAGGAGGTGGAGGAAGAGGCGGAGCCATAACAACTTCATCAGCAACAACAACTTTCTGTTGGACATCGGATTGAGTAGCTTTGGACATTATCATGAAACATAAATCCGAGGATGGATATATTGAAGGTTGAAACTTTAAGCAATAAGAACAAGAAACTAAGATCTGGATCTTCTAAAAGGAGATCTGAATCTCTAGATTAGAAGAAATTTAAATGTAAAAATTCATAGAAATCAAATGTTTTTCCTATAGACCGCACCACTGTTCCATGGTGGTAGGACTGGTCAAAAAAATTCATGAATCAAACTAAACCGCTGAATTGAATCGGAGTTTAAATAACTGAACCATTATATTTGAATAGTGAATTGAACCCAAATTTTACTAATGGTTCTATAACCGAACTAATAAGCAACGAACCAAACTCAAACTAATCCCGAAACAAACCGTGGTTAATAAACTAAAAACTGTAGAACTGTCTGTACCAAATTCCAGAAAATGCATAAAGTCAACTATCACAGACCGAATATAGGAACTTAAATTCTATAACCTATAACATCATTGAATGGGAAGCTTGAATTGGAGCATCGTATGGAATTATTTAAAGTTTAATTTGCAATGCTTCAGCAAATCCTTCTCTTTTTGCAACCTCGTGTATATAATGAATCATGTAATATATCTTTTTATCACACATATATAATGTATTTAAATATATAATATATAATTAAAATGGAGTATTCTAAATCAAAAGTTTATGTTTGATTAGTTTAATCATGCTTCATTTGTTTAAATTTAGTTCTTGATCTGCAATTTATTGGGTTATTATGAGTTTCTTTTTTTTTTTTTATATATTTATTTGTTATGAATTTAAAATAGTTTTTATTAAAAAAACATTATAAATAAGTATATTAATTTGGTTTTGTTAACAATTTTAATGGTTTGATACGGTACGGAATTTCGAACCGGTATATCAAACCAAAAAATTTGGTTCAATTTGATTCTAAACAAATTGAAACAGTTTGGTTTAATTTGAATAACCTTTTATTATGGTTCGGTTCAGTTCGGTTTTCATTCAGAACTATACCATAAACAACCTTAATGGTGGATCTAGAATGTCAATGTACAGTAAGGTGAGGTCTTGGTGCACTTTTCTCCTTATAGTAAAGACGGTTTGTGAGGTGAGACGACAATGTGAGGATATCCATTGGATCTAATTAGACGAGATCTTGGTGCACTTTTCTCCTTATAGTAAAGGTGGTGTGTGAGGTGAGACGCATTGTGCAAATAGTCGTTGGATCTAAAGACAATAGCAAACATATCTAAAGGGCGGAATTACCTATTCTGGTCTATGCTTTGAACCATGTGAAGGCCTAAGTAGGACTTTTTTTTACACTTATAAATACATAGCATTTAACTTTACCTTCTCACTTATATTTGGCACCCTCTCATTTATACCGTTTTTACAATTGTATCTTTTTCTCATTTATACCGTTTTTACAATTGTATCTTTTTCTAAAAATAGAATTTTTTTTTTTAAAATTTACATATTTTATCGGAAGTTGGAAGTTTGTAATATGTACCGGAAATTTGCAAACAGAAATTTCAAAATTTTTGATAAAAAATAAAAATTTCGAAATAAATATAAAGAATACCAGAAATTTCAAAATTTTCAAAAAAAATATAAAAATTTTAATTTTACATTAGCGAAAATTTTAAAAATTTTGATAGTATAAATACAAATTTTTTAAAATTCCAGGATTCTTCATATTTTTTTTCAAAAATTTCAAAATTGTCATTAAAATATTTTTTTTCGATAATATAAAAATTTTCACTTTTTCACATTTTTTTAAAGGCAGTTTTGGAGTTATAAAACTATGGGGATGTTAATGTTGGAAATTCACCTCACACTCTATGAGAAATTCTCCTTCAATCTTGATCTCAAGATTGATGAACAAACCCACAATATGATAGTAATAGTAATAACAAGTAATTATCAAGAACATCAAAAGAAAAGAAGAACAAATAAGAAAGAGAAGAATGAGAGAATAAATCTTTGGAGAGAATTGTTACCCACAATCTGTGGGATTTCTTATTGAACTTTCACTTGCTAACTGCAACTGTGAAATCTGTTCTGTTGTGATATAGAATACAAAGCAAGGCACCCTATTTATAGTTTTAGGTTTACACTAGCCCAAAACATAAAAGGCCCAAAATATTCTAAATCAAATCTAATCATATGATATCAAATCTAATCATATGAAATCAAATCTAATCATATGATATCTAATCATATCATATCAAATTAATCATATGATATCAAATCTAATCATATGATATCAAATCTAATCTAATCATATGATATCTAATCATATCAAATCAAATCTGTTTACACAATGAATTATATTTAACACACCACCTAATTCATTGTGTCTAAACTGTCTACATTCATCATGGCCCACTTCACGTCCATCTGACATGTGTGCCAGTTGTTCATATTTGCTAGACCAACAACCAACCTGATTGTTTCGATTCTAGCAACAGGTGTGAATACTTCATCGAAGTCGATTCCTTCCTTCTGAAGAAATCCTTTCGCCACAAGTCTCGCTTTGTGTCGAGTTACTTCTCCTTTAGGATTTACCTTCACTTTGTAAACCCATTTCACATCAATTGCCTTCTTACCTTGCGGCAATTCGACAAGTGACCAGGTATCATTGAATTCGATGGACTCCAACTCTTCAATCATTGCTTTCATCCACTTCGAATCTTTCAATGCCTCAGCTGCATTGACTGGTTCGACATCTGCGTAGAAAGCATAATGTACCAGCTCACCTTCCTCATCGACTACATCATCTGATGTAATTACACATTCTTGCAACCTTGCAGGCATGTGTATTGTTCGTCGAGGTCTGCTTGAACCTGCTTCATCTGCAACTGGTTCCTGTCGAACTTCTATTTCGACTTCAGTGGCTGGTTCTTCACAAGAGATTCTCACTGAATCCTTCTTGCCATTCTCAGTCCAATCCCATTCTTTAAGCTCATCTATGATCACGTCCCTGCTGATCACTACCTGCTTATTCACTGGGTTGAACAGCTTGTAACCTCCTGTCGAATGATATCCTATCAAGATCATCTGATTCGACTTATCATCAAGCTTCCTTCTCAACTGATATGGCACATGTCTATGTGCTATAGATCCAAACACCTTCAAGTGACTGAGACTAGGCTTGACACCAGACCAACATTCTTCTGGTGTGATTTCTTCAAGCTTCTTCGTCGGACATCTGTTCAATATATATGTTGCTGTCGAAACTGCTTCTCCCCATAATTCTTTAGGTAGATGCTTTCCATTCAACATACTTCTCACCATATTCATGATGGTTCTGTTCTTGCGTTCTGCAATCCCATTTTGCTGTGGAGTGTAAGGTGGCACCACCTCATGCACAATCCTTTCTTTTACACATAGTGTATCGAACTCTTTCGACACATACTCTCCACCACCATCAGTCCTCAGAATTTTCAGCTTTCGACCACTCTGTCTTTCGACCATGGACTTGAATCTGGAAAATACCTCGATCACATCACTTTTCTTCTTGATGAGGTAAGTCCACAACTTTCGACTGTAATCATCTATAAACGTGACAAAGTATCTATTGCCACCAATCGAATTCACCTGGATTGGACCACATACATCAGAGTATATGACTTCAAGTATTGCCTTCGACTTCCTTCCTGCATCCTTGCTGAAGCTATTCTTGTGTTGTTTCGACTGAACACACTCCTCACAGACTTCACTTGGAATGTTGATTTCTGGTAATCCTGAAACCATATTTCTTCTCTTCAGTTCTCTGATGTCATTAAAGTTGAGATGACCTAGTCGAAAATGCCATAACCACTCATCTCTGCTGGCAGCAGTTGCCAGACACTTGTGCTCCATCACATTGAGTCCAATCTTGAAGGTCCTTTTCTGAGACATTGGAGCCTTCAAGATTAATCTACCACTTGCGTCGAGAACTCTCATCATCTTGTCTTCGACAACTACCTTGTAGTTCTTTTCGACAAGCTGCCCTATACTGAGCAAATTACTCTTCATGCCTGGTATGTACAACACATTGGAAATTGTTGACCTTTTGCCATCTTTCCTCATGATCAGAACATCACCAACACCTTCAGCTGCTAGAGTGTTGTCATTTGCAAACTTCACTGTGTTCTTCGACGATGGCTTCATGTTCACAAACCAATCTTTCCTTCCAGTCATGTGTGATGAGCATCCTGAGTCCAAGTACCACTGATCTTGGAATCTTTCTTCATCTTTTGTTGTGACCATTAGCAACGTTTCTTCTTCTTCATGTTTCGCCAGCTTTGCATCAGTCTCTTGATTTTTCTTCCTTTCTGGACAATCACTAGCATAATGACCATACTTCTGGCAATTGAAACACTGAATATGGCTTTTGTCTGGCTTTCGACCACCACCTCTTCCTGCATCACCACCTCTTTGGTTGCCTTGGTTCCAAGGTTTCTTCTGATTCGATTGGTTTCCTCCTTTGTTGCCATTCCAGCTACCTTTGCCTTTTCTTTCCTTTTCTGACTGCGCCTGTAAAGCCATATCTTTCGACTTTCCTGCAACTCTCTCAGTCATCCTCTGTTCATGAGACTCAAGAGTCCCTTGAAGCTCTTCCTTCGTCAACACTGACAGATCTTTAGACTCTTCTATGGCAACTACCACGTGGTTGAATTTTAGAGCCAACGATCTCAAGATTTTTGAGACAACTGCTTTCGTCGTCAGCGCTTCTCCACATACTTTGATTTGATTCACCAACTTTGTAACTCTGGTGAAGAAATCTGTAATGCTTTCGTTGTCTTCCATCTGAAGCAACTCATAGGTTCTCTTGTGAGTTTGTAACCTCACCTCTTTCACCTTCTCTGCGCCTCCAAATGACTTTCCAAGAATCTCCCATGCTTCTTTTGCTGAATCAACATCACTAACCTTTTCAAAATTATCAGGATCGACACACTGATGAATTATAAAGAGCGCTTTATAATCCTTCTTCTTCAATTCTTTGTGCGCAACCTTTTCCGCCTCCGTTGCGTTCTCTCCAAGCGATGTTACTCCGTCCTTCACAAGATCCCAAAGATCTTGATAACAGAAAATCACTTTAATCTGCTTGCACCAATTTTCATAATTGTCTTTCTTGAGAATTGGCAGGGTCGCCAGAAAGTTACCGTTCGGATAGTTCATCGCCATCACTATCTTCCTTCCTTGAATCTCTCAACCGGAGCTCTAGATACCAGATGTTGGAAATTCACCTCACACTCTATGAGGAATTCCCCTTCAATCTTGATCTCAAGATTGATGAACAAACCCACAATATGATAGTAATGGTAATAACAAGTAATTATCAAGAACATCAAAAGAAAAGAAGAACAAATAAGAAAGAGAAGAATGAGAGAAGAAATCTTTGGAGAGAATTGTTACCCACAATCTGTGGGATTTCTTATTGAACTTTCACTTGCTAACTGCAACTGTGAAATCTGTTCTGTTGTGATATAGAATACAAAGCAAGGCACCCTATTTATAGTTTTAGGTTTACACTAGCCCAAAACATAAAAGGCTCAAAATATTCTAAATCAAATCTAATCATATGATATCAAATCTAATCATATGAAATCAAATCGGTTTCCGCATTTATAAGTGAGAGAACTCATACACCTACTATTGGACTTTCAACTAGGGAGCATTGAACATAGTGGGACTTTTTCTTTCTAGAGCAACCTTTATGAGAGACACACCACATACTCACCCAAAACCTTAATGTGATAGGTGTATGGGTTCTCACTTATAAATGCTCAAGTCACCACATTTCTATCCAATGTGGGACTATTATCCACACTACTTACACTTGCAACCTTGTACCGCCGTTGACACTTTCAACGAGACACTCAACCCACGACCTATGGGGATACTTTCGATACAAGTCGTTCCCTTTATTCGAACCAAAGGCTCTGATACCACTGTTGGACTTTCAACTAGGGAGCATTGAACATAGTGAGACTTTTTCTTTCTAGAGCAACCTTTATGAGAGACACACCACATACTCACCCAAAACCTTAAGGTGATAGGTGTATGGGTTCTCTCACTTATAAATGCTCAAGTCACCACATTTCTATCCAATATGGAACTATTATCCACACTACTCACACTTGTTAATATTTAACAGTTAAGTTTAAATTCAGGGTGGCAAGTTAATTCCTCATCAATGTACTCTCCTAAAGGAGTCCAATATCATTACATATTATTCATATTTGAATACAGAGGGAGTTTTGTTAAAAGTGTGCAAGTGTGAATAAAGAAATGAAGTAAGTACGTCGCTTGCCCATGTTTGTTCTTTAACTTTTGAGATTTTTTTTATGAGATTAAATGTAATACACTATCGATATAAAATTTTAACATTTAACCATATCATATCTGTATTTTAAAAATAAAAATATAAGTTTGCAGGATATACTTCGGTTGACAGTGTAAATTTTACATTGCCGGGGCATATTTTTCTTGCAAAACTTTGACCAAGTTTTTCATGTCATTATATCACTTGTGATTTTATTTGAAACAATGAATATTTGTTGGAGCATTTCAACATACATTGCCTATATGCATCAAACTTAAATGTTCTATATATGTAAATGTCATTTCCTGGGCTGTGTTTCAAATGTTAATCCTCATGATGCAAATATTTCAGGGCATTCTGACACGACAGAGGTGCATTGTAAGAGCAATATAGGGGCGAATCCATCAAGAGTATGAGAGGAATTAATCTTGACTCCTCAATCTAACTCTACATCAATGGCCAAGATGTGCTTATCTCACCTCAAACTTTTACCTGATATGCCGCCTATATATATGTGTATATATATAAAACCATTCTTTTGATGTCATGACAGTTGAATCAAATGAAGTCTGAATTCTCAACTTAAGAACCAGAGAGAAAAGGAACCTCTGCTAGAGTTGTTGGTAGGGAGATGTTGAGGTTATGAAGGGCTAGATACGCAGCAATACCAGCAGCATAGCCTGCAAAAGCAAATCCACTAACCTGCACAAAGAAAATAAACGATGTCGGTTACGAAATATTATAAAACAAACATATTATTCTATCAGATCAATAATATCAAGTGAAAAGTAGGAAGTACCTTTTTAAAGTACCAAAAGAAATCCACTTTTTCCATTCCCATGAATGCGACTCCAGCAGCTGAGCCAATAACTAACATGGATCCACCGGTACCAGCACAAAATGCAACCAATTGCCAGAACTCAGAATCTTGAGGGAAAGAAGTGACGTCATACATTCCCATTGTTGCAGCAACCAATGGAACATTGTCTATGACTGCTGATATTACTCCAATAGCACTTGCAATTAGTTCACTATTTTGGACATGGGCATCAAGGTAATTTGCTATTTCCCGGAGAATTCCTGCTGCCTCCAGACTGCAAAAAAACATAGCCGTTTTGATTGCAAATACAACCCGGTTAAAACGAGTAGCCAAGAAAGTTTATGTCATGTCAGGGAAGGATATGTAATCACAATTCGTAACAGCAATGTTACCTGCTAACAGATAATAGAATTCCGAGGAAGAATAGTGCTCCTTGAGTATCTATCCTTGATAGAGCCTGTGGGACTTTAAGCTTCTGTCTCTTTTCAGATTCACCGTAATGAATGGCGTCCGTAAGGATCCAAAGCACGCCGAGTCCAAGCAGCATCCCCATGTACGGAGGCAAGCCTGTGACGGCCTTGAACACGGGGACAAAAATCAAAGCGCCTAAACCCACCGAGAAAACAAGCTTTCCTCGGGGAGCCATCTGTTCAGATGCCAGAACATTAGGAGATTCCGGTCCCTTCTCATTAGCTTCACTGAACAGAAGAAAATCCAGCAAGATCAAGTTATTAACTTATAATATGTTAAGCTAAATTTGATTATTCAAAGCAGCTTTCTTGGTTGACTTCTGAAGTATAATAGTACCTTGTCAATGACATTAGAGCCAATGGAACAGCTAGAGAAATGGCTGAAGGCAAAAACAAACCCTGAAATTAAAGAAAATGCAGTTATGGATACATTATCATTTTGGCCAGAAAATTTTTAATTGAGGGCTTTAAATTATGTATGTTTCATTTATACGACTATAAGTTAGTGTGTAGTTTCAGATAAAAATATTTCACAATCCAAATAGATTTATCACATGGCAACAATTTTCCAAGAGATAACCTTCATTGTTTGCACTGTACTTATCTGGCCATGTATCCACAGCATAGTAGTGGTTACATCACCAATAGGAGTCCATGCACCACCGGCGTTTGCAGCTATTACAACAACAGCTCCAAGAATCCTGTCAACAGAATCCAATGCAACTTCTTGAGGATTTCATAGGAAATACAAGAAACCGCAAATTGAGTAGTTCTACCTACACACACTCTCAATGTTTATGCCCTCGACCAAAACCAAGAAAGCCATCACAAATGCTGATTTCAACTTAAATGATAAAGCTAACATGTCATATCGTTTACGAATTATAAGCACTAGCAGAAAAGAAATAAAGTACTCCAGCTAAGGAGCAGTGTTATCAAGCTATGGAGGACCAGTGAATGAAACCATAGGTGATGCATGAATGCCCCCCATTCAAAATATGGTCACATATTGAATACTTTAACGCATGGGAAGAACATTACACCGAAAGTAAATAACATAACGACGCACATACTTTCGATACTCTGATGGAGGTACTAATTTCCGTAACAGAGAAACCATGACTATGGTGGATGTAAGGTTGTCCAGAACTGAACTGAGAAAAAATGTAATAAACCCAACCTGCATATTCAACTTAAATTTGTCAAATTCCATTACTGCGCACAAGACATTGAAAACTTTGACATTTGGTCTTGTCGACTCATCTTTTTATGATCTCTTTCATTCTTTTAAAAAACTTGAGAATACTTAATGTGTGATGACTTAATGTAGTCAAGTATCCAAGTAATTTTAATTTGCAAAGAATTCGCTAAGGAGCATTCTAAATATGGTAAAGTAATGCGTAGTCAAAATGATGAAAACACTTACCACCCAAAGGAGAGAGCGCGGGTTTCGGGTTTTAATATTGTCAGTAACTATCTTAAATCCTTGATGCGCATCAACTATCTCAACAATGGTCATTGCACCAAGCAAGAAGAACACTATTTCACTGACTTCGGCAGACGCGTGTGATAGCTCTGAAACAGCTATATCAGTTGATGGAGCCTACAGTACAGACAATCATAAAAAATAAAAGTAAATGGCAACAGAATATCCAATTAAACAACCTATCTAGGTAGAAAAACTGAATTAAAAAAGTAAACATGCAATTCACTCATGAAATCTCATCAAATGTTACAATTTTTCAAACATTCTCTGTATGGTTCAGCCAAAGAAAGATATTTTTTCAAGTACATGTAGTGTAGCAATATTTGGATACATAGAAATTGGTTTTTTTTAATAATAAGAATTTGCCTAATTCTAATCCTTGTCAGTGGCTGCATTTCTTTTGCAAATGTGACTAAATAAATAAACCCCAACAAAAAGAAAAAGAGAAGTGTGCCTCCCCCAAATCACTAGCCTTGATCCATACTAGAATCCCACTTCCGCTCCCCCACCGAGCCTAACCATGGCACTGATACCACTTGTTAGGGAGTCCGGGGAACCCGAAAGTGCCAATGGGCTAAACATTTAGTATCCAAGAGACTTTGACATCACATATCCACCCAAAACCTTAAGGCGGTGGGTGTATGGGTCTTTTCTCTTATACATCCAACATTTTCTCAATTCATAGTCAATGCGGGTAAAAGGAAAGGATTGTGTTAGGCAGTTGACAGCCATCATAAAACTTTGTTGAATCTCTATGACACGGATCAACTACGAAATAATGTGATGGAACATTATGGCAAAAGTTGATCCATGTAGCCGACCCCACTTAGTGGGATAAGGCTTAGTTGTTGTTGTAGTTGTATAGTCAATGTGAGACTTAACCACTCACACTTGAATCCTAACATACATGAATATATAGTTCGATAGAGTTTATTTTGACAGTATGTGAGATAAGTAACCTTGTAGGTACATATCACAAGCAATATCCCAACAGATGAATAAATTATAGTGTATGTCACTGCAATATCCTATGCATTTTCTGACAAAAAGTATTGTAGCCTAACTATATCACAAGCAAGACAATGAACACACTAGCAGTATTTTTTCTATTCTCTTTGGTTCCACACTTTTCAGTGAAACCAAAATATACCCTTTTTCTACCTTTTATCCTGTTTTATTATACTATTAATATTAATATACACCAATCATAGAGCTCTGTTCTCTACTGTTCTAAGTTCTAAACCATTTGCAAAAAACTACCATTAAGTTCTGTTCAAGCCAATCATAAATACACTACCATAAAGTTCAAATCAATCAATAACTATGCTACCATAAAGCTCTTCACCAATCAAGCATTAACTGACATTCTCAAAAGTAAAGACATGTATAAGATGGATAGACATTTACCCCAATACTCCGTATCACCCATAAGCTTACAGCCATCAATAGCCCGACTCCGCTTTTATTGAAAGCTAGAGATTCTTCAAATATGATGCCTGCATATCCTATTACAAATAGCAATGCCATAGCAAGATCCTGCCGCAAGAAATCACATAGAACTTCCAACTTTCAGAATATATCATACTCAGATTTTTCTACAAATGCATGTACTTCATTGTGAAACTTAGCAGAAGTGAAATCAGGTAAAATGACAATACCGAACCTGATTAGCAGCCACCCAAGAATGGTTAATTGCTACTGTCCCAGTTGCAGCCGCCGCAAATACCGCAACTGCTTTAAGCAAATCAGTCTTGGGCTGATAGTTGTCTTCGAAATCTTGCGAGCTTGTTTCATCAACTGAACATAGGGGATCACAAGTTCCAGATTCTGATGTCAAATCCTATTACCAAAATTAACCCCTTAGTATATGAGAACCATATTCCATAACTTTGTAATAACAGTACTAATAAATTAATGCACACGATTATCATCTGAATTACCAAAATTAACCCTTGATCTTGTACTCTTACTACTACCTTATTCCATGATTATTACTTTTTTGAAAGAAAAAAAAAGTGAGTTTATTAATTAAGCACAAATTTTGATCTTTACTGGATTACTGAGGCACCCTTAACCTTAACCTTAACCTTAACCTAACATGCAATTATGAAAAACAGCATGAAACATAAAATTAGCAAATAAAGAAGCAAAAGGGTTAAAAGGGTAATAATAGAAGAACCTGGTACTGTTGCTGGGAACTTTGTGGAGGCTGAAATGAAGAGTTAGAATCTCTGGCTTTGTCTTCAGCGCGTGCCAATACATTATTACGGAGTAACTTGGGATTGGGAACTCCGAATCTGGTTCTACAAGAAGAAGAAGAAGAAGAACAAGTGGCGAAGAAGGGTTTGGATTGTGTTGGCGAAGATTGAATTGATGAAAGCCTTGAATTCCCCAAATGTTGGAACATGGACAGGTGTGCTCCGATTGAAAACGTAGCCATTTTTTTCGGGCAATTGTAACCAACAACAACAGTGAAAAAATTCGCTAAAGTGTAATGAATAACGGAAGAGACTAATTAATTGATTGATTAATTAGTTTCATTCATAGCAAGAAATATAGCATTTTTATTTGCTTTATTTTTTTTATTTTTTTATTTGAAGAGCTGTTTTTATTTTGTTTTTCGTCTTTTCTGTGCCCCTCTCACTCGACTCAAGTAAGCACTAGGTAGAATGAGCAACCTTAATCTTATCGAAGTTACAATTCATAAGTAAGTTACTTATTAATAACCAAATTTTAATATAAACTCTATCAAACAGCCTCATCCGTTTTCACAAGAAAGAGTGATAATTATAACCAAAGATTATGCAAAAGACCGATGCATTGCATCATTATTAATTTTATGTTTTTTTTTTAAATAATTTAATACTAATATTTGAATTTTTTTTATTTTTGAAAAAAAAATCGTTAACGTTGTGAAGAATTGCAACATAGTGATGTCAAATATTAAAATTTTGAGAAAAACAAAATAACGGAATTGAAGTCAAAACAACGCGTTAGGTATTTGATGTCAAGTTTTCAAATCATACGCAAATTATGATATAACATCATTAGATCAACATTAAGGATGTTGGAATAACTAATATTACTTGCAAAATAGTGAATTCAAGCACTATCACCATTTCAAATCAATTCACTAAAACTTGAGATGTTGGGATTACCGAAACTATTGCCATCAACATTCAAAATCATATTACTATTTTTGTGGGTTTTCCATGTGATCGTTCTCGTTGGGGTGAGACAGATTGTGGTTGAGAAAATATTTAGCTACAGATTCACTACTACAAAAATAATTTTTGGCAACGCAAAAAAGGCAACACTTTTTGCAAAAGCGCTGCTAAAGAGTCAGAAAAAAAAAATCAGACTTTAGACAACGCTTTTAGAAAAGCGCTACTAAAGGTGGCAGTTATGGTTAATAATAGAAAGCGCTTTATAAAAAGTGTTGCTAAAAGTAGGCCCTACGAAAGTGTTGCTATAGGGGTAACCTTCGAGAGCGCTTTCAAAAAGTGCTGCTAAAGAGGTAACCTACGAAAGCGCTTTCTAAAAGCGCTGCTAAAGGTTTCAGTCTAAGAAAGCGCTAAGGGTACAAAAGAAAGCGCTTTTATAAAAGCGTTGCTATAGGTCCTACCTAAGGCAGACCTTAGAGAGCGCTTTTATAAAGCGCTGCTAAAGGCCATGCAAAAGCGTTGTTATAGGTTTAAATAGCATAAATTAAAAATAAAAATTAAAAAAAAACCCAGAATTTTTGTTAAACAGAACAGTCGTGGTTTTGCCTTCTTTCCCACTCGCGATAGAACCCTACTCACTGTCGACCACTTCCGTCCATTGCCTTCGTCCGTCGTCGTCTTCCGTTTCCTTCCGTTGTGTTCTGCATTTCCGCCTCCGTCCGTCCGTTTTGACCGTCCGTCTTCGTCCTCCACCTCCTCTGTCACGAATTCTACAGGTTTGCTTCGAATCTCAAACCATCCTCTGCCACAAATTCTTCTTCTTCTTCTTCTAATGTGTAGTCTGTAAAGTATATTGTTGTTGCTATATGCTATTGTTGAACGCCTCTGAGTTGGAGAAAGTAGAGTAGAGAGGTAAATTGATGAAGGTAGTCGCAGAGAGAGAAAATCAGAGAGATTGAGAGATTTCTAGAATGTGATTGTTGATGAATAATAAAGAGTGATGGTGAGAATATATAGAATAGAAGTCCTAACAGAATCAGGCAAGGATTGTGTCAGGTTTGTTTCAAGTTAGGGCAGTCGTGACTGTTAATGGATTCCATGGAGAAATTTTTTAGAGAGTTAACAAAGTTAGAAATTCTATTAAAGTTAGTTATTAGGATGCAATTAAATTGAATTAGAGGTTAGTGAAGTATTAGTTGTGAAAATGGAATGTTGTTGTTGTTAGTGTTGTTGTTGATGTTAAAATGATAATGTTGATGGAAAAAAATAATGTTAATGTTGTTTTTGTTAATGTTGATGTTAATGTTGTTGTTGTTAGTGTTGTTGTTGATGTTAAAATGATAATGTTGATGGAAAAAAATAATGTTAATGTTGTTTTTGTTAGTGTTGATGTTAATGTTGTTGTTGTTAGTGTTGTTGTTGATGTTAAAATGATAATGTTGATGGAAAAAAATAATGTTAATGTTGTTGTTGTTAGTGTTGATATTAATGATGTTGTTGATATTGTTGATGGAAACAAATGTTGTTGTTGTTAGTGTTGATGTTAATGATGTTGATGAAAACAAATGAATTAATTTTGTATATATGTTAATGTTATTGTTGTTGATAGAAACTTGAATTAAGTAAAGATAATGTTGTTGTTGATGTTGTTAGTGTTGATGTTAATGATGTTGATGTTGTTGATGAAAGTAAATGAATTATTTATGTCTGTTAATTTTGATCGTTTCCAAGAATTATTTAATGTTGATGATGTTAATTTTGTCTGTTATAGGGGTTACATGTGAAGAACAAGATTGTGATCTTTTCCAAGAATCCTACTGTGTAGTTCTAGAAGTTGGTGATTTCTCTATAGGTGCTACAGGTATTCGCTGTTTTTGTTTAGCTTTCTTAGTTTAGTTTAGCTTACTTAATTAGTATGGATAAAAAATGGATGTCTTCTAATCGGTTGTCAAAAGAGTACGAGAATAGGGTATCAAAATTCGTTAAGTTTGTTATTGAACACGCCAAAGACCCCAGTAGGATCACATGTCCTTACTTAAGTTGCTGTTATGGGCGTCGGATTGACGCAGTTCAGTTGGAATCTCATTTAATGAGACATGGAATTGATCGAAGTTATACATGTTAGAAATTACATGGTGAGATAAGTAACGAGAATGTCGAACCGGGGGATAATACGACAAATGCTTCATATGACAATGGCAGGGATACATATGATTGTGATCGAGTCGACGAGATTGTAGAAGCACTTGAAGAAGATCTTCAGGATTGTCCCAAGATGTTTGAGAGATTTGTAAGCGATGCAGAGAAACCGTTGTATAAAGGTTGCACTACTTTCACAAGATTGTCTGCGGTATTAAAGTTGTACAACTTAAAGGCGGGTAATGGATGGTCGGATAAAAATTTCACAGAGTTATTAGCCCTTATGAAAGAGATGCTTCCGGAGGATAATGTTCTTCCCAATCGAACCTATGAAGCTAAAAAAAATGTTATGCTCTATTGGCATGAGCTATGATAAGATACATGCTTGTCCAAATGATTGCATTTTGTTTCGAAATGAATATGCATCATTAAGCAAGTGTCCTAAATGCGGTGTATCTCAGTATAAGAAAAAGTTGTCGCCGACAAAAGCCTTATGATATTTTCCTATAATTTCGAGATTTAGATGCATGTTTCATAGTGAAACAGATGCAAAACACTCGACTTGACATGCAGATGATAGAATTATAGATGGGAAGTATCAACATCCGGTAGATTCACCACAGTGGATGAAAATTGATAATGAGTATTCTGATTTTGGAGAAGAAGCTAGAAACCTTCGCTTGACATTATCAACTGATGGAATGAATCCGCATGGTCTACAAAGTATCTCACATTCCACATGGCCTGTAATTATTATGATTTATAACCTACCTTCATGGCTGTGTATGAAGCGTAAGTACCTGATGTTATCTATGTTAATTTCTGACCCTAAACAACCAGGGAATGACATAGACGTATACTTGACACCTTTAATCGAAGACTTAAAGAGTTTGTGGGAGAACGGTGTGGAGGTTTATGATGGATATAGGAAAGAAAGTTTTAATTTGAGGGTGATGTTGTTTGGCACAATTAATGATTTCCCAGCATACGGAAATCTATCGGGTTATAGCATTAAAGGTCAATGTGTGTGTCCTATCTGTGAAGAAAACACAGATTGGACGCGGTTGGAATTTGGTCAGAAGAATGTCTTTCTTGGTCATCGTAGATTCTTAAATTCTAATCATCAATACCGTGGATGGAGAAAAGTATTCAATGGAAATTCAGAACAACGTAAAGCTCCACCTACATTGACCGGCGAACAAATTTTTGAAAAGGTGAAAGATGTGAGTACTAAGTTTGGCAAGCCTTTTGCTCATACGCTTGAAGAAAGGAAATTGAACATATCTACCACCTGTTGTTTATACTTTATCTAGAAAGGAGAAAAGGATATTGTGTAAGTTTCTAAGTGAAGTTAAAGTTCCAGAAGGATACTCTTCAGATATTAGAAGACTTGTTTCTATGAAAGACCTCAAGTTAAAGAGTTTAAAGACACATGATTGCCATGTAGGGCTGGCAATGAACCGAACCAACTCGAAAATAGTTCGGAATTCTATTCGACAATTAAATCGTTGAACTAGGTTCATGAACCAAATGAGTTGAGTATGAGCGAAAAATTAAGTTCGTTAACTAAATGAGCTGAACTTGAACTATACATAGTTCAACTTGTTAGGTTCATGAGTCAACTCGATTACATATGAGAAGAATTATACTGTCTTTAAGATTAGGTTTAAATATTTACTTCAAATCTTAGACAAATTTAATCTTCAATTTAGTAGTTTTTGAATTAGACTCTCAAATGTATCTCTTGAAAGTTGTGTAGGTTTTGAATTAGTAGATTTCGAAGATAAAGTTAAATTTCAATATGATAACTTTTATTTTATTTTAATATTTTATTTTAAAAATATATATTTATTTAAAATGTCAAATATACTGAAAAATATATATATTTAAAAAAATAGTTTTAAGTCCGTGAATCATGTGAGCTGAACCTAATGAGATGAACCTAACGAGTTGAACCGAACTGTTCGTGAACTTATAACGAGTCGAGTTTGAGCTTAAAAAAAAGTTCGTGTCGAACTCGAACTCGAACAATTCTTAACGAGTCGAGCCGAGCTGAGGTGAGTTCGACTCGACTCGACTCATTTCCGGCCCTATTGCCATGTTATAATGGAACACTTTCTACCAATAGGTATACGTTCTATATTGCCAGAAAAAGTGAGAAGCGTAATAACTAAATTGTGTTTTTTCTTCAGGTCAATTTGTAGTAAGGTGATCGACCCTACGATCTTACCAACATTGCAAAAATAAATAGTTATTACTTTGTGTGAGCTTGAAATGTATTTTCCTCCATCATTTTTTGACATATTGGTACATCTAGTTGTTCATCTTGTGAAAGAGACACAATTGTGTGGACCAACTTATATGAGATGGATGTACCCTGTTGAACGTTATATGAAAATATTGAAAGGGTATGTGAAATACTGAAGTCGACCAGAGGGTTGTATTGTTGAGCGATACATTATTGAAGAAGCGATTGAGTTTTGTACTAAATATTTGTCCAATGTTCAATCCATTGGCCTCCCAAAATCTCATGTTGTTGAAAAAATAGTAGGAAAACAGTTAATTGGAAATCAAGTTGTGACAGTTTCAAGGGATGAACGGGAGCAAGTGCATTTGTATGTTCTGCACAATGACATTGAGGTTGAGTCGTATGTTGAAATGCACAAGGACGTTCTCTGAGGTTTAAATCTGAATAGAAATGAAAATTGGATAGTACGTGAGCACAATCAAAGTTTTATAACATGGTTCAAGGATCATATATTTTCAAAGTTTTATTCTGATCCCGCTTTAATAACAGAAAGGTTGAGATGTTTAGCATATGTTCCAAGTTTGCATGTGTTTTCTTATAGCGCATACGCAATTAATGCACACATTTTATACCAAAGAACAAGATGATAAAAGTACAATGTAAAATAGTGATGTCATCGTGCTTGCCGAAGCTATGCACATTTCAAGTGTGAAGGACTTAAACCTCAAATATGCAAATCTGTCGTATTTTGGGGTTATCAAGCGCATTTGGGTGTTTGATTATGAAAAGTTTCAAATTCCTATCTTTGGATGCAAGTGGGTTGAAAATAATAGTGGCATACGAATGGACAAGTCAGGATTTTTGTAAGTGGATCTTAATAAGGTGGAGTACAAAGATGAGCCTTTTATTATAGTCACGCAAGCTAAACAAGTGTTTTATGTCACTGATCCGACAAGTACGAAATGGTTTATAGTTCTTTTTTCCAACAAAGTAATCGATGATAACATTGGAGATCATGGTGATGTTGATGTTGAGAAGGAATCTTATATTATAGATGATCAAGATGAGCATATTAGAGCGGACAGAATATATATTAGAAATGATCATAACGAGGGAATTTGGATCAATCCATCCATCTGTGTTGTTAAGAGACAAGTAAACCACGTTCCAACGAAGAAAAGAAAGAGATGTTAGTGACAAAGGTACTTATAAAATTACATATTGTCTCATTCAATAAAATTACATATTATATTATTCAATAAAATTACATATTATGTCATTCAATAAAATTATATATATGTTTTTCTTATTTATATATTTCTTATTTATATGTTTTTCTTTTCATATATATTTGTTATTCATTTCATAATTTGATTTTTCTGAATTACAGGTATTGTAGCCACCAACGAGGAAAAATCACATGATGGAAACGAAACAGCACAAGACGTGGATATTACAAGAGGAATAACAATTATGAAAAAAATCATCTGTGCAAGAGATAAAGGTATAAAGTATGATGTGCATTGGAATGAAAGAGATCAATTAATTGAGCCAAACGATGTGATGCTGACAAGTTACATTAGAGCACTTGTTCGTTCGCAAATTCTAATTACTTGCGATAATTGGAGAATTCCTTCGTTACAACCGGCTAAAGACAAAATTTGGAGCGAGATACAAGTATGATATTTGATATTTTTTTAATTATGTCGACGGTTATGTCTTTAAATTAATTATACTAACATACTATATGTATGTTTATTTGTTTGCAGAGATCTTTTAATATTGATGATTGCAGGAGAAAATATTTTCTTCAATTGGCCGGAAAATGACTAAGAGGATTTAGAGTGTTTTTAACGAACAAGTTTCTTAAAGATTCTGATGAAAACTTTGTCAAATCAGAGCATCCAAAGAAGTATGCTGATCTGATTTCAGATGAAGAATGGGAAACATTTGTTGTCAAGCGAAGAACCAAAGAATTTCATGTAAGTATAACTTATCATAAACAATGTATAATATATATACTTCTTTTACAATATTTCTGATATGACTTAAACTTGTTTTTTCAGGTTGTGAGCGACGTAAATCGGCAACGGGCATCAAAACCCACGTATCCATACAAAAAAAGGCGTTTGGGATATGCACGCTTACAACAAAAAATAGTAAGTATATATAAATGCTTTAATATGATATAGTTACAAAAAATAGTAAGTATATATAATGGGATATGAATGCTTTATTATCTGTCTTAATGTTTAGTTATAAGAGGATAAAAGTGATGCAACATCTCTTCCGGACCATGTTCTATGGAAGGCTGCCCGCGTGGGAAGAGATTGAGTCGTTCAGGAAGAAGTTCAACAAGTATTTGAACAATGTGTAAGTACAACATTAGTTCTGTCATAAACTCAAAAGTGTATAACATATTTATATATGCATTTATCTATATTTCAGGAGACTCTATCCCAGACTACAACTGCAGCTGAGGACGATGATATCAGGAGCGTATTGAGTCGAGTGTTAAATATTCATGAGTATTCTGGGCGTGTGAGGGGTAAGGGATTTGGTGTCACTCCAAAAAAATTGTATAAGCAGCCAAAGAATAAAAATCCTAGCAATAAACAAGTGATGGAGACGTTGGAGGAATTGAAAGCTCAGATTCGTGAATTACAAAAGAACAAAGAGAGATACATGTCAGAAAGGCGTTGTCCAGAGTGTAAAGATACTAGTGACAAAGATAGTATCAATTGTCTGCAGAAGCTTCCAGAGGTAATTGTATATATTACATTGAAATTAATTTAGCACAATTTTCTTAATTGACACATTAATCATATTCATTATTTGTTTAGGGAATTTCACCTTGTCGGCTATATTTATCGTCACCGACTTATCGCATGGTTGGCAAGGGAAAAGTGCATAACACTTTGGGAGACTTACTTCACCATAAACCGCTCCCTGTTGGATTTTTGAAAGTATTTGTTGATATTGCGTTAGAAGGGGTGCGTTGTTGCCTATACTAGATGATGTTTCGGGCGCAACAGTGGTGGGAGACGCAATAGAATCGTATGTTGCATGACCGTCAAATCTCATTTTCATAGATTATGAGGTAGGTTGAACACCATTATGAACCTTGTAGTATTCAAATGTTTTACGATCCATACATGAAATTTATTATTACATTTACAATTACTTATTTACATGATGATCTTAGACTCCTACAAAATCCAAATCAAAAGATAAGGGAGTTATTGTGCGAAAAACCGATTCAGCTGCATCAAAAAACAGGTACTACTACAGTTACATGATGATCTTATTATACATTAATTACTGAACTTATATGACTTTTAGGTTCATGATCAACAGTTGCAATAAGTCAGCAAGGGTAAGATGCCTGAATCTAGCAAGGTGCCCAACAAAAAAAAGGTCGAGCCAAAAAAAGCATTTGTTCCTCGATTTAGGTTGTGCCTTGAAACATATGTAGGAACAACATATGTGACTGAGGGTGGCATCCGTCAAATACCTATGGAGGAAGGTATTTTCGGTTTTGAATATGCCGAAACAATTGCTAAGGAGGATTTGGACCAGATTTTCCAACATTCTGAATTGGGCATGGGTGTTATGCATTCCTACATCAGGTGCTCCGATCAATTTTAATTAAATAATTGAACAATTTCTTTGCTCATTTAAATTAATATTCTAATGTTGATTATGTTTTTATTTAAGGTTCTTGTATGACAAGATGTGGGTCCCGCATGATTTGGCTTCAAGATTCGCATTCTTATCTGCTAGTTGTATCAACTCACGGTCAATCGATCACACTCCAGATGTAGTCAGAGATTACATAGTCCAATCATTTATGGCCGCAGATGCAGAGAAGTTGTACTTTTTGCCATATAATACTGGTCATGGGTTAGATTTCATTCTAAATTCATTTATTATAATTATTCGTTTTTTTCCATTCTATATAACATTTCCGTCTAAACTTTTGTCTTATTTTACAGTGGACACCGGTTGTTGGTTACAATTAATCCGATGAAAGAAATAGTGTACTATCTGGATTCATTGGATGGTGATCAAACAAAATATCCTAATATGAAGAATATGGTTGATACGTAAGTGATAAAAATATATTATTCTGAATAATCATCTTTATTTATTATGTGAGATTGTTCTAAATATTCGTTTATATTATGTTAGAGGTATTCAAATATTTCGATCACAAAAAGAAGCAACAGTACCAAAAAGGAAGGCTAACAACATTAGCTGGATCAAAGTGCAAGTATATTTTCACAATTTTGACTGTTATAGTGATTCTATTTGATAAAACTAGTTAAACTATATATCCTGATAAATGTTCATTTGTTTTTTCCATTTACAGTGTCCTCGTCAGCGCAATGAGATTGATTGCGGATATTTTGTGTTGAGGTTTATGAAGGAAATTATTCATTCGGGTCAAATAGAGATTTCAACCATGGTATGGATCAATTTATAAGTTATATGATTTATTTTAATAATTAACCGATATTTCATCTGAGTAATTAGTTTTAAAACTAAATCGTGCATGTTCTGTTATATTATGTAGTACTTTGATGAATTCAAGTTTGGTACTTACTGGAAAGCATGATTAGAAGAAATTAAGGAGGAATGGTGTCAATACATTCTTGAGTTGAGAATTGCATAAGGTATATGTATAATCAAATATTGATGCAGGATAATTATATTTCTGGAAGTCGTATGTAGTTTTGGCGCTATATGTGTAGTGAATGTATTTGTAAAGTTATCGGTTTTGTAATTATATGTAAATTGACTGTATTTGTGAAGTTGTTCTGAGGATCGGCTTGTGTTGAATTATATATAAGCAGGTTTATGTGAATTACAATGATTATGGTATATATAAGGTCAAAGTGCTGAATTAAAGGCCTGAATTATAAGCAGGTGAATGTAATTGTTATAAGCAGGTTTATTGGAAAAAAATATAAAACAGTGCTTTTTTTTTATTTAAAAAAATGTAAAGACGTGAAGAATAGACAACGCTTTTATGGAAAAGCGCTGCTAAAGGGGGGGGCATAGAGAGCGCTCAAGAAAGCGCTGTTATAACGGGGGAAGGGGGGAGAATAGACAACACTTTTCAAAAGCCCTGCTAAAGGGGGGGGGGGGGGATAAAGAGCACTCAAGAAAGCGCTGCTATAGCGGGGGAATGAGAGAATAACCAACACTTTTCAAAAGCGCTGCTAAAAGGGGAGAATAGGCAGCACTTTTCTTAAGAAAAGCGCTGCTAAAAGGGGATAGGCAGCGCTTTTATGGAAAAGCGCTGCTAAAAGTGGGTCTATAGCATCACTTTTTCTATAAAAAAAAAAGCGTTGCCTTTACCTTTAGCAGCGCCACTTTAGGCAGCGCTTTTAAGCGCTGCTAAAGGTCTTTTTTAGCATAGTGATTAGTGTAATTCATTGTGATGAATTTCAAAGATAGGAATATACCATTTCATCCCCAAGACAGAGTTTGTTTCAAATGCACCACAACCACAAACAAACAATCAAAAAGATAAAGTCACTTTCGATGCCATGTTTAATTCAATCATATAAACTATCTTTTTGAAAAAATAGTGGGTCTAAAATGTCAATATAATAGATTTCTAAGAATAGTGGGACTTTATTTTCTAATTGATTTCCTTTTTTTTCATTTGAACTAAAAATAATAATACACTATGTCTAATGTATAATTTTCACAAATAAAAATAGTCTTAAACTACACACAATTGTGTTTTTTCACAATTTATTTATCAAATGATAAGACTTGTCATAATTTTTTGGAATCTCATAAAAACCCTAAAAAGCAGCATACCTTGAATATGCATAAATGCAAGGAAAATAATTCTTTTCTGGAAATTTCTTGATGCAAATGAAAAATAGACATTATAATGAACATTTATCAAAAAGAACGGCATCAAAATGATAAAAATAAAGGAAATTATGATCAAATCAATTTGCAAAGAGAAACATGAAAATTAGTGGTAAAAAAGATAGGAAATGCATCCCATGGGGTTTGTACCCAGGCACCTGGGCTCAAAGGTTTAAACTTTACCAAATCAGCCAATGCGCGCATTTGAAATACAAGTGAAAGCATATTAAGATATGATAAAGCATCAAAATATCACAAAAATGAAGCAAAAGGTTGATCCGCAAGATCGAACCTATGACTGGCAAGGCGAAGTATACATGAAAGTGCATGGTAAACCACTGGGATGGTGATACATCCATTGTATCACCCCCATTAATAATTAATAAGGCTATAAGTGAGATAGAGACCTAGCAGATGCGTCATGGCTGGTTGGGCAACCTTCATAATTCAGTTTTGCAAAAGCATACATAACTTTCTCATTTCTTCATGAATTCAATGATCCAAAGATCAAAATCACTCAGACTTTCACAAGGATCGTAATGGTTCAATTGGTTTTGTCAAACAACAGCTCTATTTCAAAACCCAGTGGTAGGATCAAAATGACACATTTTCGCAATTTCATCAACACAGCTCTATTCAAACATGATAAGCCTCAAATAATGGTTCAAACACATTACATTCAACATAACAAACATGTTCACAGTCAATGTACATCAAAGCTTTGCATGGTATGAAAGTTTCAAGTTCAAGTGAAACTTACCTCTTGGAGCACAAAGCCAAATCACAAGATAGCTGCTACAGATGCCAAGTAATGCTCTAAACAGCTTCAATACACCTTTAGAAAGTTGTTAGGATGCTTATAATCAAATGAGAATAGCTGGAACAAAATATTTCCTTCTTCTTGCAAGATGAGAAAAGTGATCAATATGGAACTTCAAGTAAATGAAGTTGTAGATAGAAAACCAGGTTTGGAACAGTTTGGTGATGATTTATAGGGTGTGTTTGAAGTATTTGAAGGTTTGGAAATGGTCAGAATGAGGACTTGGCCTTGAAAATGCAGAAAAGTCAAGTTTTGATGGTTTAGAGTTGCCTTTCTGTTCTATCATGTCTTGGATGGTTGTGATGGTTTGAACACCTAACACATGTTTTTTTATGTGTTAGGGTGATTTGTTTGGTGGTTTTGTGATTGGAAATAGTATTGGATGAGTTTATGCAAAGTGATGGTTTTTGGTTTCAAGTGATGGCTTGAGGACCAAATCTGATGTGGGAGCTTTGGCATGCTTTAAAGTGTGTTTTTCTATTCAATTTCTCTTTCTTCAAGACCTCAAGTGAACCTCTATTTATAGGACAAAGGCTTTGTAACAGAATTTGCAACTTGTTGCAACTTGGTTTGGTTGAAATCCAACTTGGTGGTTTGGATGATTTTCATGGTTCCAAGGCAAAGGTACAACAAATCTTGAGTAGTTGGAATCTTTCTGGATTTGAAAGAGTGTTTGAGTGCATAGAACACAGTTTGAGAGGTTCAAGACTGATTTTATAGAAAGTGTCATGCTTTATGCAAATGGAAGTCACACCTTTATGCCAAAATTTCCATAAATGGTATGAATCTTGAATCATGGCATAATCTTTTGTGTAATGACTTCAAAATGACTCAAAATGCTGATCTCA